>OX424520.1:8586341-9186341 GCA_949152395.1 Agrochola litura
AGCGCAGTCATTACGAACAGTGTAAATACGAAGAGCCAGACACGCAAGCAGTAGCGATATCAGTCAAAACAAATAAATTTAACGTGACAGTAGCGGCCGTATACTGTCCCCCAAGACACACCATAAGCAAAGAACAATATGTACAATTCTTCAAACTCCTCGGACAGAGATTTATATTAGGCGGTGACTTTAACGCTAAGAACATTCATTGGGGATCGAGATTGACTTCAACTAAGGGAAGACAGCTTCTAAGTGCAGTAAAAGACATGCACTGTGACGTCATAAGTACTGGAAAACCTACGTACTGGCCTACTG
Organism: Agrochola litura; assembly: GCA_949152395.1. Lineage (NCBI taxonomy): Eukaryota > Metazoa > Arthropoda > Insecta > Lepidoptera > Noctuidae > Agrochola > Agrochola litura. The sequence goes on from OX424520.1 coordinate 8,586,657, forward strand.
ACCTCCAGAAATTACCAGACCTTATTGACTTTTTCGTAATCAAAAATATATCAACCAATTATCTGAGTGTAGAAGAGGGGTACCACATGAACTCCGATCACTCTCCGATATTATTAAAATTAAGTCACAAAATATTATTAAGGGAAAACCACTTGACATTAGTTAACAAGTTTACAGATTGGGAAAGTTTTAGCTTAGACCTACAAAATATAATTGACCTAAAAACTTCAATAAAAAGAAAAGATCGGCTCGATTCTGAAGTAAACAACTTTAGCAACAATATCCAACAATGTGCATGGAACAACACACCACAGCTTATAAAAAAATTTAAAAGCAATACCTACCCAAGAGAAATAATAGACTTATTATATGAAAAAAGGACTCAAAGAAAAAGATGGCAGCAAACTAGATTCCCGCAAGATAAAACTCTATTGAATAACCTTACAAAAAGGTTGAAGAGAAAAATACAGACGTTTCAAGATGAGGCTTTTAATACTAACCTACGTCAGTTAACCAGCGACCATACAACGCAATACTCTCTATGGAAAGCGACAAAGTCACTCAAAAGGCCAATTACACCAATACCTCCTATCAGAGATGATAACGGAAAGTGGGCCATAAGCAATGAGCAAAAAGCTCTAAGATTTGCACAACACTTAGAAGAAACCTTTCAGCCAAATGACGTGTCTGTAGACAACCTACAGTTTGCCAACATTCTGCAAGACCAAAGAATTAAGCTTGTGACTCCGAAAGAAGTTGCAAAGGAAATTCAAATCATGAGCCTAAAAAAATCCCCAGGGTATGACCTTATTACGGGAGAAATCCTAAAACATCTCCCGCGAAAAGCCATTGTTAAGCTTACTAGGCTCGTTAATGCTGCATTCCTGCTAAAACATGTTCCTGAGCCATGGAAAGTTGCTGAAGTGATTATGATTGCAAAGCCCGGTAAACCACCTCATGAAGCATCATCATACAGTCCCATTTCCCTGTTGCCTATACTATCAAAGCTGTTTGAAAAATTGTTTTTAAAACGCCTTAAACCTATCATAAACGAGAAAAACCTGATCCCTGACCATCAGTTTGGTTTCAGAGAAAAACACTCAACAATAGACCAAGTACATAGAATTACCAACATCATTGAAAGAACGCTTGAAGATAAAAAAGTCTGCTCCACCGTATTTTTAGATGTGGCACAAGCTTTTGATAGAGTTTGGCATAAGGGTTTGATATACAAGCTAAGAATATTGCTACCCAATGATTTTGCCGATATCTTGCAATCGTACATTACAGATAGAATGTTTCGAGTAAGGCACGAGGATGCCTTTTCCGGATTAAGAATTATTAAAGCTGGCGTGCCTCAAGGTAGTGTGCTGGGTCCAGTCCTCTACCTGTTGTACACGTATGATATACCAGAGTTGGAAAATAATACTATTGCAACCTTTGCGGACGACACTGCCATTATGGCTACAGGATCATGCCATACGGAAGCAATCAAAAAGGTATAAATCGCTGTAAATGAAGTTCATGACTGGGCTCAAAAATGGAGAATCAAATTGAATGAATCGAAGTCACTTCACATTGATTTCACTAACAAGAATTGTGATTACCACCCAATCTTCATAAATGGCCAACAAGTACCATATGCAAATACAGCCAAATACCTTGGCATAACGCTTGACGCAAAACTGCGCTGGAAAGCGCACGTCAAAAAGAAAAGACAGGAGCTAGACATGCGTTTTAAAAACATGTATTGGTTGATTGGACGGGGTTCTTGCCTATCGATACACAACAAAATTTTAATATATAAGCATATTCTCATGCCGATATGGACGTATGGCATCCAACTGTGGGGCTGTACTAAACCGACCAACATCAAAATTATACAAACATTCCAGAATAAGGTACTCAGGAGTATTGTTAATGCGCCCTGGTATATAAGAAATGACGACCTCCATCGTGACTTAAAAATGGAACCCGTCACCATAATAATCCAAAAATTTGCTGAGGCCCATGAACACCGACTCCACCGACATGTGAACATCGAGGCAATTCAGCTGCTAGACCAAACAAATATAGTGCGAAGACTAAAACGAACAAAACCTTTTGAGTTAGTGTAGTGTAAAAAGTGTAGAAATAATAGTGCCAATGACACACATACAACACATGAACAAAGTGTTTATATTAAAATATCAGACTCTAAGAAAGTGGAACGAACTTGTGTAAAGTACAATCAACACTATTCTAATTTATTTTTAAATAATCATTACGTAAAAATTAAGTTAGATTAAAATTGCTTATTAGTCTTATAGGCTAGATTGTAATTAATTATTAAGAACCAGGTTCTTTTTAATAAAGGATAAAAAAAAAACTACAACACTAGCCGCTCACACATACGCGACTGCCTACCCCTCAAACCGTAAACGGCTCGATCTGTAAGCGGGGAGAGGGGGAAGCTACATATTAGACCTGTAGGGCGTCGAGTCGACATCACCGTCGCTGGTCGTTCTCGCTGGGCCTCCCCCGGGTAACCGGGGGTCTCACCTGGCGGGGACAGACCGCCGGGATGTCGTGAAGAAAGCGGCGCCAGGAGCTGGCGTCGTGGCACGCCTACAGATATATTCAGAGCAACCATTTACATCGACGCATTATTGCTTCACGATAATGCGGTCGTTTCTATTAGCCGTTGTAGGCGAATCAAATGAGGGGCGCATTTTTATGGGCCAACGTATAGCCTCCGCGGGCGAGGGGCGAAGCCCCGACCCCGCTCGCCACGCCCCCTTGCGGGGGCGTCGCGACATCTCTATTGGCGAGTCAGTCGATCTTCGGATGCGAATCTATAAAGAGCCCCTGTTCCCGACAAAACTGTCGGTTTACCTGGTACAGCGCTACTGTATATTCACATAGCTGTATTGGCTTGCTGATAGTGAGCAATACACTTTGTCATTGTCATTGGGTGGCTTGGCCACTATACGAACTATAAGACCTTAAAAGTCTGTTCGATTGTTACTACCTATTCACCTACTTTATCTTGTTACTAATTACCATTTGTATTGTGTTTTACCTTATTTAGTGTTACTAGTACCTACTATAATAAATACCCTGTAATTGTTTATACAGTCTTGTTTATCCCAATAAAATGGGAACTCCAAACCCTGACGAAATACCTCTCGGCACTCCTTATCCTACATCAGAAGTGGGATTAGGTTTAGCCCAGGAATCGTAAGGTGTTGGTGATCCATGGCGAGTAATGTTAGAGCTTCAGAACCATAATATGGCTCAGTTAATTGAAGCGATTAAGACGCACTCCGCTCCGTCTACTGTAATTCACTTGCCCAACCTACCTGATTCCAATGCTCAATCTTGGAGTACAAGCGTTGATATTTGCCTATCGAAAAAGCCTCTTCAAGGTAGCACTCTTGTTATTGCCCTCACTAAAGCCTTAAAGGGCAATGCTAACGTATGGCTATCTCAAATATCGTATGCAGGCATGACCTGGACAGACTTTAAGAGTCTCTTCCTCTCTTGTTATGACGTTTCGGAAACTGTTGCCGCTACCCTCATTTACCTTCATAATAGTCAACCAAAAGGAGAATCTTTAGCTGCATATGCCAGTCGACAGGTCACTTCGCTGACTTCTAAATTGAATAGCCTGAGTGGCTTACACATTGCTGTTTCTACTGTACTGGCCCATGTCTCCAAATTGGATTCCCGTGCTCGTAGACTAGCAGTTACTACCGAAGTACATACTAGGTATAAACTTCAACAAGAACCAAGGGTCTTGTCCCATCTTAAGAGAAACTCCCAGATTTCCTCTGACCAGCTCGATTCTTCTCAACCTAAGAAGTTCAAACCAGGTACAACAGTATTTCATTTTTGTGGTATATTGGGGCATAAATCTACTAACTGTCGCAAGAAGGCCAAGAAAACCAAATATCCTGGACCAGCCAGCTTGCCACATAAGGCGACACCAAAGATCGTCTGTTACCGCTGTGGGGAGTCGGAACACGTCGCTCCTCGCTGCCCAAAGGTGACCGGAAGGCGGCCGGGAGGTCCAAGTGAAGATGCTGCAAGAGTCGACCTTCGAGCAGCCAAACATCCGTGAAACGAGTTGAAGTTTGTGATGTACAATCTATCACTGGTGTTCTACAGCAATCTGGTGAGTCGCTTTCATTTTGTTATGACTCTGGGACTGAATGTTCTCTTATTGCTGAAAAATTTGCCGAAAAGTTGTCAGGCAAACGTATTTCTTGTGTGGTCAATATAATGGGAATAGGAAATTCTAACATTATATGTACCGAACTAATTCTGAGTGAAGTAAAAAGGATGCCTATATAAGTCATAGTTTAGTGATAGGCCGTGAGATATTAAAATAAGGTTTTGCTGTTAATATGACTGAAAAAAAAGTCTTACCATTAAAAGAAAAAGTTAAGATTATTGATCAATGCTCTATTCTTGAAATTCGGAATTTTCATGATGTCGATACTGATATTCCATCCTAATATAAACCACAGTGGATTATGTGCGTAGACTACCGTGAGCTCAGTAGTAAGACTGTAGCAGATAGGTTTCTACTGCTCCTTATAGCTGACCAAATCGCAAGATTATGTGGTGCTAACTTTTACACTTGCCTTGGCTGTACTTTTGGGTTTCATCAGATACCTGTTCATTCTTATGATATTGAGGCCACTGCCTTTGTTACAACCGATGGCCAAATGTCATTCGGTTTACGAAATGCTCCTAGTGTTTTCCAACGTGCTGAGTTAGTCTATTTTTATTTGTGTTTGTGACCCCTGTGAAGATTTACATCTACTACAAGCAGCCCTGGGTATAACTAAAAGTGCTAAATATGATAAAGCCCGATATGATAGCTATTTTGATAAAGTTTCAAATTGGAGACTTTGTACTTATTGCTGATGAGGGCGATGAAATATGCCCATGATCGTGTACGAAAAATGCCTGAATGTCCAGTTACTGTTAGTGATGATGTCAATGTTGACACTGATGATGATTCATCTGCTGCTCACATACTATAGCTGAATTGGCAAGATGTCTATGTTGACTCTTGTTTATCTTGACGCTTATTTGGATGTCTATGTTGACTCCTGGATTTGGACGTTGAACTTGACGCTTATGCGGGTTGTCTATGTTGACGCCTATGCGGGTTGTCTATTCACTCCAAATTACTTGTCGAATCCCATGGTGTGATTTCGGCTGGGAGACTATGTCTCTACTTTAATTGAGCTATGTATTGTCTGCAGCAGTATGATCATTTTGAATGGTTGCGATGCAAGTGCTATTGAAAATAATTTAATTTGACTAATTCAGGATTTTTCTTTTCAACATACCTATTGTTATGGCTTTTGTTTGTCAGAAAGGCCGATCGATATTCACCATGTGATTTTTTTTCTCAGGATTACACGAGGCCGTGTAGAACGTCAGTTCTGGCCGTGTCGGAGACGGTTGTCAATTACAATAATTGTGGGTAGTCAACAGAGTTTGGTATGATTTGTTTTTATTATTATTCATTTATGTGATGAAAATGAAACAAAAATCTGATTTTCGTTAAAAATTTCACATTTGCGGTATTAATATAATAATAACACAGGACAACAGCTTTTTTTTTTTTTTTTTTTTTTTTCGCGGGTAGGTGTTAAAAAAGTATAGACGTTTTATAAATTTAGAATTTTATTTAAAATATAATTAATTGAAAATACTGATTAGGTTACATCAGTACTTAGTCTACAATAGTCATTTAGCAAGTACTTACCTTTGTGGCACATATAAGTGACATACACATACATTATAAACACCACCTGCCAGCTGATCAACTGCACTGTCACACAACGTTTCTCAGCACTTCACTACACAAAATGTCTCAATTTGCCGAAGTCCTTGCTGCACAGAAGACCCTCGAGGATAACTTTTTAAGGAAAATGGGTGAGCTGGAAGCACAAATCCAGTGCGCTGGTCCTGCCAAGGACACGGTCGCTAAGATAGCGGATGAGTTTCGCAGCTTCCGTGAGCTCATATTTTCCATGCTTGGTCTGCTCCGAAGTCAGATCAGTGAGTGTGCCAAGCAAATTGATGGCTTAGAGACCAGGCATCGGCGGAAAGCATTGATTTTCCAAGGCCTTGCTGAAGCAGATAATGAAGACGGTACAGCGATAATATTGGATGTTCTCAGTACTAAGCTTGCCCTCAAGAATCTGTCAGCATCCTCCATTAAAGTCTGTCACAGGCTTGGAGCCCCCAGCAAGGAGCATCACAGGCCTATCCTCGTTAGGTTCGCTAGCGAGGACATCAAGGCCTCAGTCTGGAAGGCAAAGACAGGTTTGAAAGGCTCCAAAATATCAGTGAAGGAATTCTTGACTAGGGCCAGGCAAGCTGTCTTCGGAAAGGCGCGTGAGCATTTCAGTATGCGGTCGTGTTGGACTTAAGACGGTGTCATATTCATTAAGGCCCCTGATGGAAGTCGGCACAAGGTTACTTCCATCGACGAGCTGAAGCCCTTGACAACCAAGTACCCGAAGGCGCCGGGAGCCTGAAAAACACAATTTGTTATTAGGTATTTAAGTGAATGTTTACTTTGATGTCTTGTTGTTGCTTGTAAGTTGTATTTGTTTCATAACATTCGTAATCTTTACTTACCGTAGTGTACTTGTCCCGTCCCAAAATTATCTTGCTTTTGTTTTGTGCCCGAATTGTTTTTCTCTGTAATCTTTGTTTTAATTTGTAAAATTGAGGGGCGTATTGGTTTTTTGATACCCTCGACAGTGCATATTTTATTTTTATTTTAGCTTGCTTGTAGTGAATGACAGATCTGATTGTCAAAATGACATTTATAATATTGTTTAACGTTGACGTTCAAAGTATACGTTCTCAAATTTCGCGTAGTTTATTTTCGTGCGTTCACAGATAGTATTTGCTAACGTTTCGTTCCAGGTTGCAACTCATTTATGTTTGCACTCACTCAGTTTGCAGTTGGGTGTTAAATTTTTTTTTTTCCTTTTTCTGTACTTTTATTTTCATAGTTTTGTGTATTAGTCTTTTATAATTTTTGGGAACTACGGTTTTTCGCTTTGTTTCCAATAGAGTAAACAAAAAAATGTTAACTCGGGTTTTGTTATTGTGTATGATTGTTGAATGCTTTGTTTTGTTTTTGCTTATTGTTAGCTGGCGGGTGGTGCAGTGCTTTGCACCAGTTTGTTGCTGTATTTTTGGAATAGCATAATTTATTATATATTATATGTTTATATCAACTTAAAACTACAATTTATGTCAGACAATGAGTCTTATTTTTCTGCCATCGAATCTACTGCCTCTTCAAGCGATGTAAGCTTTTGTTCTTTCAACTCCACCTTTGGTGACTTTGTGCAACAAAATTTCAATGATAAGTCTAATCAGAGCCGGATTAACCACGTTGCAAGAGTAGCAATTGCTACGGGCCCCGCGCAAAAGGGGGCCTCGTTTATCCATACCCGCCCACCTCCGCCTAAGCGTAATTTTTTGAGTGAAACTTATTGAATTTACTTGATGTCACAAAAACGTGAAACCTTTTCCGACTATGATAATCCACGTCAGACAACCGGTTATACATGTTTTAACATATTTCTAAAAGTTGATGCAAATAATATGAACCCATAGCAGATCAAGGGTTCCTCGATAAAATTTACTACGGGCCCCGCGCTTGTTTAATCCAGCACTGAGTCTAATCGTTTGGTGAATGTGTGTCACATTAACGCCCAAAGTGTTCCAAGCCACTACAGTGAGCTGTACGACGCGTTTAATAATAGCAACGTTCACGCCATCCTGATCTCTGAAACTTGGCTCAAACCGCATCTTCTATCCACCACTTACCCTCTTACTGGTTTCGTTCTTATACGGAATGATCGGATTGGTAAAGGAGGGGGTGGTGTGGCCATATACCTTCGCAGTGATTTTCCTTACAAAATACTTGCTACTTCCTCTTCGCATTATTCTGCTTCTGCCGAGTTTATTTTCCTTGAAGTGTGTGTCAAAGGAGCCAAAACCATTATTGGTGTTGTCTATTGTCCTCCTTCTGTTGATTACTTCACTGAATTCGAATCAGTACTTGAATCTTTGGGTTCGGAGTATGCACATCACATCATTATGGGTGATTTCAATACAAATCTCCTTGTCCACAACTCTCCCCGATCCCGTAAGCTCCTCCATCTTATTGAGTCAGCTAGTCTGCACGTATTGCCGCTGCAATCTACTCATCATAACACGGTCGGCGATGACACCTGGCTCGATCTGATTCTCACCTCGAATCCTTCCCTCGTTTCCTCTCATGGTCAACATGATGCTCCTGGCTTTTCTCATCACGACATGATTTTCCTTTCCTATATCCTGAAACCTCCTAAACCTAAACCCAAGGTTCTGTACAGGCGTTGTTTTGCGCGGATGAATGTTGAGAAACTCAAAGAAGATGCATCTGTGGTTGATTGGGAGCCTGTGATGGAAGTCACTTCAGTTGACGACAAGGTTGCCACTTTCAATGATGTTGTAGTAAGTCTTTATAACATCCATGCTCCTGTCAAAAATGTAAAGTTGAAGCGCCCACCTGCACCATGGATGACAAGAGGAATAAAAATGGTAATGCGACGTAGGGACCGTGCGTTCCGTAAATTTAAAAGGGATCGTACTGACGAGAATTGGACAACGTTCAAGGCTGCAAGGAACAGATGCAATCAGATGATACGCAATGCTAAACGCCGCCACATTCTGGATACTATCAATTCTTCATCTTCTGCCGATATTTGGAAATTTCTTAGAACTCTTGGTATCGGCAAACCGCGACATTTAGACCTTCCTAATTCAATTGATTTAGACGATCTCAACCGTCATTTCTCCTCTGTTTCTACTATGGATCGTCTAACTAAGCAACAAACTCTGTCTTTAATAACTGGTCTAACGCGTCCTAGTATTAATCCTTTCAGTTTCATTCCAGTTGAGCCGGGAGAGATCAGAAAGATCATTCTCTTGATTAAATCAAAAGCTGTGGGATGTGACAATATCACCCGTGGTATGATCATAACTATTCTGGATCATCTCCTACCTGCTATTACCCACATTGTAAATTTTTCCCTGTACACTGGAGTATTCCCTTCCCTGTAGCGCAAAGCCTATGTTCGCCTACTACCTAAGGTATCTAATCCCTCTCTTCCTACAGACTTCCGTCCAATTTCTATACTTCCCTTCCTATCCAAAGTGCTCGAGGCCTGTGTCCACAAACAATTCTCCAATTTTGTTCATCGAAACTCACTAATTAGCCCTCTTCAATCTGGGTTCAGGCCAGGGCACAGCACTGTTTCCGCCCTCCTTAAAGTGACTGGCGATATAAGGGCAGGACTGGAAGACACCAAAGTTACTGTTCTAGTGTTGGTTGATTTCTCGAATGCATTTAATACCGTCAGTCACGACATTCTGTTAGCTATTCTGTCCTATATTATGGTCTCTCCCGAAGCACTGGAATGGTTCTCCTCTTACCTTCAGGAACGTCAGCAGTCCATTCATGTTGGGGATTCTTCATCATGCTGGTGTGATTTGGAAGCTGGCGTTCCTCAAGGCGGCATTCTTTCTCCTCTTCTGTTCTCTATTTTTATTAATCTTATAACTTCCGAGCTTCAGTGTACGTATCATCTGTATGCGGATGACTTGCAGTTGTACTGTCAAGGGAGGGTTGATGAAATACCTGACGCTATAGAAAAGTTAAATAGGGACTTGGCAGCCATAAAAACCTGGTCTGATAAGTTTGGTGTTGCAGTAAACCCTAAAAAGTGTCAAGCGATCATAATTGGGAGTCCTCGCAGTATTGGTAAGGTGGATGGTTCGACCTTGCCACCAGTTCTCTTTAATGATACGATCGTTCCACTTAGCACTGACGTGAAGGACTTAGGCTCGCACATTGATAGTACCTTGAACTGGCGTACTCAAGTCGCCAGGGTCAGCCAGAAGGTTACTGGAACGCTGCGGGCTCTGTACCGACTGAAAAATTTACTACCGTCAAGTACCAAGACAATGCTTGTGCAGTCCTTAATTTTCCCTATCATCGATTATGGTGATGTGTGCTACTATGACCTGAATGCAGATCTCCTCGACAAACTTGACCGTCTTCTCAATAACTGCATTCGATTCGTTTTCAATCTGCGTAAATATGATCATGTTTCTGTGCATCGGTCGCTTCTGAAGTGGTTGCCCATACGCCAGCGCAGGGAGCAAAGGGCACTGACCACCTTGTTTTCATTTCTTGACTCTCCCTCTTCCCCTAGTTATCTAGCCCCCCACTTTCAGTACATTTGCGCAAACCACAATAAAACTCTACGTTCATCACACAATCGTCTTCTTCTATGTCCCACTCACCGCACTGATTTCATTCACTCTTCCTTCTTCGTTCAGTCTATCTCTCTGTGGAATGCGCTCCCCCAAGAAATCAGGATGGCAACTAACAGATTATCCTTTAAAGTTAAAGTTCGCAAACATATTCGTAAGAATCTGGCAGTATCATCACAGCGGTAATGTTTTCCCATTGTTTGTCTTATTTGTTTTATAAATATATTCGTGTATTTATGTGTATTTATTTGTTCTTATATTTATATATGTAGTTATATTATATATTTTGTTTTGATAAGTATATATATATCCTTATATTTAAATAAATATTTATTCCACAATTTTCAATATTGCACCTACCACTGTTTGTCTCTGCATCATCCAAAGGTTGACTGGTAGAAAATGCCTATGGCATTAAGTCCGCCTCTGTACTTGTATGTGCTTAAAGTGTTAAATAAATAAATAAATAAAAAATAAAAACAGCATGTCTGTTGCATGATTTTTTTTTCATGAATGTGAGTAGTTTTTCCACGCTGATTTCAAAAACTTATGCCATTTTTATCTAGCAGCTCTAGTTTAGCGGCTATGAAGTGACGGGATTTTTCACTAAAAATTTACATATTTTAAGGTATAAAATTGATTAAATATATTTATTCTGAATGAAATTTTCTTACAAATGATTTTCTCGCGTGAAGTGTGTTAGAATTACTATTTTGAATGCTCCAACAATAATCAGCCATCATATTTTCGTTCTAATATCTCTCCTCCATGTTGCGAATATCCTGGTGAAAACGCTCCCCTTATTCCTCGCTGAGGTCACCGAGATTCTCAAGAAAATATTCTAAATGACTGTAAAAGTAGTGAAGCTTAACACTTATATTGCATCCAAGCTGCTGAAAGTGTATCAGCAACTGTTCAACGTGCTGTATATGGCCATCAGACTTTCTATTTCCCAAAAAATTCGTCACTACCCAAACAAACTCTTGCCATGCATATTTCTCGATCTGTCATATGGTTGATAAAATTCGTATCATCTATCAACTTGATTTAGTGATCTGGGATAACCAAAGCAATCAAAATCACTGTCTCCACTACTGTCGTCATTATGGGTTGTTGACTGCACTCGACTGGATGTTCCGAAGATGTACATGGCTGGCGAGGTACTGGTGTGTCACTAGTATTCAAGACTAGTGTTATAGCAGATTTAAGTTAGGATATATCCACTTCGAGCAATTTTTATGGTTTATTCCTATGATTTTCGTAACACAGAAATAACAGTCATCGTGATGATTGGATGGTTCACGCCAGATCATAGGAGCTTTGTACATACTTAAAAGAAGGTATTTTTTTGTTTGCGTATTATTGCAAAGACTCAATACAACTTTTACATACCAAACTAGGTATCCAGGGCTTGGCGTTCGTCAGCAATGGAAACCCAAATTGTCCAAATATGCTTTTTTCACGAAGACCGACACGTTCAAACGGAATTTTTGAACATATTTTCTCCACAAATAACACAAAAACAGTCAGGGCTGTTTAAACATGTCCTTCTTGAAGAAGACATAATAAAACTTGTACAGAAACTAGTTTAGTTACACCGCTATTGATAGAAATGATCGACTAATTAAGTAAATTCAAGACGGTACCTGTATCTCACTAACTAGAGCTGCTACAAAAAATCTGAGGGTAGATTGGAAATCAACGTACCCAAATTAGTAAACAACCCCAGAAAAACTTTATGCAACAAAAAAAAGTTCGATTTTGTTTTCCTGTGTAATATAAACCTTTAAACGAGCAATACTTGTATATATGTATATGTCACGGCTAAAACCCGAAGTGTGGCTACACCTAGTTTTAGCCGGCTAGAACTTGGTGCGGTTAGCAGTTGGTTAAAGTTAGTTGTAGCAAATGAAAATGGCTGAAAGGTAGGTTAGGTTAGAACTGTGACCACATAACACACCGCACGAGCCGAGCGAGCGAAGCGAGCGGTGCCGCGGCAGCGGCCGGCGAGTGCCAGGATCCATTTAGGCAAGTTTAACCAACTGCTACCGGCCGCACCTAGTTCTAGCCGGCTAAAACTAGGTGTAGCCGCACTTCTGCTACCGGCCGCACCTAGTTGTAACCGGCTAAAACTAGGTGTAGCCGCAATTCGGGTTTTAGCCGTAACATATATAATCTGAATCTCGGAAACGGCTCCAAGAATTTTTATGAAATTTAGTATGCAGGGAGTTTCGGGAGCGATAAATCGATCTAGCTAGGTTTCATTTTAAGAAAACGATGTTCAAAAAAAAATTGTCATCCATATAACAAGGTCCAAGGAACAAGGACTCATTGTGTTAGTAAACTTATGAACTTTAGCTTATTTTACCAGGTCACTCAGAAAGTTTTGCGACTAATAGTTTTTGTCTATGGAATACTGGCTGGTTTTGATGTCAAATAAAACTATGACTATTTATTACCAATAAACATCACATTCCAAATTCGAAATTCCCTCCACATTTTTCTACGAGCAAAATCAAAATACTCTGTCTTACTGAAAAGTGGATTTACAACGAGAACATTTTCGCGCGATAATTTTGTACGATTTCAAATGTCGACTAAAACCAGAAGAATCGTTTGAAAGACTTCGAATGGTGTTCATAGAAAAAAGCCTGTTTAAAGCGACTGTTTTCCGCTGGTTCAACGAATTTATGCATGGTCGAGTAATTTTGGCGGACGAAGAAAGAAGTGGCCGCCCTATGACGACTGTTACGTAACAAAACGTGCTGACTGTGAAAAATGTAATTCAAGAGAATAGGCGCATTACATATGTCTCTTCATATGTAATTCACCTGGGATCCTGCTGTTTTGCCGAAAAGATTTTGCCAAATTTTCATTACCCAAACAAATTTTAGCAACCTTTTTGTATACCAATGTAATATTTGGAATAATTTTAGTACGCACATTTTCATTTGGTCAAATGTTTACTTGGCAGATTGTTACCAAGGATAATTTCATTAAGGCTTTTGGTCTTTAATCAAATGATTTATTACAGCAAACAATATTTAGACAATAAACGTTTAGTCAAATGATTTGTTATGACAAAAAATATAAAGGCAAAAATAAGATTTTTTTGGGAATTTGTTTTTTAAATTTGATGTCATTTGCGTATTTCTTTGTAAGCTTATGTGCTTGAATTTGTCTGAAACAAGTCAAATTTATGGTTACTAGACATTAGGTTATTTATGGAACTAGTTACAGTAGGTTATTAATTTAAAAAAAAATGGTTAAGTTAGGTTAGGTTAAAACTGTGACCACCTACGCACGAGCCGAGCGAGCGAAGCGAGCGGTGCCGCGGCAGCGGCCGGCGAGTGCCAGAAACGACTAGATTATATAGAAAAAAATATGGAAAAAAGAGATTATTTTTAGGAGGCTATCGAGAGAAAAAATATTTGGCTTATTTAATTTTGCGTAAAATATGTTATACCAACTGAAATATTTGACTAGATAAAAAATGGTAAAAGTACTAGTTGGTAAACAAGTTATTGTTTGAACGTTCACTTGCCAAACATAGGTTTTCGTAACAATTATTTGTAAAGAGATTTTTTGGTAAGTAATAATTTGGCAAATTAAATTATGCGAAAATTTGTTTGGGAAGTGATAATTTGGCAATTTCTTTTCGGTAAAACAAGGGAGACCCAATTCACCTATTCTCTTGATTAAATTTTCAGCATTAATTGCAGATTGGATAGGGAAGTGTGTGTGTAGGGAAGTGTGTGTGTGTGTGTGTGTGTGTGTGTGTGTGTGTGTGTGGGGGTGTGTGTGTGTGTGTGGGTAGTGGGCATCTTCGGGTAAGGAAGAAAGTTTCACGCTGGTACCGCAAAATCTAACGCAGGCTCAGAAGGAGGTTCAGGTAGAATGGTGCCGAAACTTGATAGCAAAATTTGAAGCAGGCTCCTCTCGGCGCGTTTAAGATATCATTACGGGTGAAGAATCTTGGATTTATCAGTATGATCCAGAAACTAAAGTAGTAGGGAGCGGTATTCAAGACAACGACATTAAACATTGCACAAGAGTCGCAAAACAAAATGCCAGCAATTCCCGCCCGCGCGCCGTGGTAGTACAACTTGCTTCCCCCCGTAATCGTGACCAATTTCTCGCAGCTACCATGAAATTTAACAAGTCGAATCCAGACAACAAAATGAATACAACCCACTTGGGATACTCAGGACCTAAATCCCCAATCTATATTACAGAACATCTGTCCACTATCAACAAGGCCCTCCATGCTGCCGCTAGAATCAAGGCAAAGGAGCTCGGATATCAGTTTGTCTGGGTGCGAGGTGGTCGCATATTCATGCGGAAGGCACAGGAATCGGAACACATTCTGGTTAGGAATAAGGATACATTGAATAAGATAGTTTAATTTATTTTCATCTAACGGTTTTTTTTTTTTTCTTTCATTCTGGTTTTAGTCAATGTTATAGTAAGTAAAATTCATTATCATTCTCGGATTTAAGGATATATTATCAAAACACTAGAGGCTTACGCACTAAATGTCATAATTTTTATCGTCAAGTTTCGTGCGAAAACTATGATGTAATAATATTAACCGAGACATGGTTAAATGATTCTGTAATGAGCTCAGAGCTGTTTGATAGCAGATATGTAGTCTATAGGCGAGATAGGGATAGCAGGAAAAAAGATGGTGGGGGTGTTCTGATTGCCGTACTAAAGGGAATAAATTCAAAACGTATGACTCAATGGGAAAGCAATTGTGAAGATTTGTGGGTTATCATAGACTTCTCGATTACAAAGTCTGTTAATCAACTAGCTCTGTGCGCAGTTTATTTGCCTCCGCCTGTACTTCGTTCAAACTTAGAACACTTCTTGGACTCTTGTAATACCATATTTGAACAGTCGGGTTTGAAGTCGTGTATAGTTGGTGACTTTAACTTAAGTAAAATTGATTGGAGCTTAGTAAGTGAGTTGGATAATGGTTATGTGGCACCAGGTATTGGTCACTTGCTAACTGATTTTAGTCATATAAACAAATTATTTCAACTTAACAATGTAACAAATAAGTCAGGACGCGTACTTGACCTTGCGTTGACTAGCTTAACTTCCGGTATCGTATGTCCTGCTATAAATCCCATAAGTATAATTGACCCCTTGCATCCCCCAATCGAAATAAATTTAAAATCCTTTAAAGACATTCGACTTCCTTATAATAGTAATAAAAGACTAAATTTTTATAAATTAGATTATGATATTATTTGTAAACAATTAAATGAGATCGATTGGAACCTTTTATTTGATGGCACTCACGGTGTGAACGAAATGCTCAGTAGATTCTACGATAAAATAGAAAATATTATAGAAATGCAAGATCCCCCTAACACTCGAAAACATAAGACACACCCTCCTTGGTTCGATAAAAATTTAATAAGAACTTTGAGAGAAAAGGAAAAGATACGCCAGCGATACAAAACCTACAAAAATCCCATGGATGAGCTTGAACTGAAGATGCTGAGTAAACGGTGCTCGGTTATGGCTGCCTCATCTTACAATAAATATGTTAGCGACATAGAAACAGTGATAATTAAGGATCCGAAGCGATTTTGGGCTTATGTCAAGGACAAGCGAGGTGGCACCAGTTCTTATCCTCTAACAATAACTGACGGCATCACATCGTCTTCGGATGGCATCAATATCTCAGAAATGTTCGCTGCTCACTTCTCTTCCATGTACAGTCAACACAGTGTGACTCATCATTTATCTTCCTCGGAATACATGCAGGACATGTTGGCTTATAGTTTACCTTTGACAACACCCACTATTGAAAGTGATGCCTTGCTCAATAAATTAAAATCACTGGATCTTCGAAAAGGCGCTGGGCCCGACGGAATACCTCCTTATTTTGTCTCTATGTGTGCTTCGCCTCTGGTGGCTCCCTTGTTACAAATATTTAATCGATCACTTGCGTCTGGTATATTCCCAAATATTTGGAAGGTAGCAAAGGTGGTACCAGTTCATAAATGCAGTGATCGTAGTTTTGTTGGTAACTATAGGCCAATTTCAATTTTATCTACCCTCGCCAAAGTTTTTGAATCCATGATTTGTCCCTACATACAGTCTCATTTGAAACTTTACCTCAGTAATTTCCAGCATGGCTTTGTGAGTTCCAGATCTACATGCACAAACCTAGTGACTTTCATGGAGACCCTGACAGGTGCCATTGACTCTGGAAAACAAGTTGACGTGATATATACTGATTTTAGCAGGGCCTTTGATCGCGTCCCCCATAATATACTTCTCCATAAATTAACTGCTTACGGCATCACTGGCTCCCTTCTTAATTGGTTTAAATCCTATCTTGATGGTCGTTCTTTCTTTGTTGCCCTCAATGGCTACCAGTCGGGCTCCTATAAGGTTACATCTGGCGTTCCACAGGGATCGCATGTTGGCCCAGTGTTATTTAACTTATTTAGTAATGATCTCGCCAATGAGTTGAAATTTTCTGAGTGTTACATGTATGCTGATGATTTAAAATTTTGTAGAGTAATTGAATCAGACCTTGATGTTGAGTTGCTACAGAGAGATATTGACATGTTAGTTAAGTGGTGTGATGATAATGATATGAGCTTAAATATCAGCAAGTGCTACCACGTGAAATTCACCAGGAAAACTAAATTAACACGATCTGCTTATTATATTAGTGGTAACTTAATTCAGGAAGTGGAACAGATAAGAGACTTGGGAGTTTTGTTCGATAGGCAGTTAACATTTGTACCCCACATTGAAAATGTAGTTAAAAAAGCCTCTAGAATGCTTGGATTTGTTATTAGAAATGTTACCTGTTTCCGTCGCAACAAGACAAAAATTTTGCTTTATAATTGTTTGGTCCGTAGCTCGTTGGAATATTGCAGCACTGTATGGAGACCTCACTATGCCGCTCACACACTAAGATTGGAAAGGGTTCAAAAACGATTTCTGTGGCATTTAGCATACTCTTCCGGGATAGCTAAAAAGAAACGATCATATAAAGATAGACTCTTGCATTTCAAGATGATATCCCTACAGAAGAGGAGAGATTTACTGGATTTGTTGTTTTTATTTAAAATTTTGAATAGTAAAATTGACTGTCCTCAATTGTTGAGCAGGATCAAAATCCGTGTACCCGCGAAAAGCCCACGAGCTCCTATAACCCCCTTATGTCCTCCTCTTCGCAGAACTGTTCTTGGGGCTAATTCTCCAATCCCCCGTCTATGTAAATTATTAAATAGCTGCAGTGATCTTATTGATGTGCACTCTGACTCACTTAGTAAGTTCCGAAGCATTATATGCAAACATTTGTAAAATCATTTAAGTGTGGAAATTTATGTGAGTATAAAAACTCATCTATATTTAAGTAGGCACTAAACAACAAATAAATAATGCATGATGTGCTTACCTGTAAGAAATTGGTACACTAGTCTATAAGTTTATTGCATGTATCTCATATCTTTGTATCGGTGTATTCAATTGTTGGTGAGCCAAATAAATAAATAAATAAATAAAAATAAACGAAACGTTAGTCGACCGTGTGGCTGTTTCAAAATGAACCAACGCCTACCAAAGTGAAGCGAGCCAGAAGTGCAGGCAAAATTTTGATCGCAAGTTTTTTTTTCTTTGACAGGTTATCTGGTGTCAGTACCCTGACGAGATCAAAGGAGCATCAATGCTGAATGGTATGTTACCAAATGTTTGCCAGAAATTTTTATTACTGCAAGCAGCAAGCGACCGAACACTGGCCTCTGTGGGCTACTGCTTCACCACGACAACGCGCTGGTTCACTCGGCGCTCAAAACAAGGGACTTTCTGGACTGCACACCGGTCAAAATTATAGGTCATCCTCCTTACAGTCCCGATTTAGCTCCGTGCGACTTTTTCTTGTTCCTCAAAATAAAAAATCAACTCAAAGGAAAACAGTTTTCATCACCAGAACTGCACTGGCTGCATTTGAGAAGGAGATTGATTGGAGAAGACAAGTGTCTGATGCGGACTGGAAAATGTGTTACGAAAATTGGTTTAGACGTATGAAACTGTGTATAGACGCCAATGGAGAGTTCTTTGAAAAGATATAATAAAAAAAATTAAAACCTGTGGTATATTTTTTTCTAGTAACGCAAAACTTTCTGAGTGCCCCATGTAATCTAGTTTAAATTTATTTCACTCCATGGGAGATGGCACTGTTGTGATTGATGTACATGCAGTCCAGCCGGCTAGCAAAATTTTTTAGAATATTGTTGGAGCTGGCCCGCACTCTACGCACCAGAGATGCACACTAAAAGCAATTAATATGTGCGTCCGCGAGCATTTCTGATGCGCTACAAAAACGGGACAGCCCCAACAATATCCTGAAAGCGTTGTTGTATTGGATACGAAGGGCGTTGCACGACCTTTGGGTATATCTAGCCTACAGGCTGCACGTGTAAAACTTTGTAAAATAAGCTCGAAACAGAGTAGTTTTGACTTTTCAAGTGAGCAGCGTGTAAACCTGCAAGCCAGCATGTTCGCCCTACCCGACAACGCCCTTCGTTCCCGCTCAATATCGAGTTGTACATCAAATCACGTATTTTGGCATACTGCTCACATTTGGCGACCAACTTTCTGAGACCACAGATTGACGCGCTCAGAAGCACCATATTGTCTGCATAGCTAATATTATTTACACAAATACCATCTATATAACAACCCACTCTGGTGCTGCTGAGCTGGCCAATCCTGCCTCACCCCGCATTCCAACCTGTATGGCCTGGAAAAAGTTCCAGCCCATCGTACACTATTGATCTGGTTACCATAGGTACCAATATTTAAAAATGTTTATAAACTCCGTTATTCTTTCAACTGTCATTAACGAGACACAATAGAATTTTAATTGTTATCCACCTCAGTGAGGCGTCGTAACAGATGATGAGTTAGCAACCTATCCTTTTCCATCTTTCTCCACAATACGTCATAAGCAACCAGATCAAAAGTCTTGAATAAGTCGAGGAAGCTAGCATAAATCGGCGTCCCACGCTGTGTATAGTATGTGACAGTATGCTTAAGACACAACACTGCACTTTCTGTTGACAAACCACGCCGAAACCCGAAATGGTTGTCATGAACATTTACAGTTTTATTTATTTATACAGGGTGATTAGAAGATGGGTGCAAAGCTTTAAGGTGAAGATAGTATAGACAATTTAGAACCATTTAAGCCATGGTTGTCTTAGACGAAGTCTTACGAAATTTTTTTTAACCAAATTTTTTAGTTTTTTTTCGGAAATTCTCAAAATTTTATGTAAACTGCATAATTATGGCCAAATTGAATGATAAATGAATTAATTTTTTATTTATTTAATTAAAGTAATGTGTAAGCAACCAAGCAAAACATGTTTTAGGCTTCTGTGTCATTAGACATTTTTTTTACAGATATTTAAAGCTCAGAAAAAATAAAAAATTTGTACAATACGTCTTTTAAACCTTATTTAAAAAAAAAACGGAGGGTGCTTTTTTTGTTCAAACCTTTTTGAAGACATGCTTGATAATCGCGCTGTTATCACCCCTGGGCAACTTTCTTCTACACTCAGGGCACAGCCAGTCGCTGCTTATTTGCGTTGAATCTGGCAACAACAAGCAAGCGAGGTGATACCTATTGTGGCACGCAGAGTTGCCACACGTAGCGCCCCCTTTTATGGACAAACTTTCCGCAGGCTGCACACTTCACCATATTAGTACGGCTCGCAGCTGCTAGACGGCGCACTCTCACGTTTACTTCGCAGCGCTAGATGGCGCCTGCTACGCAATAAATTATTGATTTAAAATTAATACACAATCTGTGGTAATGTTGTTGACACTTGTCAAAGTTTGTAAAAGTGACACTTTTTGGAGGTACCGGTGGCACAGAAAAACCAACAAGTAACTTCGAAGTAAAATAGTTATTAAATTTAAAATTGTTTTTGCGGATTTCACTACCGAACTGCGGTATAATTGCTTTGCAAACAATCACACACTTAAGGATCACTACTGTGCTAATGTTAACACAACTTTTACTCAGAATTTAACAGTGTTTTATTTTGTATCAGTGCTGACACGAACAGCTGATGTGTACCGTAATCCGTCCGTGACGTCACTCTACGCTCACGCTACTTGTGCTATTGTGCACAGATAGGGTCATATTTTGGAAATCAAATTCTAACTAGAAACAAATTTAAAACATCAATACTTTTACAAGAAACTTACAAACTATCATGCCTCGTATGACGCAGGGCCGCACGCTACTTGTGCCCTAGTGAGCTGCCGGGGTCTGGTTTACTGACAATATATTTTAATATTCGAGTTTATGAGAACTAAACAATTTTTTTCTCCGGTTTGTCTCTAATGAAAGTTGTAGCTTCGCTACTAAAACTCGAACGAAAGATTATTGACACAATAACTAGAACCTACATTTCAAAATGCTAACAACATTATTGAGCTTGACTCCAAACTACAGTGGGGTCCTCACTTAACATCACTTGCAGGGCGGCTAAGTTCAGCCGCTTATGTTGTTTGGAAACTCCGCCAACTAACAGACGTGGATACCGCGAGACTGGTCTATTTTAGTTACTTTCATAGCAGCATGTCTTACGGTATTTTGCTGTGGGGACGGGCTGCAGATATTGATTCTATCTTTATTCTACAAAAGAGGGCCGTCAGAGCCATATACAACCTCCGCAAACGCGAATCTCTAAGGGAACTGTTTAAGAAAAAAAACACTATAAAGTGAAAAATAACTTTAATATCGGAAGTCGGTGTCTTGGGTTTTGTTTTCGTTTTTTGCCACCGACTTCCGAAATTAAAGTTATTTTTTGGAAGCCGGTAGTTTTTTTTTTGTAAAAAGTTTTTATTTTTCACTTTTTAGTTGTGGTACCTACCCCACACACATTCGAATACCACTACCTACTACCAGTGTCAGGAACTTATCGTATCATCTACATACTAAGTGGAAAAAAAAAATACGTATTTTGTAGCTAACTCAAAAACTACCCAAGCAAAGTTAATAAAATTTATATGGGACCAATTTGGGGGTATGCTTTCAAACAAAAAAATAATTTTCAAAATCGGTCCACAAATGACGGAGAAATCGATTATATCGTAGATATAAATGCTTGGCTTAATGCCGAGCCTGCTCTATAGCCACTTGGGCTCACTAGATAAAATTTTAATATTTGGAAGTGTTGGAAATAAAACAAAGAGAGAAAGTAAGTTATAGAATTTACTTATATTTTATATAGAGAAAAACAATGGTGCGTTACACTCAACGTATTCTAAAAGCACACGGAAGAAACGTGTGTTGCCACACGTCAAAAATATGTTTTAAGACATATTAATGTTGTACACATAAAAAATAACAAAAACTATTAAATTCGATTCTAAATTATTACAGATTACTGCAACTAATTACAATAATCTATAATAATTCAGAATATCAAAATATATGTTCACATTGTATTGAACATAGTTGGGGGGGAGGCTGATAAGCTATCAAAAGCACAATGAGACAGTAATGTAAAAATGGATAAAAATTATAACATTATTCCACTGGCAGAGGACATAACTTGGCAATGGATCTTAAATAAATTTTATTTTTAAATTTTATTTCAGCTACTCTTACATTATTGTCTGGCCCAGGAAACACTTTGACAATCATTGCCATAGGCCAATGTAAAGGAGAAGCATTCACATCTTTAACGAGAACAAGATCACCTGCCTTTAGATTAGTAGAGCTATGCTTCCACTTGGGACGGCTCTGAAGTTGTGTGAGATAGTCTGCTGACCATGCCTTCCAAAAATGTTGCTTGAGTTTAGACACAATTTTCCAAAATTTTAATCGATTTATTGGAATTTCCAATAAATCGACATCAGGGTAACTAGACAAAGCCGTACCAATTAGAAAATGACCTGGAGTTAAATATCCACCTTCATTGGGGTTGGAAAGCAGAGGTCTAGAGTTCAAAACACCCTCTATCTGCACTATCACCGTGTTAAACTCTTCATAAGTCAAGCACAGAGTGCCGACGACACGTTTAAGATGATGCTTTACGCTCTTTACCCCGGCTTCCCAGAGACCACCAAATTCAGGGGAGTAACTAGGAATGAACATAAATTTTATGTATTTAAGTTTACAATAATTATAAACAGAGTCTCTATGTGCTCTGGAAGCTTGTACATTGTATAATTCTTTTAATTGATTTTCAGCCCCCTTAAAGGTTTTTGCATTATCACAATACACTTTAGACGGTATACCACGCCTAGAAATAAAGCGATCAAAGCATGCCAAGAAAGTTGGGGTTGTAAGGTCCGACACAACTTCTGCATGTATAGCTTTGGTAGAAAAACAAACAAATAAAGCTACATACCCCTTTGTAACGAGTGGTTTCCTGATTCTTGATACTTTTAAATTAAAAGGACCACAAAAGTCGATGCCGACATGCTGAAAGGGCCTAGTTGCTGTGACTCGTTCCTTTGGAAGTGAACCCATGAGCTGCTTAGCAGTGTCAGCTTTCAATCGAAAACATTTCAAGCATTTGTGCACTACCTTTTTTACCTCTCGTATGCCATTGATTATCCAGAATTTCTGTGATAATGAACTGAGCACCAACCTAGGACCTGCATGCAATAATCGTAAATGCTCTCTTTCTATAACTAAGGAAGTTATATTAGAATGTTTTGGCAAAATGATAGGGTGCATTTTATCTTGGGGAATTCCTGCATTTTGCAGCCTGCCGCCCACACGGAGCAAACCGTGTGCATCAATAAATGGATGAAGATTGGCCAGCCCTGATTTGATATTTTTATTATTAGTAATTGAATTAATTTCTTCCGAAAATGATAATTTTTGTATGGAACGAATTATAGATTCCAGAGCTAGTTGTAACTCTTTAGGAGTAAGATTTTTATCTTTTATAATGTTTTTTCCCAGCGAATTGTTAATAAATCTATACATATAAGCGACAACGCTTTGTAGCTTATTTATATTTGAAAATCTTTCTAATAAATAGGTTGGCAGAGAAGGCTCTACATTAATTACAAGACAAGATTTGTCTGGTACTGTTTCTGGTTCAGTAAAAGTTTCTTGCTTATGAGCTAGATCTGGGTTTAATAAGTATTGTGGACCATACCACCATAATTTATTTTCTTTCAACTTTTGTGGCTCTACCCCACGGGAGACAATATCAGCAGGGTTTTGAGAAGAGCGAACATAGTACCAGGCTGACCTATCGGTATAAGAAACAATTTGCTGAACTCTATTATTCACGTAAGTATTAGCTCTGACTCTACCTGACTGTATCCACGCTAGTACTATTTGAGAATCACTGTACAAGCGTGTACAATGCGAAAATCTAGAGCCGATTTTATCACTGACTCTTTTTGTGAGTTGGGCAAGTAATAAGGCACTATTCAATTCTAACTGAGGTATAGTAAGTACTTTAGCTAGAGGTGCCACACGTGACTTTGAACAAAGAAGTTTTACCTCAACACTCCCATTAGATTTTAAAATCCTTATGTAAAGGCAGGCACCGTAAGCTCTTGCTGATGCGTCAGCAAACCCTACCAACTCTATTGATAAAAAATTGTTACAATGGATGTACCGAGGCACAATAATTTTATTCATTAAGTTTAAGTTGTTTAGAAATTTTTCCCACAGCTGGGAATATTTTGTTGGGAGAATATCATCCCAACCTATCTTAATACTCCACAATTCCTGCATGATCATTTTTGCAACAATTATAATTGGGCTAATAAGACCCAATGGGTCAAAAAATTTCCCTATATAACTAAGAATCTTTCGTTTAGTATTCATTTGTTCATTAGGTTGTGTCACAGGCGCTTGAAAATAGAAATTATCAGCTACAACATCATACTTCAACCCTAGAGTTTTAATAATATTATCTTTATTCAAGTCAATTTCATCAAAATATTTATATTCACTAGGAATATCATCTAAAACTATAGGATGATTTGAACACCATTTATGTAACTTAAAATTACCAAATTTTAGTAATTCTATTAGCTGATTCTTTAATAAACTAAGTTGCTCTATATCTTCGCAACCAGCAAGTACGTCATCGACGTATGTATTTGAAAGCATGGCTTGTGCAGCAAGAGGTAAGTCATTTTTATGCCTATTTGCAAGCTCTATCAAGCATCGAGTGGCCAAAAAGGTAGAGGCTTTCAATCCATATGTTACAGTCTGCAACTGCAAACAACTTATGGGTGTATTAGGATTATCCCTCCAAAGTATGTTCTGTAAGCTTGTGTGATGTTCATTAATATAAACACCACGGAACATTTTTTGTATATCACAAATTCAAACAAACAAATATGTTCGAAATAAAAGAAGAATATCAAAGAGCTCACTTTGTACCACAGGCCCATTCAGCATGACGTCATTCAATGAAGTTTTATTTCTGGATTTCATACTTCCATCGAAAACCACTCGCAACTTTGTGGTCTTACTATCTTGGTTAAAGACGGCATGATGTGCTAAAAAGTAAACAGAACCATTATTGAGATCATAAGAACTTATGTCAACTTCCTTGGCATGCCCTAATGCTACATACTGTTCTATGAATTTTTTGTATTCTTCCAATAATATTGGATTTTGTTTAAGTTTTTTTTCCAAACTTAAGAATCTTTGCAGGGCGACTGAGAAAGAGTCTCCCAGCTGTAGCTCATTTTTAGGAAAAATAAGCGGCATATCTACATGGAATGTGTTGTTAGCAATTTGAAGGGACTCTTTAAAAATATTTTCAGTTTTTTGAAATTCATCCGTAACTTTTTTTAATGGAAGTTCAGACACTTTCTCAGTCAACCAAAAATTTTCCATAACATTTTCTAATTTTCTTTCATCAAAGATTGTAAGATTTGAAACTAGATTTGAACATACATTTTTACTGCTTATGCACGATTTACCAGCAACCACATAACCAAAAGCAGTATTTTGCAATACAAGACCATCCAATATTTTGAAACAACCACTTAACAAAGAATCAAAATAAATATCAGCCCCTATTAATATAGAAATTTCAGTAGGGATGTTAAATTCTTTATCTGATAAAATAATATTTTCTGGAATGGACAATTTTGAAATGTCTAATATTTGCTGTGGCTGTGGTGCTGTAATTGTATCAACTATATAGCAATTGACATTAAATATAATATTATCGTATACAGTTGAATTTATAGGTAACTTAACAACCTGATTGATATTTGTGGTTTTATTACCAATACCAATAATATTAGTAGACTGCAAAGTAGGAACAATTGATAACTTTTTCACTAAGGAGTCAGTTATAAAGGAAGCCTGGCTCCCACTGTCGAGCAAGGCCCGTACAAAAATGTCACGACCATATTTGTCAATGACTTTAACCTTAACTGTAGGTAATAAAACATTACAATTTGAAATGTTACTATGTGAACACAATGAGACTGAAGCCTCTTTATTACTTCCATGTAAAAGTGTATTGTGAGATTCCTTACACACTTTACATTTAAATTTGTACTTACAGACATTGTCAGTATGTAATTTTAAACATATTGAGCACAATTTGTGATCTTTTACAAAGGTCAGACGTGTTTCTATAGGAACCATCTTGAACTTGGGACAAGCAAATATTGCATGATCAGTTTTATTACAATAGGCACACAATACATTGATTTGTGCAGCAATATTTGAGACTCGCACTGTAGCCTTGGATTTATTTTCAATAGTATGACCTTTAAGGGGAATAGTATCTTCCAGCGCCATAGCACGCTTTTCTAAAAAGTCTAAAAACTCTGTCATAGTTGGTAAAATTCTAGCATCTCTCTCTAAATGAAATGCTCTGTGTGTATATAAATCAAGCTTTTTAGAGAGTAGACACAATAGAAGACGATCCCAGCTATCCACTGGTTCATCAAGATTTTTTAATGCATATAATTGTTGTTTAACTTCAGAAACAAAGGTTCTTATAGAGACCGCCGTTCCTTTCTGCATTGTTGGTATATCCAAAATTAAATTAATGTGGTTACATATTAAGCGTGTCTTATTATCATAGCGCTTCCTCAACAATTCCAACGCTTCCTTATAAGATTGACCAACTAGCGGTAGGTTAACTATTATTGACAAAGCCTCATCGATTAGGTACTTCCTCAGATAAAATAGCTTTTGGACATCAGTCAATGTACGGTTATTGTCTATTACCGCTATAAACAGTTCGTAAAAGGGTTTGAATTTTGTAAAATCCTTGCCATCAAAAGTAGGAATTTCTACAGTGGGTAACTTAGAAGTTGAAGTAAATGTTGATTGAGATGACTCCGATTGGGTAAGCATACGTATAGTTTCATTGATCTTAGCAAGGGTTTTAAAAAATCGTTCCTCAAACATACCTACATCCTCAGAATCTTTTTCATCCAAACTTAATATGTCTAACTGAAGAGCTTCAAACTGTTTTAATGAAGCAATAAGTTTATCTTTCCTTGCCTCTAAAAGGTCTATTGTAGCCGAGGCAAGGTTTATCGGATCCTCTACAAAGTTTTGAATACGCGACAAAGTTGCTTTGCATGATGCTCGCGACAATTTTAGCTTCTTTACATCAGTCATTTTATTGTATATTATACTATGTCCGCTTGTAATTATTTTAAATATGCCGCACAAACACTTATAACACTTGTTTATTTATTTTTCACACAACTTGCCGGTTTATTGGTAATAAAACTTTTTGATTTGTTTACTTCGATGAACTGTCAAAATCGAATGACATTTGACAAGATGTCATGAGTGTCAAACTCAAATGACGTTTGTTGGAGTATGACAATACACATAAGTTCACTCATTGACAGGAAGAGCCGACCAAGTGCCAACTTCACGACGAATGAATGAAGAACGATGATGACGTCAAAATATTGAAATTGCTAGAATAAATTCGCGTACATACCAGAGTGGGTATGAGAAATCTACCCACATCCACAAAAATGTTGATGAAGTTGAACTTGTTGATCCAAATTCCAATTCCAAAATCGCACCAATTTTGCGATGTTTCACGATTATTGACGTGAAACCGGAGTAAAATCTTCGTGATTTGATGTGATTCCAATTCCAAAATCGCACCAATTTTGCAATGTTTCACGATTATTGAAGTGAAACTGGAATAAAATCTTCGTGTTTCGATGTGATCACCCAAAATATTTCCAGGGTGAGGTTGCGCCGGGCTTTGAGACAAAAATCCCACCCTGCACAACTCAGCGCGTGCACACACAATGACGACTTATACTGAAAATCACTGTTTCACGGAGAACTACTTATACTGACACTCGAAGGACCACTTCTTTGTTGGAAATAAAACAAAGAGAGAAAGTAAGTTATAGAATTTACTTATATTTTATATAGAGAAAAACAATGGTGCGTTACACTCAACGTATTCTAAAAGCACACGGAAGAAACGTGTGTTGCCACACGTCAAAAATATGTTTTAAGACATATTAATGTTGTACACATAAAAAATAACAAAAACTATTAAATTCGATTCTAAATTATTACAGATTACTGCAACTAATTACAATAATCTATAATAATTCAGAATATCAAAATATATGTTCACATTGTATTGAACAGGAAGAGTTGCTTCCCCTTTTTTTTTTTATTTTGTTTTTGAAATTACGAACTTAATGGTTATTTTTTTTTTACCATATAAATTAGTTGAATACGATAATTAATTAGATAATAATGTTTTTCTTTCTTTTTGGTAGTAAAATTCTATTAATCTCTTAAATACATTGCAAACTATAGTTTTGTATAATTTAGAAGCATTTAACAATGTACCCATGATTTTGTAATATCCATATTTAAAAGAGTGTCCTTGGAGTTTCTTGCCGTTTGAGTTTGAGAGCAATCACTCCCAAAATCTAATAACGTTGTGCTAACGCTATAAACGTCTAAAAACCGTTTTTCCGACAAGGGTGGTTATTTTTGAAGAATCAACCGCGCCTACATTACTCCTATCCTCTGCTCGCATGACCGTTTTCTCTTCAGTCGTCGGCAGTTTGGCATAGCACTGTTCCACCTCATGACCTATTCTATTGCATCGACTAGACTTCTTAACGGGTTGAGTGCACCGAGATGTGATATGACCATCCTTTTTGCAATTTGAACAACGTGAAGGCCTAGCTAATTTATGCTCGTTGTTGAATCCAGTATTTCGAGCATTACGTAAATACAAAAGGAGTCTGTTAGAGTCATGAAACTGAGTTGCCTCAGCACCTAATCTAACCGACCGGCCGTCGATGCCATGCAAAATGCATTCGACTGCCCTTTCCCCACTTACACCACATCTATTGATAATGGA
Organism: Agrochola litura; assembly: GCA_949152395.1. Taxonomy (NCBI): domain Eukaryota; kingdom Metazoa; phylum Arthropoda; class Insecta; order Lepidoptera; family Noctuidae; genus Agrochola; species Agrochola litura. The sequence goes on from OX424520.1 coordinate 8,615,381, forward strand.
CAGTTTGTCATAATAATACTCTTCTAAGAAATCAGTGAACTTAGCCCGTTTGCCCAACATATCGCTCTGCATTTGGCCATAATTTTCTTTTGATGGGAAAGTAGCCAAAAGTTTCTCCTGACATTCAGCCCAAGTAAACAGGATGGAAGGAAGGTCCTCGTACCATCTTTGGGCTATGCCATTTAGTTTTGGTAACGCTAAATGAATTACCGCTGCTTCTCCGACCACGTATAAATGGTTGCGCACTCATTGACTTTATGAAGTCACATAGTCATTGTCTGTCCCGTTTACTTGGGTCAAACTCAGGAATCTTGTTGTTAAGGAAACCTAATTTATCTGCACTATTATTAGACATAGATTGTAAAACATTGACAAGTTCCGATAGTAATCCTTATAGAGAATTCGACTCAACTGTGTTCTTGTCTTTAACTGCGGCTAGAAAGTCTCTCACCGCGCTGGCTTGCGTCTGCCTTACCGAGCTACGCGAACGGCAGCTCTTGCCGAAGGGCTGAATCCTCGACGGTCCACCCTGCTCGATGCTCGGCGATCCGCCCGGTTCGATCTACGGCGGCCCGCCCAGCTCGATCCACGGCGGCCCGCCCGGCTCGATCCACGGCGGCCCGCCCGGCTCGATCCACGGCGGCCCGCCCGGCTCGATCCACGGCGGCCGGCCCGGCTCGATCCACGGCGGCCCGCCCGGCTCGATCCAAGGCGGCCCGCGCGGCTCGATCCACGGCGGCCCGCGCGGCTCGATCCACGGCGGCCTGCCCGGCTCGATCCACGGCGGCCCGCCCGGCTCGATCCACGGCGGCCCGCCCGGCTCGATCCACGGCGGCCCGCCCGGCTCGATCCACGGCGGCCCGCCCGGCTCGATCCACGGCGGCCGGCCCGGCTCGATCCACGGCGGCCCGCCCGGCTCGATCCAAGGCGGCCCGCGCGGCTCGATCCACGGCGGCCCGCGCGGCTCGATCCACGGCGGCCTGCCCGGCTCGATCCACGGCGGCCCGCCCGGCTCGATCCACGGCGGCCTGCCCGGCTCGATCCACGGCGGCCCGCCCGGCTCGATCCACGGCGGTCCACCCCGCTCGATCCACGGCGGTCTGCCTGGTTGCAGGCTTTACGCCTTGCAGGGCTGCGTGCGTGACGGTCGGTTAGCCGTGGGTGGCTCTGTTGGATCTGTCGGGGTGTAGTTGTTGTTTGTCCCCCTCCATGGGATATGAAATGAAATGAAATGAAATTGTTTATTCTGTAAATAGGATATCGAAATCACTTTTACACATCATATAAAAAAATATTAAAAATAAGCTAGATGAGTTCGGCGTTTCCTATCTGACTACTCTGAGAAGAAAGGCCGAAACAAACTCAGAGGTCGCAGTCTCTTTTAAAGTCCAGACATAATCTTGGTCAGGCCATATGAGGACCATGTAGATAAGTGTCTGAAAAGGTCTTTTGAGGAAAGAACCACACAGATTTGAGTGGACCTGTCCAGTCAGTGCAAGCATTTGTCAGTAATCGTGGAGCTCAACTCAGAACTTAAGGAGCTCAACTCGACGAACAATACCAAAGAAAGGAAATTTGGGTAGGCCGCATAAACTACTCAAACTGCCAGACCATCACTAAAACTAGCAGAGAAATAAAAACAATATCCACATAGTCCTCACATTCACAATAGTTAAAATAATATAATACTTTACAAAGTAATCATGTCATTTTGAATATATATGATTAGTTATGATAACCTTAGCGTCACGGCGTGGCCTTACCGTCATTACGTCGGCGCCGGCTGTCGCTGAAAACCAGCGCTGGGGCTCTGTCTTGCATAGGGTCGTAGCATAATGCTGAGCGATAGCCGATTTGCGTGGATGTGACGCATGCTTCCCCCAACCTTATCTCATTTTTATATTCTAAACAATACTTTTCTGCGTCATGTTTACCGCAAATAAACGTTTTTTCTTTCTTTCTTTTCTTTCTTTCTTAGAATGTAAATGATATCCCAAAGAATTTGTTCTTTAAAGCAAAACTCTAAAATAAAGAGAATTAGTACAACATAAAACATAAAATAAGCATTGTGTAGAATTCTATTTTATAAAACTACTAAGTATTATTAAGCCATCTCTAGATAACCAACATTGGCACGATAAAAGCGTAAGTAACATAATAATCGTTATGAGTAAGTATATTGCAAATACCAGGTCCAACTTAATACCGCCAATACTTACTAAAACATCCACCTGTTCTAAGAAATAGTGGTGAAAACAAATAAAAGAAACCATTTCGTATTAAAGGAAATCATATTTGTATGTAGGTCTGTAAACGTATTAATCGGTGGAAGGGCACTGAACGAGACAATATAAATTTTATTCTTATTAAGTCTGGGGCGTTTAGTATCCCGCAAGCCCGCAAAATATCAAGCTAATTTCTAATAGCATAGCTAGGCAGCGTTTCATTAGAAGACAATAAAAAAACGTTTAAATTGTTGTTACTTTAAATAAAAAGTTAAATGTAATTTATCAGCCAATACCCAAAACAATTGTTAACGTAGCCGATTATAATGACAAATTAAGAGGAAAAATAAAATACACCCGCAGGTAAATATTAAGAGTACAAAAAAAATTCAACTAGCCAAAACAGGAATCTTGATCCCACTTCTAATATGAAAATTAACTGTTATTCAGGTTCATGGCTTTTGAAAATAAGGTTTAGAAATAATAGGCACTTGTTCATGTACTTACTTATTCTATTTCTCCAACACAAAATCAAATATACCTCACAGTTAACACTAGGTGTCTTTTTTTTAATCACAGCTCGAGCTTTAGTACTCGTATCTCGACGTCTTATGCACGACTGAGCTCGCAGCACTGGCACGACAACCATAGTGGCGTTCTCCCACCATTATGATTCCCGCCATTGACTGGCAATGCGCTGTGATTGGTTAGTCGTGCCATCTACGAACACAGTCGGTACTACATTAGTCAAAACAATACTTTTAATATTAAAACAGAATAATTTAACATAAATTCAATTAGCGAATAAAATACGGTATAATTTACTATTTATAACAATAGTGATAAAATTATTTAGCCATTAACGCTATGTACAGTAAAAAAATAATTTAGGTTTATTATATAACCAGTCGTGAAGATAGGTACACACGGCTACACATCGATAAATTTGAAGTATAAGCTGACCTCGCATTGTACGGAAATCGTATACAATGCGAGATCAACATAAACTGGTTTTGTATAGATTGATGTGTAGCCGTGTGTACATGGTAGGTAAGATTTTTACTAAGAATGTATTATTCTACCAAAACATAACACGTTTTCAAACATTTGATCCTTGCGTGCAGGTGAAGCAGTGAGATATTTTTTGCTATTTAAACCTGTATTCATGTCAGTTATGTTGATGTTACTGTTCTCAACTTCTTTTTATTATGAACCTTCCTGGCGCTGTACATACTACATAATACTCAAAATCATTAAGCCATACAATGGTTACTAAATTGTATTTGCTTAAGTCATGAAAAAAAGAGCCTACCTAAATATTTAACCACATGTTAAAAATCTACTATAATTCACCTTGTGACTGACTTATCCTTTTCTCCTAACAAGTATTTTTATTTGTTGAGAATGTGTTAGAGCCAAATGCTTAATGAGTTTTCTTTTAACAAAAGTATAAATTATTACAAAAGTTAAACCAGTATTATATCAGCAACAACTAGATTATTAGTAGATTTTTTGTTGAAACATAATGTTGATAACCACTGTGTTACAAAGTTAGCGAGAGTTCCTAAGTATTCTTTACAGCTGGACCACAAACTGCGTACAATACTTTCTATAGTGTTTTTGTTGTAGAGTTCTTTCCAGACCTTTCAAGCCTGCTTTGCGGTCAAAACATTTATAGACTAGTCTAAAAAAAATTGAAGTAGTATTAATTTTACGACAACATTAAGCAAGTAGAATTAGTAAGGCTGATTTTTCAATAGTCAGATAACTTTTATCTAATGAATAAATATTTCAATTTGGCGGCTTTTGTATAGAAAATATGTCAAAATGTCATATTTATTCATCAGATTAAAGTTATCTGACTACTGACTATATAAAATCAGCCCCGTAACTTTAAATAAGGTCCCAACAAAACAATCACATAATATATTTTATTTAAAAAGGGAGTGATGTGGGATCGTGGTGGGACATTGTAGCAGAATCTTGCACAAGCATTCTGCACCCGCTGAATAAGTTTTTCGCTTCTACCGAGAATGCACGCCCCATACACAGTGTCAGCATAGTTCAGCTTGGATAGAACAAGTGACTCACACAGCATGACAGGCATATCCACACTTATGTAGGGACGGACACGATACAAGAGCTTGAGTCGGTAGAAGCAGTTGCGCACAGCCTCCAAAATGTGAGTTTCGAAGTGCAGCTGCCCGTCAAATACTACCTCAAGATTACGAGCCTCCAGAACCCTTTCCACACCACAGCCATCAATACTGATGTCCAGGTTGCAAGCAAGCATTTTGTTCAGGAAATCCCTAGATCCCATCACAATATACTTAGACTTACTAGGGTTCAAAACCAAGGAGTTTCTTCTGGACCAAGCAGAGATCCTATCTAAATCCTCATTAATTCTTCTAACAGTTTCCGCAGTATCCTGGGACCGGAAGGAGAGGTACAACTGCAGATCATCGGCGTAGAGGTGGAACTTGGTGTTAATTAGGCAGTTGGCGATGTCAGCACTGTACAGGATGAAAAGCAGCGGGCCAAGGATCGATCCCTGCGGTACGCCCCTGTCCACGCGGTTTGTACTAGAAGACATGGTATCTCCATTACTATCGCAAGTCACCTGGACAAACTGTGAACGATTACTGAGGTAACTCTCAAACCATTTAACCGCTTCGACATCACACCCATAGTAAGCCAGCTTAGAGAGAAGAAGTGAAGTATTAATAGAGACGAAAGCACGTGAAAAATCTAGTAGGACAAGTAGAGTCCCCATGCCCTGGTCTCTGGCTTCGAGAATGTTACTGACCACATCCAAGAGTGCTGTCGCTGTGCTGTGGCCTTTGCGAAATCCAGATTGAGCCAGTGTTTTGATCAATCTTGTTCTTCAAAGATCTATAAATACATAGGTCTGATGATAAAGTCATTGAATTTGATGAGTTAAGAGACTTGGAGAGATTTGGGATAGTATAAAAAATCATCATAAAATTTTGTACACAGAGTTAGTTTTTCTGACTACACAATATAGAATTTGATATTTTAGATAGTAAAGCGCGGGAATTCGCATCTATTACATACAGCTCACGAAAAATATTTGATACAGTCTAGGAAGTTGGAAAGATTAGTTAGAAACAACAGAAGTTACAGTAATGAAGGCATTTATATTAAAAGTGACAGACAAATGGATCAGCAAACATGTCCTCATACGTTTCATCAACGAGTAAAAAACCTAACTAACATACAATTGTCTAGTGAAGAAACTTCTTTGCTGGAGAAAGGACTTAAATTTAATTTCCAGCACGTCTTGTCACAAAAACCTTTGGAACTTTTGGCGGTAGATTCAGAAATGGCTATAGTTAGAGGTAAAAAAGATGAGACAGTAGCACACCAGGTATCTGTTCATATTAAACAGTCTCTTAACTCATCAAATTCAATGACTTTATCATCAGACCTATGTATTTATAGATCTTTGAAGAACAAGATTGATCAAAACAGTATAGTTATTACTAAGGCTGATAAAGGAAATACAATAGTTATCTTAGACAGAAACATTTACGACCAAAAGGTAAATGACGTAATACAGGGCAGCGATTTTCAACAACTAAGTTCGGACCCCACTAAAGTATTTACTTCACAATTAAAAAACATTACTAAAAACATATCTTACGTCGATCAGAAACCGTTAAAATATATTATACCAATGAACCCAAGGTCTCCTATGCTATACGGCTTGCCTAAAATTCATAAGGATAATATCCCAATACGGCCAGTGGTTTCTTATATCGGTGCACCAGCATATAATTTGTCAAAACATTTGAACTGTTTGTTGAAGTCGAGATCAAATTATAAACCAAAGTTTAGTCTTAAAAATAGTTTACAGTTAATAGAGAAAGTTAAGGATATTGATTTGCCGACTAGTGCAAAATTATTATCATTAGATGTTGAAAGCTTATTCACAAACGTTCCATATGAGGAGTGTTTACAAATACTAGAAGATCTTTTTGAGAAACGGCGAATCCATCCTGGTGAGGTTAATGAATTATTATCTTTGACCAAGATTTGTATGGAACAAAATTATTTTAGGTTCAAAAACCAATATTACAAACAAAAAGAAGGTTTAGCCATGGGTTCTCCACTCAGCCCCCTTATGGCAGATATATTCATGGACCATTTTGAAAATAAATACATTGTAGGACAGCCTCAAATTTTATATTATTATCGTTATGTTGACGACATAATTATGTGTTGTACCGGTACATTGCGTCAAATTGATGTTTTTGTTAATTAAATCAATAGTTTACACCCTAAAATAAAGTTTAAATTAGATTTAGAAGTTGACGGATCCCTTAACTTTTTAGATTTAACTATTACAAGAAAAAACAACAAACACGATTTTCAGATTTATAGAAAACCAACTTGTACAGATGTTACGATTCCTGCGTCATCTTGTCATCCGATTCAACATAAATTAGCAGCTTATCATAGTTTCACTCATAGATTAATGACAGTACCACTTTCATGAGATAATTATGACAGAGAACTTAACATTATTTATCATATAGCTGAGAGTAACGGATACAATAAGAGAATGGTTGATGATTTGATTCAAACGAAACGTCGCAACATAGTTCGTTCACTTTTATATCCATTGCCTCCAGAAAGAACACATGAATATTTAGGTAATTTGACATACTTAGGGTCAATTAGTGATAGGGTTTCAAAAACATTGTTTCGAAATGGATTAAGGGTAGCTTTTAAAACAAATAATTCATTAAGACAGATTTGTAACGGAAAAGATCGATTAGAAAACCACAAAAAATCAGGTGTATACAAGTTACATTGCGATGATTGTATTGGTATTTACATAGGTCAAACTGGTCGTAATTTTCAGACAAGATATAAGGAACATATTGCAGCGTACAGGAATAATTATCCAGAAAAATCCCATTTTGCACAACACTTAATAGATACAGGTCATTTGTTAAATAATAATAACACTTTCGAAATTTTACACACATATGTGATAAAGGTTTCAGAATGTCAGTACTAGAGAGTTTAGAAATTGTCAAAAATAATACCGGAAACATTACACTGTTGAACGAATTAAATACGAGTATGCCAAGGTCACCTTTGCTGCGATTGTTCGCCCCTTATCGCACTGATAACGGTCGCACTGATAACGGCGACACTATATAAGTAGGTTTCACGGACGATAAGGCTCAGTCTGCACTCAGCGCTTAGTGTGGCAACACGCCGTGTTCGAGTTCGCAACAAGTCCATCGTCATCCTGAGGATGCCTCGTTGAGAGGTGAAACACGTGTCGATTTCTTTCAGGAGTTTTTTATGGCTCTTTAGAAATAGCTAAGCGGAACAAGTTACTAAATATATCCACGTCTATTGTATTTTATAATGGATTTCCGCAAGGTCACGCCTGAATCAATTAATTATCTTTCATTCTACACGTTCAAATAAGGGATCATGCAATTTAAAAAAAAAAACGTAAAAAAAATGTCACATTCGCGGTATTGGATGCCGAGCGACGATTTGCAGTTGGAATGTATGGGATAACATGTATTTCAACTACAATGTTAAGGTTGTTCTTGGGATAAATAAATTCATCTCAACTACGGAACCCTTCATTGTGCGTAGTCCGACACGCACTTGGCCGGTTTTTTTTACTTCCGAATACTCCCGACACTCTACAAACTGATGATGTTTTTCAATATTTTCTGAAACGAATATAGGTTTACAATCATCGCAACTATTTTTAAATCGGTTAAGTAAAAACCCGCAGACATACGCACATGCCTGTATCTCTGCACTGTCTTCATTTACCAACTCTTCGAATGGTTTCTGATGCAATATCATTTCCAGGCTCTGTGCCTATGCTTATGGGTTGTGACACAGACAACAATGTAGTGAAACTATTAATTATAATTTCATAGTTGTCTTCTTCACAATTCCCCACTGTTCCAATATGGGCTTAATTTGATATAATTGCAGTTTTTATACCTGCCACAAATTGCCCACTTGTTGGGTTAATATTTGAACCGCAGTTACCCCGAATGCACCCAAAAAGATTTTCTAAAGGATCTTGCTGCAGCCTTCGTGTAGATAAGCTTTTTATATTGAAGGTGTTTAGTTTATTTATTTTTTTATTCCTTGTGCGAGTCTCAATAAATACTTTTTCTTTCTTTTTCTTTCTTTCTTTCTTTATATGTTGACGATAATTTTCTCCACAACCGAACTATCCCATTAATGGTCCATATCCACCCTTCTGTTGATGGTGGTGTACGTGCACTTCCAACATATTTTTGAAAAAATATATCATATCCTTGTAAAGTTGTAGGTGTGGACTGGTTGACCGTAAATTTGTGGCATGAATCTTGCCTCTTCGTAGATCTGAACAATCACTGTTGACACTGTCGAATAATTTATCAATTGCGTGAATTACATCTGCCGTCACAGTGGCATCTGCAGAAAGCTTTCCTGAAAAAAAAAATATTATGTGTTTAACATGTGTCTATTTTATAGAGATTCAGTTCTTTTTTTATGGAAATGTTCCAGTATAGTAACTGAATATAGCCTTAATTTATTTTTGTGATATAACATAACATCACGCCTTGTTCCTCGAGAGGGTTAGGCATTTCTGGGAATTAAATAATAATCTTGTATAAGCAACATTCCATTCACCTGCTGATATTTTGGCGTACATTCCTCCTGCAACAGAGTCGCTAAAACTAACTAACTTTTTTGTTTTGAGTTGGGATTTAAATGTTCTTTTTTCAGAAGAGGAGCATACACAAAATTTGGGTTTGTGCTGTCCATCTCATAAAACTCATTTATGTAGGACCACCTGGACCACTTAGCAACACCCGTAACCACACATATTAATTTTTTTAGTAACTTATGGAAACCTTTACCCACCATAGTGAGAAAATGGAGGCACATGATAATTAGATGTCTATAAAACTAAAAAAAAAGGATTTTTAATAATAAAACTTAATCTTACCTCTCCCTGTCTTGCCATCGGATGAAATATTTGTTGGACACTCAATGTCATATTTCATAAAATTATTTCTAAAACATTTGAGTAAATGAGGTGTATCGAACATTGTTATTATTTCATGATTATGAACTGTGATGAATGGATGCTGAGTACTAGCTCCTAAATTTATTAGAGCTCTACGGTTCACTCCATCCATGTCGCAAACAATGGCAGCTATATTTATTTCAGCAATGAAGCAGTGATTTAACACCTGAAATATAAATGATAAATTATTTTATTATTTTGATTAAATATATGCATACAATTCAGATTTTATGACATAATTCCATGAAAGTTTTAAAATAAACAAAAACATTATACCTCTTTAATAAGAACAGCAAGCCTGTCTGAAATATCCACTCGAAAAATAGTAGGCGATAGGTTGTTTTATACTCTTCCTAATGCCTGATATCATAAAAACCAAGGCATATGCAGCAATCAGTGGTGACCTTCCCTGTGATGCATGGTCTTGATAGCCTTCTATATTATCTTCCTTAGGGTTGTAATTTAAATGCTTTTTTAAAGACATTTCGTCAAACATTAAAATATATTGGTTGTCAGAAGGCTTTTGGGTTTTTACAAACTTCTTAACAACATTAAGTACTGGTTGATTAACACCAACACCAAAAGGTACTTTATTAAGCAAATTTCTAAAAGTGCTTGGAGATGGTAAATGAAAAAGTCTTCGCAGTAAACGATAGCAGGTAGGTGACTTCTTAAATATCCGCAAGGCTGTTATTTTCACTTGCTTTGACCATCTTCGACCAGTGTACTTTTTCTTAAAGTTATTTAATTGATCTTGCAATAATTGGGCAAACGTTGAGGTAATCTTTTTGGATATTTTTTTACAGCCACATCATCAGTGATAATGTTTATCATTGCATTTGGTTTTAATTTTTTTATCTGATTACGTAGGTAACAAATTTGCTTCATATATTTGCTACATTTAGCAAACATAATCTTCTCCTTTTCACTCTTCACTTTGGTGGTTTGTGTCTGTCTATCTGATGCTTCGGGTTTATTGGTCAATAATCTATGTGACGGACCAGCTTGTGGTTCCTCCACATTGATATGTACTTGTTCAGTCTGAAATCAAATTATTACAATCATTAAAGGGCCTTCATATCTTTTTTAGGGTTCCGTACATCAAAAGGAAAAAACGGAACCCTTATAGGATCACTCGTGTGTCTGTCTGTCGGTCTGTCTGTCTGTCCGTCTGTCACAGCCAATTTACTCCGAAACTAATGGACCGATTAAGTTGAAATTTGGTACACATATGTATTTCTGTGACCCAAACACGAATGTGTAACGTAAATAAATGAATTTTGAATATAGGGGTCACTTATGGGGGTCAAACAAGAAAATTAAAAAAAAAAGTTTTGTAAACAGTACCGTGTGACATATCAAACAAAAGGGCTTGTTGTGAGGATCTTAAAAACAATTTTTACATAATTTTAAAATCAACAGGTTTAAAGATATTTAAGAAATTCAATGAAAATTGGCCATTCCCCCCCCCTTATCTACGAAACTACTAGACCAAAATTTTTGAAAAAAATACATAGTATGGCTCTTTACTTATAGATTACAGGAAAACCTATAAGAAGTCTATGGTCTTAAAATAACATGGTAAATCTCTCAATATTGTGCGCATAAACTTACATTTCGTGGCTCGGCATCCAATAGGCCCATCTCTCTAGTTACTATAATATCAAAAGTGTTTGACTGCTTAATACACAACTAAATAAAACTGTAAATGTTCATGACAACCAATTCGGGTTTCGGCGTGGTTTGTCAACAGAAAATGCAGTGTTGTGTCTTAAGCATACTGTAACATACTATACACAGCGTAGGACGCCGATTTATGCTGGCTTCCTCGATTTAATCAAGACTTTTGATCTGGTTGCTTATGACGTATTGTGGAGAAAGATGGAGAAGGATAGGTTGCCAACGGAGCTTAATATAAACATCTTTAAATATTGGTATGGTAACCAGATCAATAGTGTACGATGGGCTGGAACTTTTTCCAGGCCATACAGGTTGGAATGCGGGGTGAGGCAAGGAGGGTTGAGCTCACCCACGCTTTTCAACTTGTATGTAAACGAGCTGATTGGCTCAGCAGCATCAGAGTGGGTTTTAATAATATTAGCTATGCAGACGATGGTGCTTTTGAGCGCGTCAATCTGTGGTCTCAGAAAATGTGAGCAGTATGCCAAAACACATGGTTTGATTTATAACTCCAATAAGTCGGAGATCATGGTCTTTGAGGCTGGGGGTAGACCGGGTTATGTACCACCTGTATTTCTCAATTGGACTCCACTACAAAGAGTATTTACGTTTAAATATCTAGGTAATATACCTATTGACCCCTGACCTCAATGATGGATTCGATATTGAGCGGGAGCGAAGGGCGTTGTCGGTAAGGGCGAACATGCTGGCTCGCAGGTTTGCACGCTGCTCACTTAAAAAGTCAAAATTACTATGTTTCGAGCTTATTGTACAACGTTTTACATGTGCAGCCTGTGGGCTAAATATATCCAAAGGTCGTGCAACGCCATTCGTGTCCAATACAACAACGCTTTCGGGGTATTGGTGGGGCTACCCCGTTTTTGTAGCGCATCGGGAATGTTCGCGGACGCACATATTAATTGCTTTTATGCAACGATGCGAATGAGATGTGCATCCCTGGTGCGCAGAGTGCGGGCCAGCCCCAAAAATATCCTAAAAATGATCGCTTGCAGGCTGGATTGCTTGTACATACATCAAACACTGCAGTGCCATCTCCCATGGGGTGAAATAAATTAAAACTAGATTACGTGGGGGTACTTAGAAAGTTTTGCGATACTAGAAAAAAATATACTACAGGTTATAACTATTTTTAACCGACTTCCAAAAAGGAGGAGGTTATATGTTCGACGCGTATGTTTGTTTTTTTTTTTTTTTTTTTTTTTTTTTTTTTTTTTTTTTTATGTATGTCCACCGATTTCTCCGTCATTTGTGGACCGATTTTGAAAATTCTTTTTTTGTTTGAAAGGGTATGCTCCCAAATTGGTCCCATATAAATTTTATTAACTTTGCTTGGGTAGTTTTTGAGTTAGCTACAAAATACGTATTTTTTTCCCACTTAGTATGTAGATGATATGATAAGTTCCTGTCACTGGTAGCAGGTAGTGGTATTTGAATGTGTGTGGGGTAGGTACCACAACTAAAAAGTGAAAAATAAAAACTTTTTACAAAAAAAAACAACCGACTTCCAAAAAAAAAAACACTACAAAGTGAAAAATAACTTTAATTTCGGAAGTCGGTGGCAAAAAACGAAAACACAAAACCCAAGACACCGACTTCCGAAATTAAAGTTATTTTTCACTTTGTAGTGTTTTTTTTTTTGGAAGTCGGTTGTTTTTTTTTGTAAAAAGTTTTTTATTATATCTTTTCAAAGAACTCTCCATTGGCGTCTATAGGTACACAGTTTCATACGTCAAAACCAATTTTCATAACACATTTTCCAGTCCGCATCAGACACCTCTTCAATCTCCTTCTCAAATGCAGCCAGTGCATCTTCCGGTGATGAAAACTGTTTTCCTTTGAGTTGATTTTTTTATTTTGGGGAACAAGAAAACGTCGCACGGAGCCAAATCGGGACTGTAAGGAGGATTACCTATAAATTTGAACGGTGTGCTGTCTGCTGAAAGTCCCTTGTTTTGAGCGCCGAGTGAGCCAGCGCGTTGTCGTGGTGAAGCAGTAGCCCACGGAGGCCAGTGTTCGGTCGCTTGCTGCTTGCAGCAGTAAAAACTTCTGGCAAACATTTGGTAACATACCATTCAGATTCCTATCCATTTGCATAAAATTTTAAGACCTAATATAACTTGGCATACTTTTGTTTGTCCTAATTATATTTTCGCATAATATTATTTACGCATAACAGCTTACGCATAATTTTTTACGCATAATTTCGCGCCTACGCGATTTTGCGATTTTAAATTACACTCTAGGGGTAGGGCAGACAAGACTACGTGGAGTCGGTTTTGCAGCGATTCGGTTCTGTTATTAACTTTTATAGCACAACATAATGATTTTTTAAGACAATACTTTAATTTTAATTTAGTTTTAAAAATGGAAATCATTTGCATGAAAATCTAAAATAAATACATAAAAATAACTCAAATTTGTTTCCGTTATTTCTATTAATTGTATGCCTAAATATTATTATGCTAATAGTCATTAGGCCTAGTAACGTTATGCGAATTAAATTTATGCCAAAACAGATTAGCCTTCAAGACAATTATGCCAACATAAACTGTATGCCAAAAAAATATGGCAAAGTATTATTATGGCAAAAAAAATTATACCAAAATCGTTATGCCAAAGTATATTAGGAAAAAGAATATTATGCAAAAAGAAGGGATCCCTACCATTCAGCATTAATGCTCCTTTGATCTCGTAAGGGTACTGACATCAGATAACCCGTCAAAGAAAAAAAACTTGCGATCAAAATATTGCCTACACATTTGGCTCGCTTCACTTTAGTAGGCGTTGGTTCATTTTGAAACAGCCACACGGTCGACTGACGCTTTGTTTCTGGATCATACTGATAAATCCATGATTCATCACCCGTAATGATATCAATGCGCCGAGAAAAAAAAAAAAAAAGTGTTTATTCACAACAATACTTGTTTTACCTAGTAAATTACCTCTGCTAAACAGCATAGCAGTTTGTTGGCAGATGTAGCTCCTTTTTAGCACATATTTTTGTTTTTCAATTATTCACTCCGTTTAGGCTTTGACAAAACTCATTTAAAAGATACTTATGTATTTTCTTTTTAAAAGAGGTTTTTGTGATAGAACTGTCTATATCGACTGGAAGGTTATTAAAAATACTTGGAACTAAAAAACGTCTACCTCTTCGACCATAATAGTTATTACAAGCGGGCACTACAAATCTTTTCATATTATTGTTCCTTTGAGATCTTGTGCGTACAATATTGTTTTTAAATTTATCACTACAATACTGTTCTAAAGCTACTGATAACACTACCCTCTCATGAACCGGTAGAATTTTACATTCCAAAAATAAGTTTTCGTAATCACTACTCTTACAATGCTTTTTTGTGTTTTTATCTACTAATAGTTTCATAAATCTGATTTGTAATTTTTTTATTTTATCCAAATATGTTTTAAATGTGTTACCATAGCATGCCAGTCCATAAGAAAGTAGTGAGTTCACCAGTGCATAGTAGACCATGTACAAAGTTGCCCTATCCAGCACAAAACTGAGGTGGTGAAATTTCACAAGCACGTACCTGAGTTTGTCACATAAGTGCATAATGTGTGCTTTCCATGAGAAGCTATTATCTATGACTAAACCCAAGTACCTGTATTCCTCCACCACCTCAATGTTTGCACACTGACACAACGTCAGTCCATCACTGTGCAGACACTCATAGCTATGCCCCACTATGCGCGGCGGACGCTCGATCTTTTTAAGATAAGGAGATCGTATACGCATACATTTGGTTTTATTTATGTTGATTATGATGCCATTGTCGTGAGCCCATTTGATAATATTAGTAAAATCTTCCTGAATGTTACTTTCAATTACATTTAAATCTTTATCTGCATAAACTAGACAAGTATCATCAGCATACATATATATGCGACATTTACGCACCACATTGCACATGCTGTTGACATGCATGATGTAACCGACGGGACCAAACACGGATCCAGTTGGCACACCACATGTGACGTGTCTGGGCTCTCCGACAACGCCGTCAATGACCGTTCGCAGTGTCCGGTCTGTGAGGTAGGCACGGAACCACCTGTTCAGTGGTCCCGCGACCCCGCACTCCTCCATGGCTTGAAGCAGCTGGTGGTGCTCCAATGTGTCAAATGCTTTTTTGAAATCAATGTAGACCACCACCACCTGCTTCCGCTGATCCAAACACTCATTGACGTCGTCCGCGAACTTCGCCAAGGCCGTCGCCGTGCTCCGTCCACGTCGGAAACCATGTTGTGCATTTGTCAGAATATTGTGCTCTTCTAAGAAAACACTTACTTGATTTACAATAAACTTTTCTACGATTTTATTTATGACCGACAATATGGCTATTGGCCTATAGTTTGCGTAATCACTACGTACACCTTGTTTAAAAATTGGTCTAATTAATGCTGTTTTTAGTTTCTCGGGGTATAAACCCTTTTCAACACACAAATTAATAAATAAAGCTATTATAGGGCTCAACTTAGATTTTAATAATTTAATTTCTTTAACTCTAATTTTATCAACTCCGTCAGACTTATCACAACTTAGCAATTTATTATTCTATCTATATCTATTGGATAAGCTATCCGAAACCGTAGCGATACATTTCCAGAATCAACATAGCCAGACCTTTCCAAAAACCTATGACTACAAACATGTTTTATATCTAAGATTTCCTTGGTAAATGTTGTTGAAAATTTATTACAAATACTGTCAACCGAACATTCTAATTTTCCTAAGTACTTTAAAATAACAGAATCTATACTTTTTTTTTTCATTTCCTACCCATGAATTAATTTTAGTCCAAATCTTTCTAATATTCTTTTTACATTTTTTTATTTCTTCTTGACGGTATTTATTTTTCGCTTTATTTATCCATTTATTTAATTTATTTCTAAATCTATTATATTGTCTACGCAAATTCATATCCTCAGGTTTATTTTTCCAATTTTTAAACAACCTATCCCTAATACTTATCATTTCCTTAAGCTTTCGTGTGATCCAAGGTTTACTTTTCCTTTTATTGCGTACCAATACTTGGATTTTCGCTTCATTATAAACATCAGAAAATATTGTACATAATCTGTTATATAGGTCTATTGGACATTCACAATTTAATAACTCATTCCATGAAACATTTTTAAGTTTTTCTAATACCTTTTTATCACAAATAATAGTCCTATGAGGTTGCATTACACTCGGAACATCATTCATGACCGATTTACTAGCGAGGCGCACACCTATAACATAATGATCTGATATCTTAACAGTTAACACATACGCAGATATTGCACGTTGAGTTCGAACCCACACATGGTCAATGCACGACCGTGTCACTGTGTCGCCGTACACCTCCTCTCGCGTTACGTCACGGATAGCACATTCCAAGCCCAACTCGCTCATATTATTTGTGTAATTACTGATTACGCTGCTTGAACCGGTTTTACACAACAGATCTATGTTTGTATCACCAATCATAACTACGTCACAGCCTAAGGGAATCCTGGATAACAGTCTATGTATTTCTTCAACAAAACCGTTTCTGTTTGTTTTCGGCGGCCTGTATATAGCCAAAAAATGAATAATTTTACTTCCATCTTGGAAAAGTTGCCCATGTATCATCTCACAGTAATTAGTTTTTATTATGTTGGCAGCAAAATTTAACTTATTGTTTACATATAGCAAAATCCCACCTCCCCTTCCAGTTTCCCTTGTATTTATGTATGTGTCGTACCCGTCCAAATTGTATAAACACAGTTCGTGTTTTCTGATGTTAATCTCTGTTAATGCAATAATATCTAGTTTTTCCTTGCAATTGTCTATTAATACTTGTAGTTGATTAAAGTTTTTTCTGAGTGATCTTATATTTAAATGTAATAAGTACACACTGTAGTAAGTCATCCTGCCAGCTATCTGTACATATGTATTTGTTGTATTCAATGCTACATGTTACGTGTGAAGCGTGGTTGTTGAATTTTGACCTATAGGATACTCACAATTTATGACAGCATTGTACCAAAAAATAATAAAAAAACGTCACTTGTTTACTGCGTACGCACTAATGTCGCCAAGTGTACGAATCGACTTGATTTTGTTGTCGTTCGGATCATCTTTTCTTATCAGCACCTTACCGTTCTGTATCCAAATGTATTTAAATGTTTGCTTTAACTCATTCTTAGCCGTCCATAGCAGGTTGCGCATATGTTTCGTAAGATCCTCATTTTTATAGATACGTTGTCTATTTCCTGTAGCAGATATATCCTCATTAGTTAGTTGGTGGGATTTTCTTGTGGCTATCCATTTGTCGCGGCTAGCACGCGTAGGCAGAGTGATAACCACGGGCCGTGGTTTTTTCTCGCGCTGTGACTTCTCGGCTTTTATTTCTTCACCTACCCTCTTTACCTAACATATCAATCCGCCTTCTATTCCTAATTTGCTTGCTATAGTTTTAATTGTGTTCTCTAAATTCTCGTTTTGCTGTTCCTCTAGTCCAAATATTTCTACATTTTTTTCCTTCTCACGCACCTCCAAGTAAACTATCCTTTCCTCCAGTGCCTTATTACAGGTTTCCAGATGCACGTTCTTGTGCTCCAATGCTTTAATCTTTTTGTCTGTTTTTTCCTTCTCTTCGATCAATTCCTGGTACTTATCAGCGTAGAAACTTATGTCTTCTGACATCGCCTCAAGGGTTTTTTTCATTTTGAAGACTATAGTTAGCTTTTCATTAACTTCGGCCAACAATTTTTCTGGTGTCGTTTGGGACATGTCGACTTCTATGTTTGGCTGGCGAGTTTGCGGCGCGGCTTGGCAATTATCGCATAAACCGGTGTCACTAAATGCCTTGATTTTAGCACCACATTTTTTGTGGAAGACTCCACCACAGTCACCATTACATCTTGCAATACTGTCGCCTTTCACTCGGGCCAGCGACAATTTACAAGACTTACACTGCACCATCACGAGAAGTTAACATATATTAATTATATTTATAATAGCTTTCCGAATTCTAGTCGCGTCACAGGTGTTGCGTTCGCACGGTAGGAGCGCCCACGCGGAACGCCCGAGACGAGCCTGCTTCAAATTTTGCTATCATGTCTCGGCACCATTCTACCCGAACCTCCTTCTGAGCCTGCGTTAGATTTTGCGCTACCAGCGTGAAACTATCTTCCTTACCCGAAAATGCCCGTGTAGAATTTCATGCACACTTCCCAATCCAATCTGCAGTATATGCTGAACCTCTTCATATATGTAATTCGCCTATTCTCTTGAATTAAAATTTTCACAGCCAGCACGTTTTGTTATGTAACAGCCGTCATAGGACGGCCACTTCTTTATTCGTCCACCAAAATTACTCGACCATGCATAAATTCGTTGAACCAGCGAAAAACAGTCGCTTTAGAAGGGCTTTTTTCTATGAACGTCATTCGAAGTCTTTCAAACAATTCTTCTGGTTTTAGTCGACATTTGAAATCGTATAAAATCATCGCTCGAAAATGTTCTCGTTGTAAATCCACTTTTCAGTATTTTGATTTTGCTCGTAAAAAATGTGGAGGAGAAAAATATCTGGATTAAGATTTTTTTTTATCGACGTTTTCTAAAAATTAAACCTAGCTAGATCGATTTATCGCTCCTGAAACCCTTTGCATACTAAATTTAATAAAAATTCTTGGAGCCGTTTCCAAGATTCAAATTATATATATACATATACAAGAATTGCTCGTTTAAAGGTACATATTAGATTTATATTATTATTATAATGTGAAATTTTTAACGAAAATCAGATTTTTGTTTTATTTCATTCTATACGTTCAAATTAGAATGTATGGGAGAACATGTTTTTCAACTACAATGTTAAGTTTGTTCTTGGGATAAATAAATTCATCTCAACTACGGAACCCTTCATTGTGCGTAGTCCGACACGCACTTGGCCGGTTTTTTTACTTCCGAATACTCCCGACACTCTACAAACTGATGATGTTTTTCAATATTTTCTGAAACGAATATAGGTTTACAATCATCGCAACTATTTTTAAATCGGTTAAGTAAAAACCCGCAGACATACGCACATGCCTGTATCTCTGCACTGTCTTCATTTACCAACTCTTCGAATGGTTTCTGATGCAATATCATTTCCAGGCTCTGTGCCTATGCTTATGGGTTGTGACACAGACAACAATGTAGTGAAACTATTAATTATAATTTCATAGTTGTCTTCTTCACAATTCCCCACTGTTCCAATATGGGCTTAATTTGATATAATTGCAGTTTTTATACCTGCCACAAATTGCCCACATGTTGGGTTAATATTTGAACCGCAGTTACCCCGAATGCACCCAAAAAGATTTTCTAAAGGATCTTGCTGCAGCCTTCGTGTAGATAAGCTTTTTATATTGAAGGTGTTTAGTTTATTTATTTTTTTATTCCTTGTGCGAGTCTCAATAAATACTTTTTCTTTCTTTCTTTCTTTATATGTTGACGATAATTTTCTCCACAACCGAACTATCCCAACTGTTGATGGTGGTGTACGTGCACTTCCAACATATTTTTGAAAAAATATATCATATCCTTGTAAAGTTGTAGGTGTGGACTGGTTGACCGTAAATTTGTGGCATGAATCTTGCCTCTTCGTAGATCTGAACAATCACTGTTGACACTGTCGAATAATTTATCAATTGCGTGAATTACATCTGCCGTCACAGTGGCATCTGCAGAAAGCTTTCCTGAAAAAAAAAATATTATGTGTTTAACATGTGTCTATTTTATAGAGATTCAGTTCTTTTTTTATGGAAATGTTCCAGTATAGTAACTGAAAGCCTTAATTTATTTTTGTGATATAACATAACATCACGCCTTGTTCCTCGAGAGGGTTAGGCATTTCTGGGAATTAAATAATAATCTTGTATAAGCAACATTCCATTCACCTGCTGATATTTTGGCGTACATTCCTCCTGCAACAGAGTCGCTAAAACTAACTAACTTTTTTGTTTTGAGTTGGGATTTAAATGTTCTTTTTTCAGAAGAGGAGCATACACAAAATTTGGGTTTGTGCTGTCCATCTCATAAAACTCATTTATGTAGGACCACCTGGACCACTTAGCAACACCCGTAACCACACATATTAATTTTTTTAGTAACTTATGGAAACCTTTACCCACCATAGTGAGAAAATGGAGGCACATGATAATTAGATGTCTATAAAACTAAAAAAAAAGGATTTTTAATAATAAAACTTAATCTTACCTCTCCCTGTCTTGCCATCGGATGAAATATTTGTTGGACACTCAATGTCATATTTCATAAAATTATTTCTAAAATATTTGAGTAAATGAGGTGTATCGAACATTGTTATTATTTCATGATTATGAACTGTGATGAATGGATGCTGAGTACTAGCTCCTAAATTTATTAGAGCTCTACGGTTCACTCCATCCATGTCGCAAACAATGGCAGCTATATTTATTTCAGCAATGAAGCAGTGATTTAACACCTGAAATATAAATGATAAATTATTTTATTATTTTGATTAAATATATGCATACAATTCAGATTGTATGACATAATTCCATGAAAGTTTTAAAATAAACAAAAAAATTATACCTCTTTAATAAGAACAGCAAGCCTGTCTGAAATATCCACTCGAAAAATAGTAGGCGATAGGTTGTTTTATACTCTTCCTAATGCCTGATATCATAAAAACCAAGGCATATGCAGCAATCAGTGGTGACCTTCCCTGTGATGCATGGTCTTGATAGCCTTCTATATTATCTTCCTTAGGGTTGTAATTTAAATGCTTTTTTAAAGACATTTCGTCAAACATTAAAATATATTGGTTGTCAGAAGGCTTTTGGGTTTTTACAAACTTCTTAACAACATTAAGTACTGGTTGATTAACACCAACACCAAAAGGTACTTTATTAAGCAAATTTCTAAAAGTGCTTGGAGATGGTAAATGAAAAAGTCTTCGCAGTAAACGATAGCAGGTAGGTGACTTCTTAAATATCCGCAAGGCTGTTATTTTCACTTGCTTTGACCATCTTCGACCAGTGTACTTTTTCTTAAAGTTATTTAATTGATCTTGCAATAATTGGGCAAACGTTGAGGTAATCTTTTTGGATATTTTTTTACAGCCACATCATAGAAAGAAAGAAAAAGAAAGAAAACTTGTTTATTCTGCACAAACAAAACGCACATTTTTTAAAAACTACAAAATACACACAAAACAAAAATAGCCAAAAGCCTCGTATTCAAGTAGTAAAAAAGTTTGACAATATTGTTCCTAGCTAGTAACTATAACACTGGTTCATTGGTTGATGCATTGGTTGTTGTCAAGGCCACGAACCAAAGACAATATTGCATAATTATTATTGCAATATTGGCAAATGACAACATAACAACACAAAAACAAAATGCCGATTGCAGAGTTAAGTATCTACTTTTGTAACAAATAACAACAAATATTAATCTGTGCGTCGTATCTGCGCAAGAACAGGTCATTGCTCAGCGAAAAGCTGTGAATTCGGACGAACCTAATTTCTACAGCACTGGTTTTCAGCAATTACCTATGGAATGGCGAAATGACGTCTCCCTGTGTGACCTAATAAATCGGGTAAGTATTTTTTTCCATTTTTTTTTCCATTAATAATATGTGTGATTCAGCTGAACATAGTACATGTACTTTAAAGTAATAATTCTTAAATAAAAAATCTGTATTTTTGCGTAACACAAATTAAATATTTAAAAATATAAATAAACTCATACAGTGAAAACATAAAATACTAAGTAATTGATTTATTATACGTTGTGTGCAGTGTGGTGTGTTCTCCTTGTTTGTGCTGTTTTAGAAGTAATAAATTCGATAATAATTAAAATACTCAGGTCTACATTGATACACCATCATTTCCCACATGCACCATGGGAATTGCAAATTACGTTGCGTGTCGATGGCGTGGCGGCCATTTGCACAACGGTAGGCTTTGAGGAGGCATGGGGTTGACAAAAACAACTATGCTTTTCCGGTCAAATTGGTACAATAGGCTAATTGGCACAGCTTGATAGTGTTAAATATGTATTTTTTTATATTATTTTAGTGGGATGACAAGGAATCATTGATGTACGAAGGAGCAAGATCCACCGAAATACGGAATGCCAAACCTAAGGACGCCTCCTGATCTTAATCGTAGGTAAATATTACTATCAGTCTATATATTAGTATTTCATTACTAAACTTTAATGAAACAGAATCCCAGCCTAGCATTAAATCAAAAAATAATAATAATGAGTAATTAATCCTTCTGAACTTTATTGAAATGAAACCTATTGTCCTATCCAGACGATGCAGCTTCAGAAAGACACACAGCAAACACGCCACAGATAACTGAGGCCCACCACTCCCCTGCAACAATGACATACACCAGACCTAAACAGGGAGGAATCAACCGTAGGCCAATCACACTGTTGGAAATCCATATCCATTGCCCGTAGGCCATGACCCTAGAGGTAAGTACAAAAAGAGCTGCTAGTTTTAGTTTGGTAATCATGTGGATTGCTGTATCTTCATGAAATATGTTTTTAAGATATTCAAAAAATGCTTTTTTGTTCTCAGGACTCTTACTGGTGGAGGAATGTTATTCCAACAGTGTGTGGCAGCGTACTTGAAGCTCCCCCTGAATGCTGCGGTCCTGTGTTTGGATGTACAAAGTGGATTGGTAGAAAAACGTGGTTCGTATTTGCTGTGTCTCCAACTTAACTTCTCAAAGAGATAGTGTGGTTTTTGTGTAGTAACTACTCCAAAAAGTAAACTAGCCATATGTAACTTTCTCCTAGCTGCCATTTTCAAAATATTATTTTCATTTATATAAGGAGTGACATGACTTCTACGAGGTATCTTCACACAGAACCGTGTACAGTACCGACCAAAAGTCCATAAGCAATCTCACAAAGCAATAGACTGACGCTTCGGTTTGACTTACGACCTTCTTCTATATGTTGTTACAATACTGTAGACATGCACATTACACACACACACTCACTTTGTCTGCAACCAATGACTAGTTCGATAATCATCATTCGTTTTTAGTTTCATTCGTCTTGTTCACATAAATATTAAAGTTTAGCAGGTAGACCACAAAAAACTAAGTAAATTATTTCGATTTCTGTGGGGTAGATGCAGTTTGTTACAAGTATTCAATTAATAGAACTTTGTTGGTTCGTGCCGTGATAATATTGGTGACGAGCATTTAGCGCAGTGTTGTGGTTATTATTATCAAAAAGCAGGCATAAAATAAATTGAAGAAATCAGATCAGATCAGAGAATATTATTGCGCTGCGTAAAAGTGAAGTGAATATCTAATAAAACCGGACTAAGTGTGAGTGTTATCATTTATATATTTCATATTTTACTAAACATAAATCCTAATCAAGGGTATTGTTGATAGAACAGAGGTATTGTTGAGACAGAAGATGCCTTTAAAGTTTTAAATTCATTGTGAGGTTTAATTCGATTAGTGAATAATAAATAATTAGGTATTATGTGTAATAAAAACAATGTTTTTCTTTGTTCTAGAGAAATACTGTGACGGTTAAGAGATATGAGGAAGGGGCTTATTATCGAGTAGCAGCGACGTCAAATGGTGAATGAAACAAATGGTTTCATACCAACGAGATATTTTGCTGAATTATTAAAAACACGTCATTACGAACCGTTCGCCGTGCACTCTGAAGGCTTGCATCACTGAAGAGAAGACCAGCTAGAAAACCGTTTTTGACCTTAAAATATTGACCGTACCAACTTAATAAACAACAGATTCGTTATTGCATGAATTTATGGTAACGAATTTTTTAAGCACGTTTCAATAGGGTGTTTGTCGTATTTCTTGCAGATATACCGAAATTGTTTAATATTATTTTAGTAATAGTATTATTTTAGGATTAAAATTTGAGGTTTAGTTTCAATCTTCTTTTCGTAAAGAAAATGAATACTTAAGCTATAACCTCAATACCAACCAATATTTACTAAAGCCAAATAAAGTTTAAAGTTTAAAATAATTAATATGAACAACTGCCTTTAACCTTAAAATCAACAATTTTGTCAGTAGATTTTTTTCAAATTTTAGTCTAATATTCTTATTTATTGCTTAATTACTTAGACCATCATCAAAGCTTTATATTTATGGTGCAAAAAAATCCATTTAAAATTTAAAACATTTCAAAATTTAAATATGTCAAAATAATACAAATTGCTTCTAAGTTTCTAGACATCTATTTCACATATTATTCAGGTGAAGTAATGATAAATAATTGTAGCAGTTTGATAACTTAAATATAACGAATAAAATAAACATAACGAATAAATATTATTTATTTTTTATTATAACATATCACGCATTTTTTATTCTAAACCCTTTATTGCAATAACAACATTAATAAATAGGCAGGATATTTAAAAATATTATTATTGCAAACAAAAATAATAATATTTGCAAAAACAGCGCTGTGATTTACGAGATTAGAACCTTAGCCATCTTGAATCTAAGACCAACGCTTAACGCCTTCTGCTATCTGCACATATAATTTACTTTCGAATTTTAGCAATGCGATACACTGGCCAAGGTCACGCGTACGAGTATGATGCGTGCTAACAAAAGTTATGGAAATATAAGTGCGGCGCCCGCGAACCGTGACGATACGATAGTGTGTAGTTCAAAACTGCGTTCTCTGTGGTGTGTGTACGGCACTCACACCACAGACGTCTGACTGTTTACACATACAAATGTACGGACTATACCGCGTGTTCACAGCAATACGACTCTTAGCGTGCTCATGCACTTTTGAGCGCTTACTGTACATGCATTTTGTATGCGTTGTATCAGCTTCTCTGTTCTTGCTAATAGGCATGGGCCGTACACGGTATCACAGTAGTTAAGTCTTGATAAAATTAGACTATCCACCAATTGTTTACGTAGATCAATACTCAGGTAGTCTCTAATTGAATATAGGAGCTTCAATCTATAAAAACAATTTCTCACGGAGTTACTTATGTGTTTCTCAAATCGAAGTTCAGGATCCATGGTTAACCCAAGGTTGCATGCTATCTCTACCCTATCTATTTTATCACCCCTTATGACCACTTCTGGCTTAGCTAACAATATTGTGCTGATCATTTTCCGACTTCCCAAAACCATAAATTTCGATTTCAGTGGGTTTAATACCAGTGAGTTATTATCTGACCATACCACCACTCTTTCAAGATCGTCATTGATTTTTTTCATTGCCTCTAATGTATCAGCTGGTTTAAAAGTTATATATAATTGGATATCATCTGCGTACATATGATACCTGCAATGCTGGAATGACTTAATAATATCTGCGCTGTACAAGATATATAGAAGGGGCCCTAATATTGATCCTTGAGGCACACCACGTGGCACTTGACGAGGGGGGGATGACATCCTTGATCCATCCTCTTTCTGTATTTCAACGAGCTGCAACCTATTTTGCAAGTAGCTAGCAAACCACTGTACTGTTTCCGTTGTAAAACCATAATAGACCAACTTGGAAAGTAACAGAGTGGTGTTTATTGCATCAAAAGCCCGCGAAAAATCTAGTAGTACAAGGACAGTCCCCTCCCCCCCGTCCCGCGCCTCTAGGATATTTCCTACTACGTCAGAAAGGGCTGTGGCCGTCCCACGGCCTTTCCTAAAACCAGACTGAAGATCGGGGAGCATATTGTTTGCTTCTAAATATTCTAACATTTGGTTATAAACCACCCTCTCCAAGACTTTCGATAGACAAGGCAATATGCTAACAGGTCGCAGATCTTTAAAAGTACTTGGGTTGCTGATTTTGGGTAAAGGACGCACAATAGCACACTTCCATAAGTCAGGGAAAGTGTGGCTATCTATCGACTGATTTACTATTGTGGTGATGGCCTGAAGGGTAGTTGGTAACGTTAGCATTATCATATCCAGACTCACTCCATCAATCCCTTTAGCATTTGACCCCAAATTCTTAATAATTTTGTAGATTTCTTCCTCATTGACATTTCGTAACTTAAATTGAGTTTCACCAAACCTATTCGTATTAAAGTATGATAGCTGCGATGGTGGCAGTATGCACTGTCCTGGTACATTCAGAAATGCCTTATTAATTTCATCTGGGTCATTAAATTGTCCAGGGAGCATACCTTCACTATGTTCTGAGAATACATCAGATTTAAGATTTTTCCATAGCTTTTTGGGGTTTTTTATCTGGCTATTAATGTGACTGTCAAAGTATGCCTTCCTTTCCTGCATTAATGCTGTAACAGCTTGTTTTTTTAAATCTAAATAATATTTTTTTGTAGTATCTAACTTGTCTTTATTATAATTATTTTTTGCCTCGTCTCGCAGCTTAATCATTAATTTAATATTATCTGTTATCCATGGCGTGGGACGGTCCTTAAATATCTTACTCTTTATGGGGGCATGTAAGTCATACAATTGGGTGATAAAGACATTAAAATGTTCAATCATGCTGTTAACATCTACCATTGTGCCAATTTCCAACCATGGCATTACATTCAAATCCACCTCAAAGTAATCCATCAAGATATCCCTTAGAGGCCGATATACAACTAGCCTAGGTTTCCTATTTTCCTTTTTTATGACAGTATCACATACAATAAACGAGTGATGACCAAGTTCACTGCTATGACTGACTAGCACATTACGAACCCCCACATCGGTACAAATCACATCTATGAGAGTACTACTATCCCCTACAAAATGTGTTGGTGACTGTACTACCTGATTTAGATTTGTATAATTAAGGAATTCCATCATATCTTTAGTTTTTGTGTTGTTTGTATCCAATAGATTAATGTTGAAATCCCCCAGTAATACCAAATGATCGTAAGGTGCCAATGCGCTAATACTGTCAGTTATTCCATCCAGAAATTTTGAAAGTTCAAACCAGGGTGGCCTGTATGCAGTGCCAATCAACAACTTTCTACCATTGACAGTTAGGTTTAACCACATCTGTTCCACATCAGATTGCTCTGAGTGTGGCCGTACTCGCGCCCTAATTCCCGTTTTAATGTAAAACGCTACACCTCCGCCTCGTCCCCCGCGTATATTCACAGGGCGCGGCACGTGCTTCAACCTATATCCCGGAACCTTAGGCGCGCGTCCCTCCTCCCCATGTCTCAGCCATGTTTCGTTGATTGCCATTATATCCACTGAGTGTTGTGACATGGCAATTAGAAACTCGTCCTGGTTAGTTGCTAGAGACCCCGCATTGAATAAACCAAACTTTAATAATTTTGACTTAGTCATGGCATGTAAATAGTAATGGCTGTATAAGTGTGTTTATATAATAAGGATAATATTTCATTACTATTAATTATTAATATATTTACTATGGTAATTTTGCTTATTCTTCTGTGTAAATAATTTTTGTACATAAGATTTAATTCTGGTAGTAAATAACTAACTATGTTTCCTTCAAAATAATGCTCCCAATAATTATGAATTGTAAATACTATAATATATCTATTGTTTGTAAATAATGTTGTTGTTTGTGTGTAAATAATAATATGTGTAGATAATATAACTGTGGTCCTCGAATGATTGCAGTACTCACTTTGATATTCCCAGCTCCCCAGATTACGACAGATACGACACACAGACACTATGTTTAAAAAACGATTACAGTTAGAAAAACTATGAACTAGTACAAGAAAAAGTGCATCATCAAACAAAGATTTATTTGTTAGTGTCCGTGTATGGTCCAATAATTTGTTTAATGTCATCCCCAGATGCAATCCTGTGAGTGGATTCTTCAGGCTTTTGCCGGACCAGGATGCGACCGCGCTTCGTCCATACGAACCGCCAACCATGAATCCCTGCAGCTGCCTTTGTTTGACGAAACAACTGCTGATTCCACCTAGTCAGTCTCTCATTGACAAAGAAGCGTACGGGTTTCCCTGAGAGCCCGAGATTCTCTGTTGTGGCCTCGCGTCGCACGCGAGCGCCGTTCAACAAAGCGTCACGCTGGTCACGTCGAGCGAGGCGCACCATGATAGCGCGAGGGCGGGGCTCTGTTGAAATTATGGGGCTCGTCGCTTTAATGTGTCTGCCGCCGACTCGCTCTGCGCAGACGATATCGCGGTCCTCCAAAGCGACTCCTAGCTTGGTGGCAATTAGCTGGAGCAGGTGTGTTGGGTTTTCCGCTTGCATCTCAGGTACGTTCGCTATCACGAGATCATTTGCCATCAGCTCCTGATCTCTGTCATTTAGGTCCCTCTTGAGCTGTTGAACCACACTCTCTACTGCATTTAAATTTGTCGGATCGCATCCGGCATCGTGACGCTTCTCAAGCGCCTCCAGTCTTGACTCAATCCCATCCATGCGCGTGTGACACGAGTCGTTAGACGCCTTCAGCTCGGCGACGTCTTTCCGAAGCTCCATGACTTCAAACCGCAAGGTGCGTATCTCCTCCACTACCAATTTCAAAGTGGAGCCCACGTCCGGCGGGAACTCAGGGATCACAGGCGACGACGGTGCAGCGATTGACTGGGGCGTCAACAGTGCAGCAGTAGACAGAGGCGTTGGCGATGCGGCAGTTGACAGTTGCGTCGTCGTAGGTGTCGTGGGCTCCTCACTCTGTACTTCTGCCACACAACCTCGTACCGGCGTATCGGCCTTATTGTCCCTACGGACATTTTTCTTGCACTCAGGGCAGTGCCAGGCAGAGACTAAGGGGCCTTTCGCAGGGAGGGCGACGCACACTCGGTGATAAGAGACGCTACACTTTGAGCATCTAGCGGTGTCCACCGCTGACACAAATTTACCGCATCCACCGCACTTCACCGCCATTCTTACAGCAGGAATCAGACTCACAAATTATTGCTTACTTAACGGTTTATTGTCGCGAACAAATGTTTTTTTTTTTTTTTTTTTAACTTGAAGGTATTTAGGGTTATAGTTTGGAGATTTTGTTATTGATTTATGCAAGAGTTATGCACTTTAGAAGCACTCTCGGGACTTCACCACACTATAAATGTTATATTATATTGCCAAAGACCTAATTAAAAACTTTCTATACACTTTATCGACGTTATTTTATTTTATTTCCGTAAAAAAAATCAGACGACGATCCCACCAGTACAAACGTCAAAACGTCACTCATCAGTGATAATGTTTATCATTGCATTTGGTTTTAATTTTTTTATCTGATTACGTAGGTAACAAATTTGCTTCATATATTTGCTACATTTAGCAAACATAATCTTCTCCTTTTCACTCTTCACTTTGGTGGTTTGTGTCTGTCTATCTGATGCTTCGGGTTTATTGGCCAATAATCTATGTGACGGACCAGCTTGTGGTTCCTCCACATTGATAGGTACTTGTTCGGTCTGAAATCAAATTATTACAATCATTAAAGGGCCTTCATATCTTTTTTAGGGTTCCGTACATCAAAAGGAAAAAACGGAACCCTTATAGGATCACTCGTGTGTCTGTCTGTCGGTCTGTCTGTCTGTCTGTCTGTCTGTCTGTCTGTCCGTCTGTCACAGCCAATTTACTCCGAAACTAATGGACCGATTAAGTTGAAATTTGGTACACATATGTATTTCTGTGACCCAAACACGAATGTGTAACGTAAATAAATGAATTTTGAATATAGGGGTCACTTTTGGGGGTCAAACAAGAAAATTAAAAAAAAAAGTTTTGTAAACAGTACCGTGTGACATATCAAACAAAAGGGCTTGTTGTGAGGATCTTAAAAACAATTTTTACATAATTTTAAAATCAACAGTTTTAAAGATATTTAAGAAATTCAATGAAAATTGGCCATTCCCCCCCCCTTATCTACGAAACTACTAGACCAAAATTTTTGAAAAAAATACATAGTATGGCTCTTTACTTATAGATTACAGGAAAACCTATAAGAATTCTATGGTCTTAAAATAACATGGTAAATCTCTCAATATTGTGCGTATAAACTTACATTTCGTGGCTCGGCATCCAATAGGCCCATCTCTCTAGTTACTATAATATCAAAAGTGTTTGACTGCTTAATACACAACTAAATAAAACTGTAAATGTTCATGACAACCAATTCGGGTTTCGGCGTGGTTTGTCAACAGAAAATGCAGTGTTGTGTCTTAAGCATACTGTAACATACTATACACAGCGTAGGACGCCGATTTATGCTGGCTTCCTCGATTTAATCAAGACTTTTGATCTGGTTGCTTATGACGTATTGTGGAGAAAGATGGAGAAGGATAGGTTGCCAACGGAGCTTAATATAAACATCTTTAAATATTGGTATGGTAACCAGATCAATAGTGTACGATGGGCTGGAACTTTTTCCAGGCCATACAGGTTGGAATGCGGGGTGAGGCAAGGAGGGTTGAGCTCACCCACGCTTTTCAACTTGTATGTAAACGAGCTGATTGGCTCAGCAGCATCAGAGTGGGTTTTAATAATATTAGCTATGCAGACGATGGTGCTTTTGAGCGCGTCAATCTGTGGTCTCAGAAAATGTGAGCAGTATGCCAAAACACATGGTTTGATTTATAACTCCAATAAGTCGGAGATCATGGTCTTTGAGGCGTGTCCCTTCGTCCAGCATACTCACCATGGAATCCTGATATTTCATGAATGTCAAAAAACTGTTCTGAAATAGTGCTAAATAGTGCCCAAAGGAAAAAAATAGTGCTCTTGTACTTGCGAAGTTATAGCCATAGTTCGATGAGTATGCTGGACGAAGGTTTCGCCCAGCATACTCACCTCCGTCCGGAGAATCTGTATACGCTTCAAACATAATTCATACTTCAAAAAATAGTTCCCAAATAGTGCCAAACGGTGCCCAAAAAGAAAAAACAGTGCTCGAATAACTTCGGAGTTATAGGCTTCGTTCAGTGAGTATGCTGGGCGTAGGTTCTACGCCCAGCATACTCACCTCAGTGCGCGAATATCGAACGAGCTATAGGTACAATTTACGTCTCAAAAAATTGTGCTTGAAATAGTGCCCAATATCAGTCCAATTTTTGCTTGACTTTTGACTTAGAAAACCATTAAATTTTAATGTAAACTTCTACATACTAACGTAAAATGGGGTACAGTCGTCGACACATGTTTTTGGACAAAAATATTAAACTTTCTAATTGTAGACTTCATGTTATTGGAAATAATTATGGTATTTTCTCACATGTCAAAAACTTTCGATTAAATGCATTATTATATATTTTATAAATAATAATAAATGAATGAAACTTTAAGCGTAAATGAAGTCTATTACTTCATTGCATTGTGTGTTTGTCTGAATAAAAACAGTCATTTGCAGCCAATAAAATTAATATCTTGAAAAATTGTAAAAAGGAAATTATACAGTTTCTTTTTGTATATATGTTGCAGGCAAAACTTATAACCAGTCAAAACTAGTACTGTGACATAGTTATACAAATTTTTAAAACTCTTTCCAATAGTTTCATCAATGAAAGGTTTAGCAATAAAAAACATTTTTAATTACTTACGTTATTTATTACTATTTAAAGGGCCAAAGTAATCAGAATTCTAGTTAACTAGTTCACAGCTTTTGTTAACATTCATAATATAATCAATGTAAATAGAAAAAATTGTAGTTTTAATATTGTATATATAATATACATATAAAAAAATGTTTAGCCAAATATTGGTAAAACTTTCTAAAATATAACACGTAGGTACTTGTACTTTGTTTTACTGCTACAACGTTTTAATCACAATAAAATTATCTTACAAATAAGTATAAATTGAGCAATCACAGTTTATAATCACGTTTTTTTTATTAATATTAAATACCCTATAGTAATTACAAATTAACAATCACAGTTTATAATCACATTTCTGTAAGTTATTAATAAAATAACTTTTACAAGAACAAAAAAAAAACAAACAAACAATAACAAAATAGGAACTAACAAGTTAGGACCGATCTTCATCTTACATTCGCGTATAAATAATGCAGTGTGGTACAGTGTATTGGGAATTACTACAAACTTTTTTACTAAGGTCATCATAGCAGTTCCAAGTTCTCTTTAGCAATCGATAGCACTTTGACTTGTAATGCCCCATGCGTCCTGATTCACCATTTGTAAAATCTATTACCGACAGAATTTTAAAGGTGTCACCGTTTATTATGATCTCTTTAGGAATTTCATCAATTTCTATTTCAATTGAAGTATTAATTTCAATAAATACGAAGTCTAGTACTTCATATTTGTATGCGTTTTTACCGTTACATAATTGGTATTTACATTTCCTTTCAGTATCATTTACTAATAGAGCTTCATTAAGGGCTCCAATACCTTGAGTCGTCAATATGTTTACATTTATTGGAATCCAACTACATTTTGTGCCAGAACCTTTATTGATTTCACAGTTCTGGTTTGTACAATTTAAGTATCTATTAGCACTATAAAAACCATAACTTTGTATGTTATCTATTATAAAAGTTACATTACACTCACAATTTTTGCAACTACTAAAATCGGATTCCACAGTATCATAATATATATTTTAGCCAATACCTTAGAACGAGTAGTGTAAATATCTTTTGGTTTTCTAGCCTTCTTAGTGATTTTCTTTAGATTGTCATACGTGATCAAACTTCTGGTCAGTTGTGAAAGATCGTTTTTTTTATCATTGATATATTTTCTAATATTAGGTCTATCTAAATATGCAATTGAAAAACTTTGGACCACGGAATCAAAAGCACACGTATTAATAAACGTGAATCTGTATGTTCCTGAAGTAGAAACACTGCCGTTTTGTAAAATATGTAATTTTGTACGACGATTGATTCGTTTTTTATTTTTCTTCTGTTTAGACACCAGTCCCCGCCAGTCTTCAATATAATTTGGTTCGCTCCTAAAAATTGAGTTTTCATAAAATGATTCATCATTGACGAGAGTATTTATTTGTGGTGTGTTATGGTCACTTATTTCATTTTTTTCATCGACAATATTTTCAGTTCCTTCTTGAACATCAATCAAGTCACTTTTGGCTAAGCGTATGGAACCGGTTATCAAAGGCTCGTGTTTAATAATAAACTCATCTACGCGGTACTTATTTGAATTTGTTTTAAAAAATAACTTTTTTACGTCTTTCATATAACTTTCTACATTTGAACTGGTTGGAGTACAATAATTACTGTTAAAATAAGTCATCATTATATTTCCCCATAGTGGAAGTTTTTTAAGAATCCTAATCAAAGTGTCCTTTATTTCCGGCAAGTAATAAATATTTTCGATTTCAGTTTCTTGATCACACAATTGTTTAATTAAATCTTCTTTCTCCTCAAGATCTTTATACATTTTCAGAAGCGGGTTTTCTTCTTTATCTAATCCCTCCCATAAAGAATGTTTAATTGGAACGTGATTTTCCGAATCTACATTTTGTATTTCACATTCCTGCAAATTAGTTTTGATCCGGTTTTTTAATTCTAAAATCGCCGTTTCACACCGTGTTAAATTTCCATTTCTACTGCCGCGGTGTTTATTATTTGCTATAATATAAACATTTTCTATAATTTTCTTTACCTCTCCGTATGAAACACATTTTTTAATCAGAATCATACAATCAACAAAAAATTTTGTTACTCTAGTGTCTATATTTTTGAAAATACTTTGATTGTACAATGTTTTTATGAAATGCGAAGTATCAAGGCGAACATAACAGGTTGGAATTTTTTTGGTTCTATTTTCTAAAATATTAAAACATGTATTTAAGTAGTCAGAGGTGGATTTATAACCACAAAATACTTTTACCACCGCACCTACTAAAGCTGCGGAATCATCAGTTACTACTTCATTTGGAGGTTTTCCATTAGCCAACCAAGATTGTAACCAGCTAGCAATAGTATCTAAAGAGTGACTTTCTGATATACACTGTGAAATTGGCACGCTACTTTTAACGGTTGTATCTGTCATCATAACATACAAAAATATAGGACTTTGCGACTCTTGAGATAGTTGTGTGTGTTCATTGACGACAGGCCGAAGATTTTTATTAAATATAGAACCTGTTGCGTCTATAGAAACTCTAATATAATTAAACTCTTTTTGGCATTTTTTATAATAATTCTTTTGATCGTCCGTCCAGTAAAATGTATAAAATGGAAAAGCAGAAACATATCTAACACATTTATCAAAAGGTGGTGAAACACACATACAAGTAAGTGACAATATTGGGTTGGGATGGAAAACATCAACTTTTTTATTTTCATGTTTAATTCGATGTAGTGTTTGTAATTTTGGCAATACTGGAGGTTCCTTGTCATTTTTCTTCATTAAAGTTGAGGCTAATTTATATCTTATAGAAGCTGCTGCTTCGTGTTGTAATTTTTCACCTAATTCCCTTATTTGGTAATACCGTAATCGGTTTTTTTTACTGGTGTTATGAGAGTACTTTTTATTTTCATTAATTATGCAACATTCTAGTTTAATTAAATTTTCCGTTTCTAAGTTAGTTGTTATAATTATTTTTGCGTGACATTGATTACAATATCCTGTGCATTTGATTTCGTAATTGTCTTTCACAATATTATTTTTAAAACACCAAGTGCATAAAGATCTTATTTCTTTCCATAGATGCATTTGAATTACATTAGTCCATTGGTTTGGTTTTAA
The DNA here is from genome assembly GCA_949152395.1 of Agrochola litura. Classification (NCBI taxonomy): domain Eukaryota; kingdom Metazoa; phylum Arthropoda; class Insecta; order Lepidoptera; family Noctuidae; genus Agrochola; species Agrochola litura. Next base: position 8,650,060 of record OX424520.1, read on the forward strand.
TTTACGTCTGACATTATACAGACTACCAGGGGCGATTTTGCTATTTCGGTGATAAAAATACCTTTGAGGCTTAATACTATCCCAAGTTATTGTATCCATATAAAATGTATGCGTACTGGTGTTCTCCGAAACACTATTAATGCTTTCGTTTGATGACGATGTAGACTTTTGATTTATCAAATTAGAATCATTATTACGAATTATTTCTTTTTTATCAACACCAAAAAAGTATTCGTAATTTCGTTTTATGCTTAATATGATTGATTTAATACTCATTTTGTAATTTAACCGTGTTTGAATTTGTTTATAAATTGAGTCATTTGCGGAAGGAATATTTTTAAAAAAGTCATCTTTGAATTCTGAAATTACTAATTTTTGCGTTTCTAATGAAACCTTTGGTTTAGGCCCTCGTTTTCCTTGCTGATCCATGTCGTTAGATTCACAAGAATTATCACAAATTATTATGCCATTTGTTTTCAATATTAACATAATATGAAATAACAACTAACTAACTAACATATAAATCAACATCAATAACATTATGAACACTTGTGTACTTATACTACCTATATTACCTGAAAATACCAACTATAGATGTAAAAAACATAACGGGCCCCACCGCTCACGCAGTACGAGTCAGAAAAAGTTGTCTTCTAACGTGGTAAACATTGTGTCTTCAAGATAATCTGAAAATAACACGTATTTAAATAATTTAATATAGGTATGACAGGCTCCAGCCTTCCTCTAAAGGTACAGTAAGCGCTCAAAAGTGCATGAGCACGCTAAGAGTCGTATTGCTGTGAACTCGCGGTATAGCTCGTACATTTGTATGTGTAAGCAACACGATACACACACCACAGATAACGCAGTTTTGCCCTACACGAAACAACAATATATTTCCGTCGCTTTAAACATGCTAGCACACACGCACTATGCGCGTGAACTTGACCAGTTAATGGCATTGCTAAAATTCGATTGTAACTTAACAAGTGCAGATAGCAGAAAGCGTTAAGCGTTGGTATGGAATTCAAACTGCCTCAGGTTCTAATCTCGTAAAACACAGTGCGGTTTTTTGCAAATATTATTATTTTTGTTTTCGATAATAATATTTTTTAAATATTGCTGCTTTTTTATGTTGTTATTGCAATAAAGGTTTTAGAATAAAAAATGCGTGATATAACAAAATTAAAAAAATATGTTTATTCGTTATATTTATTTTACATAAGTTAATAAACTGCTACAATTATTTATCATTACTTCAGCTGAATAAGATGTGAAATAGATGTCAAGAAACTTAGAAGCAGTTTGTATTATTTTGACATATTTAAATTATGAAATATTTTAAATTTTTAATAGATTTTTTCACCATAAATATTAAGCTTTGATCATGGTCGAAGTAATTAAGTAATAAATAAGAATATTAGACTACTTAAAATGTAAAAAACTACTTACAGAATAGGTAATTTTAAGGTTAAATATGGGCAGTTTGTTTATATTTTATTTGTATTAATTATTTTACATTTTATTTGACTTTAGTAAATATTGGTTGTTATTGAGGTTAAAGCTTAAGTATTCATTTTCTTTACGAAAAGAAGATTGAAACTAAACCTCAAATTTTAATCCTAAAATAATACTATTACTAAAATAATATTAAACAATTTCGGTATATCTGCAAGAAATACGATAAACACCCTATTGAAACGTGCTTAAAAAATTCGTTACCATAAATTCATGCAATAACGAATCTGTTGTTTATTAAGTTGGTACGGTCAATATTTTAAGGTCAAAAACGGTTTTCTAGCTGGTCTTCAGTGATGCAAGCCTTCAGAGTGCACGGCGAACGGTTCATAATGACGTGTTTTTAATAATTCAGCAAAATATCTCGTTGGTATGAAACCATTTGTTTCATTCACCATTTGACGTCGCTGCTACTCGATAATAAGCCCCTTCCTCATATCTCTTAACCCTCACAGTATTTCTCTAGAACAAAGAAAAACATTGTTTTTATTACACATAATACCTTATTATTTATTATTCACTAATCGAATTAAACCTCACAATGAATTTAAAACTTTAAAGGCATCTTCTGTCTCAACAATACCTCTGTTCTATCAACAATACCCTTGATTAAGATTTATGTTTAGTAAAATATGAAATATATAAATGATAACACTCACACTTACTCCGGTTTCATTAGATATTCACTTCACTTTTACGCAGCGCAATAATATTCTCTGATCTGATCTGATCTCTTCTATATTTTATGCTATAAGGCTATATTTTATGCCTGCTTTTTGATAATAATAACCACAACACTGCGCTAAATACTCGTCACCAATATTATCCACGAACCAAAAAAGTTCTATTAATTAAATACTCGTAACAAACTGCATCTACCCCACAGAAATCGAAATAATTTACTTAGTTTTTTGTGGTCTACCTGCTAAACTTTAATATTTATGTGAACAAGACGAATGAAACTAAAAACGAATGATGATTATTGAACTAGTCATTGGTTGCAGACAAAGTGAGTGTGTGTGTGTAATGTGCGTGTCTACAGTATTGTAACAACTTATAGAAAAAGGTCGTAAGTCAAACCGAAGCGTCAGTCTATTGCTTTGTGAGATTGCTCATGGACTTTTGGTCGGTACTGTACTTAAGCACTTACGTGTTTTCCATTATTTTAGCGTGATTTCTATTATAAATAGCGAAGGGGCAAAACACGAGGCTGAAGACGATTTCCCGAAGTCACAACTCCCATAGAAAATGTGATGAATAGGTTGACGACACTTAAAAGTTTAAGTGCATTCGCCGGATGACAATCGGTAATAGTCTTCACTTCACGTCATATTATCTAAAAAATACATCTGTGTTAATTCTATAGTTACGTTTATACTTACTACCGACGCTCGCGCTGACTGATTCTACCTATTTCGATATTGAAATGTAACTAACGTGAACTTAAGACGAGAACAGATCCTGACGGGTAACGAGGACAAGCTTGTAATAAAAAAATTGAAGAAAAGTAAATTATATCCTAGCAAATAAGACAGTGTTTCATTTCCAGTAGAATTGGAGGATAAAACCAGGCCTCCGCAGAAGTAGGTATATAAATAGGTATTTGAGATCCAATTAGATAAACAAACAAGTTACATTACGTTATTATGTGTGTACCTACCTACATCAAACCTTTAAAAAAGTAACTAAGTAGGTAAGTACCCATTTTTAAAACTTCTTAAGCATGTCCTTAATTTTAAGTGTACAGTGTCATATTCAACGAAAAAATGAACGTGTTTTTGTAAAAAACAACTCGCTTGCTACCTAGTTTTACAGTGCAATTAATGAATGAGTGTAAAATCAATTTAGTTAAATGCCACTATTATAAATTGAAATATACTTACTGATTTGGGTGCAGCTCCTATATTGATTACGTACTAGATACACAATTTTATATAGGTAAATAATGACATCACCAACACATTGTTTGGTTTTGCAACCCACTATGTAGTCAAACTCAAAAGCCGGCGTTATTATAATGATGTGCGACGAAGTAAACAAACAAAGAAACTGAGAAGCGCTTGTTCGTTTCGATTGCTTTGTGACACAAAATGGACCCTTATCACCTTCAAAATACAGATCAGTCTTGTCTAATAATCGTAAGATGTTAGGGCAGCGCCATCTAGTATTTAAACATAAACATATTCATTTGCGTCGCGGGCGCCGCGCGTCGCTTTGTGACACAAAATGGACCCTTATCACCTTCAAAATACAGATCAGTCTTGTCTAATAATCGTAAGATGTTAGGGCAGCGCCATCTAGTATTTAAACATAAACATATTCATTTGCGTCGCGGGCGCCGCGCGTCGTAAGCCCCATACCTATTGACCGTACGTGCATCCATTACTGCCACACTATATTGAACTTTATCACATGAGGAATACAGGTCAATTCCGTAAACGTTGTGGTACCGTCCTTGATCCGGAAAATGATTATTTTGAATAATTTTGTCAGTTGTAATGTAAGCATTAATAACAGCAACTTTATTTTTCATGCATGATTTACTTCATTTGATATCTTAATCCTTCAAGCGCCGTGATCTAGACAAAATATATAAAATCATTGTTCCTAGCTACCGGGGTTCCATGCGACGCGCGAAGGCTTAATCATATTATTATAAAGTATTATTAAAATAATGTGTAATTAATAATATTGCGATTCTAAAGTAAATACTCCCTTACATAGACAATTAATAATTTACACAAGACAAAAATTGTTAGAAAGAAAGTTAATAATATTGTATTCGACTGTACTCAATGTAATGTATGTAGAAGTTTACAATCAAATTTAATGGTTTTCTAGGTCAAAAGTCAAGCAAAAATTGGACTGATATTGGGCACTATTTCAAGCACAATTTTTTGAGACGTAAATTGTACCTATAGCTCGTTCGATATTCGCGCACTGAGGTGAGTATGCTGGGCGTAGAACCTACGCCCAGCATACTCACTGAACGAAGCCTATAACTCCGAAGTTATTCGAGCACTGTTTTTTCTTTTTGGGCACCGTTTGGCACTATTTGGGAACTATTTTTTGAAGTATGAATTATGTTTGAAGCGTATACAGATTCTCCGGACGGAGGTGAGTATGCTGGGCGAAACCTTCGTCCAGCATACTCATCGAACTATGGCTATAACTTCGCAAGTACAAGAGCACTATTTTTTTCCTTTGGGCACTATTTAGCACTATTTCAGAACAGTTTTTTGACATTCATGAAATATCAGGATTCCATGGTGAGTATGCTGGACGAAGGGACACTTTGAGGCTGGGGGTAGACCGGGTTATGTACCACCTGTATTTCTCAATTGGACTCCACTACAAAGAGTATTTACGTTTAAATATCTAGGTAATATACCTATTGACCCCTGACCTCAATGATGGATTCGATATTGAGCGGGAGCGAAGGGCGTTGTCGGTAAGGGCGAACATGCTGGCTCGCAGGTTTGCACGCTGCTCACTTAAAAAGTCAAAATTACTATGTTTCGAGCTTATTGTACAACGTTTTACATGTGCAGCCTGTGGGCTAGATATATCCAAAGGTCGTGCAACGCCATTCGTGTCCAATACAACAACGCTTTCGGGGTATTGGTGGGGCTACCCCGTTTTTGTAGCGCATCGGGAATGTTCGCGGACGCACATATTAATTGCTTTTATGCAACGATGCGAATGAGATGTGCATCCCTGGTGCGCAGAGTGCGGGCCAGCCCCAAAAATATCCTAAAAATGATCGCTTGCAGGCTGGATTGCATGTACAGTAAACGCTCAAAACTCCATGAGCATGCTAAGGATTATATTGCTATGAACTCGAGTACGATACAGCCAGTGCGTGTGCATGTGCGTGTATGAGTGATGTCTCAACATTCCACAGATAACACACACTAATGAATTGTCGTCGCACAACGTGAAATAACATTATATTTCTGTTGCATTTAGAATACGCGTCAGAGTGGCGACCTGATTCTAAAATTCGCATAATAATATCATGTGCTGGTAGCTGTTTGGGCTAAGCAATGGATTCACGATCAGTGAGGTCTGAGTTCGAATCTAAGTAATTACAATTTGTGGTTTGAATTTGGATACTAGATTCATTGAAAAATTATATTAATATTTGTATTTTAAGCAAACACTTGTTAATTATTTGTGTTTGTTCATAATGCATTCATGCTTATTATTTGTTTTTTTTTTTTGTGAAGTTAAATATTAGTTATTGTATTATTATTTAACTATTTATGTGATTTTTAATTTATCTTTTTGGTTTTGGAAGGTGGAAATAAAGTCGTGTTGAATGATAACAAAAATGTTTATTGTTTTATTTATTTATAAAATTAACAACTTTTATGAGAATTGTGACGTCACATTCCTACCTAGACAAAAGAAGTTCTCTTGTTACCATTCACAAGATTTTTTGTTTAATTTACTAAGTGGGTACTGGGTACCCCACTTACCTAGTCAATTCATAATAACATAACCTGGAAAGGATATTCTAAAACACAAATATAATTGTTGTTACCCACTTATTATAGGTATCGGCATTCAGTGGAGTTTATTGAAAACTAATAGGTATAATAGGTAATATGATTTAGACTTTATGCATGTTTTTTTTATGTTACGTCACAATTAATGTAATATTGAGGTAATAGCTTAAGTGTTCATTTTCTTGACGAAAAGAAGATTGAAACTAAACCTCAATTTAAGATCATTAAATAATTACGGATATGTTAATATTACTAAATATTTAGTTACACCGTCTAATTATTAAAACCAAAACATCTAGGTATTAATATTTTGTATAACCCCCATTATTTTCAATGCAGTCAAGTAGACGTTTGCGCATGGACCCTACAATATTACCACATATTTCGGTTCCTCTTAAATTTTCCCACACTTCCATGCAATGGGTTTTTAATTGTTGTATACACCTCTCATCCCGTGACTCCCACCTTTGCACCATCAAACCCCATAGATTTTCTATGGGGTTGAGGTCGGGTGATCGCGCTGGCCATGGAACAACAATTATCTCCGGGTGATCCTGAAACCACTCACGCACAGTGCTCGCCCGGTGAATAGGACAATTGTCCTGGACAAATGTCAATTGCGTCAACTCATCAGCTGGGTAAATGTTGCGCACAGTAGGTAGCATGACATCGTCTAATACTTCTACATAAGTAGAACTGTTGGCACGTGGAGGAATAAAAGCCAGTTCTCCTGGCCCTGCTGCACTCATCCATCCCCACATATTAATCGTAATTCGACCTGACTCTGTATTAGGGATTACGTTTTTATCATACCATCGAGTGTTATCCTTGCGCCATAAATGAAGTCTACCCTTTTGACTAGACTTAAATGTTTTTTCGTCAGAAAATATGGTAGTATTCCAGTCAAAATCTAAATGATCCCGTGCGAAACGTAATCGTTCTTGTTTATGTCTTTCTGTCAAGAAAGGCTTTTTAGCTGGTCTTCTGTGATGCAATCCTTCAGTGTGGAGGGCACGGCGAACAGTTTGCAATGAGGTGTCGAATAATTCCGCAAAGTGTCCTGTTGGTGTAAAACCATTTGTTTCATACTCGCCCACCATATATCGTCGCTGCGCCTCGCTAATAAGCGACGGCCTTCCACTTCGCTGTCGACTAGCAAGGCTTCCCTCTTCCTCATATCTTTTAACCCAGAGACTTACAGTATTCCTCTAAAACAAAAAAAAAAAGTGATATTAAACAGTTACCTATAACAAAAAACTGACTTCATTTTATAATTTTTATAATAAAATAAAATAATATTTATTTAATATAACAATATAAGTCATATTAAAACGCTGCATTTATAAATGCAATAATAAACACTAATTGTTTATCTTTTAGACATACACAACAATAAAAAGAACTAATCCGTATGTCACCAAATAGTCTTAGGTAAATTCCAAATAAAAGTTTAAGTTACAATTCGTAAATATAATACTCACAGTCAGTCCGGTTTCATCAGATATTTGTGTTTTATTAAGATCACTTTTATGCAGCGCAATAATAGTCGCCCTCGCCTCAATATTAATATTTGCCTGCATTTTGAGATCACACTTTACTAACCAACAACTAAAACAAATCGACAACGTTCATTCCGATCAAGTCAAATATTCATTAAACTCATATTCTACCTCACAGATGTCTAAATTACTTATTTAGTTTTTTATGATCTACCTTTCTAATTTTACGAAATGTGTGAACAAAGCGAACATAAAGAATATTATATTTCTGTCCCATTACTTCCAATTGAGTAAAAACTTACAAAAACCTTTAATAGTACTGCATGAGATTTGAACTCATGGCTCACCGATTCACGGATTTATCTGCATGCGCTTAACCGCTAGGTCATTTTGACTCACATTTTAACGTTGAAATTATGAACTACAATCACTTGTTGACGACAATGATGCAAGTGTCTCTTGAAAATAAAAGGTCGTAAGTAAAACTAAACGTCAAGCTATTGCTTTGTGAGATTGCTTATGGACTTTTGGTCGGCACTGTACAGTACCGACCAAAAGTCCATGAGCAATCTCACAAAGCAATAGACTGACGCTTCGGTTTGACTTACGACCTTCTTCTATAAGTTGTTACAATACTGTAGACACGCACATTACACACACACACTCACTTTCTCTGCAACCAATGACTAGTTCAATAATCATCATTCGTTTTTAGTTTCATTCGTCTTGTTCACATAAATATTAAAGTTTAGCAGGTAGACCACAAAAAACTAAGTAAATTATTTCGATTTCTGTGGGGTAGATGCAGTTTGTTACGAGTATTTAATTAATAGAACTTTTTGGTTCGTGGATAATATTGGTGACGAGTATTTAGCGCAGTGTTGTGGTTATTATTATCAAAAAGCAGGCATAAAATATATTGAAGAGATCAGATCAGATCAGAGAATATTATTGCGCTGCGTAAAAGTGAAGTGAATATCTAATGAAACCGGACTAAGTGTGAGTGTTATCATTTATATATTTCATATTTTACTAAACATAAATCTTAATCAAGGGTATTGTTGATAGAACAGAGGTATTGTTGAGACAGAAGATGCCTTTAAAGTTTTAAATTCATTGTGAGGTTTAATTCGATTAGTGAATAATAAATAATAAGGTATTATGTGTAATAAAAACAATGTTTTTCTTTGTTCTAGAGAAATACTGTGAGGGTTAAGAGATATGAGGAAGGGGCTTATTATCGAGTAGCAGCGACGTCAAATGGTGAATGAAACAAATGGTTTCATACCAACGAGATATTTTGCTGAATTATTAAAAACACGTCATTATGAACCGTTCGCCGTGCACTCTGAAGGCTTGCATCACTGAAGACCAGCTAGAAAACCGTTTTTGACCTTAAAATATTGACCGTACCAACTTAATAAACAACAGATTCGTTAATGCATGAATTTATGGTAACGAATTTTTTAAGCACGTTTCAATAGGGTGTTTGTCGTATTTCTTGCAGATATACCGAAATTGTTTAATATTATTTTAGTAATAGTATTATTTTAGGATTAAAATTTGAGGTTTAGTTTCAATCTTCTTTTCGTAAAGAAAATGAATACTTAAGCTTTAACCTCAATAACAACCAATATTTACTAAAGTCAAATAAAATGTAAAATAATTAATACAAATAAAATATAAACAAACTGCCCATATTTAACCTTAAAATTACCTATTCTGTAAGTAGTTTTTTACATTTTAAGTAGTCTAATATTCTTATTTATTACTTAATTACTTCGACCATGATCAAAGCTTAATGTTTATGGTGAAAAAATCCATTAAAAATTTAAAATATTTCATAATTTAAATATGTCAAAATAATACAAACTGCTTCTAGTTTCTTGACATCTATTTCACATCTTATTCAGCTGAAGTAATGATAAATAATTGTAGCAGTGTGTTAACTTATGTAAAATAAATATAACGAATAAACATATTTTTTTAATTTTGTTATCATATATCACGCATTTTTTATTCTAAAACCTTTATTGCAATAACAACATAAAAAAGCAGCAATATTTAAAAAATATTATTATCGAAAACAAAAATAATAATATTTGCAAAAAACCGCACTGTGTTTTACGAGATTAGAACCTGAGGCAGTTTGAATTCAATACCAACGCTTAACGCTTTCTGCTATCTGCACTTGTTAAGTTACTATCGAATTTTAGCAATGCCATTAACTGGTCAAGTTCACGCGCATAGTGCGTGTGTGCTAGCATGTTTAAAGCGACGGAAATATATTGTTGTTTCGTGTAGAACAAAACTGCGTTATCTGTGGTGTGTGTATCGTGTTGCTTACACATACAAATGTACGAGCTATACCGCGTGTTCACAGCAATATGACTCTTAGCGTGCTCATGCACTTTTGAGCGCTTACTGTACATACATCAAACACTGCAGTGCCATCTCCCATGGGGTGAAATAAATTAAAACTAGATTACGTGGGGGTACTTAGAAAGTTTTGCGATACTAGAAAAAAATATACTACAGGTTATAACTATTTTTATTATATCTTTTCAAAGAACTCTCCATTGGCGTCTATAGGTACACAGTTTCATACGTCAAAACCAATTTTCATAACACATTTTCCAGTCCGCATCAGACACCTCTTCAATCTCCTTCTCAAATGCAGCCAGTGCATCTTCCGGTGATGAAAACTGTTTTCCTTTGAGTTGATTTTTTTATTTTGGGGAACAAGAAAACGTCGCACGGAGCCAAATCGGGACTGTAAGGAGGATTACCTATAAATTTGAACGGTGTGCTGTCTGCTGAAAGTCCCTTGTTTTGAGCGCCGAGTGAGCCAGCGCGTTGTCGTGGTGAAGCAGTAGCCCACGGAGGCCAGTGTTCGGTCGCTTGCTGCTTGCAGCAGTAAAAACTTCTGGCAAACATTTGGTAACATACCATTCAGATTCCTATCCATTTGCATAAAATTTTAAGACCTAATATAACTTGGCATACTTTTGTTTGTCCTAATTATATTTTCGCATAATATTATTTACGCATAACAGCTTACGCATAATTTTTTACGCATAATTTCGCGCCTACGCGATTTTGCGATTTTAAATTACACTCTAGGGGTAGGGCAGACAAGACTACGTGGAGTCGGTTTTGCAGCGATTCGGTTCTGTTATTAACTTTTATAGCACAACATAATGATTTTTTAAGACAATACTTTAATTTTAATTTAGTTTTAAAAATGGAAATCATTTGCATGAGAATCTAAAATAAATACATAAAAATAACTCAAATTTGTTTCCGTTATTTCTATTAATTGTGGGTCTCCCTTGTTTTACCGAAAAGAAATTGCCAAATTATCACTTCCCAAACAAATTTTCGCATAATTTCGTTTGCCAAATTATTACTTCCCAAAAAATCTCTTTACAAATAATTGTTACGAAAACCTATGTTTGGCAAGTGAACGTTTGAACAATAACTTGTTCACCAACTAGTACTTTTACCTTTTTTTATCTAGTCAAATATTTCAGTTGGTATAACATATTTTACGCAAAAATTATATTATTTCTCTCGATAGCCTCCTAAAAATAATCTCTTTTTTCCATATTTTTTTCTATATAATCTAGTCGTTTCTGGCACTCGCCGGCCGCTGCCGCGGCACCGCTCGCTTCGCTCGCTCGGCTCGTGCGTAGGTGGTCACAGTTTTAACCTAACCTAACCTAACCATTTTTTTAAAATTAATAACCTACTGTAACTAGTTCCATAAATAACTTGACTAAACGTTTATTGTCTAAATATTGTTTGCTGTAATAAATCATTTGATTAAAGACCAAAAGCCTTAATGACATTATCCTTGGTAACAATCTGCCAAGTAAACATTTGACCAAATGAAAATGTGCGTACTAAAATTATTCCAAATATTACATTGGTATAAAAAAAGGTTGCTAAAATTTGTTTGGGTAATGAAAATTTGGCAAAATCTTTTCGGCAAAACGGCAGGATCCCATTAATTGTATGCCTAAATATTATTATGCTAATAGTCATTAGGCCTAGTAACGTTATGCGAATTACATTTATGCCAAAACAGATTAGCCTTCAAGACAATTATGCCAACATAAACTGTATGCCAAAAAAATATGGCAAAGTATTATTATGGCAAAAAAAATTATACCAAAATCGTTATGCCAAAGTATATTAGGAAAAAGAATATTATGCAAAAAGAAGGGATCCCTACCATTCAGCATTAATGCTCCTTTGATCTCGTAAGGGTACTGACATCAGATAACCCGTCAAAGAAAAAAAACTTGCGATCAAAATATTGCCTACACATTTGGCTCGCTTCACTTTGGTAGGCGTTGGTTCATTTTGAAACAGCCACACGGTCGACTGACGCTTTGTTTCTGGATCATACTGATAAATCCATGATTCATCACCCGTAATGATATCAATGCGCCGAGAAAAAAAAAAAAAAAGTGTTTATTCACAACAATACTTGTTTTACCTAGTAAATTACCTCTGCCAAACAGCATAGCAGTTTGTTGGCAGATGTAGCTCCTTTTTAGCACATATTTTTGTTTTTCAATTATTCACTCCGTTTAGGCTTTGACAAAACTCATTTAAAAGATACTTATGTATTTTCTTTTTAAAAGAGGTTTTTGTGATAGAACTGTCTATATCGACTGGAAGGTTATTAAAAATACTTGGAACTAAAAAACGTCTACCTCTTCGACCATAATAGTTATTACAAGCGGGCACTACAAATCTTTTCATATTATTGTTCCTTTGAGATCTTGTGCGTACAATATTGTTTTTAAATTTATCACTACAATACTGTTCTAAAGCTACTGATAACACTACCCTCTCATGAACCGGTAGAATTTTACATTCCAAAAATAAGTTTTCGTAATCACTACTCTTACAATGCTTTTTTGTGTTTTTATCTACTAATAGTTTCATAAATCTGATTTGTAATTTTTTTATTTTATCCAAATATGTTTTAAATGTGTTACCATAGCATGCCAGTCCATAAGAAAGTAGTGAGTTCACCAGTGCATAGTAGACCATGTACAAAGTTGCCCTATCCAGCACAAAACTGAGGTGGTGAAATTTCACAAGCACGTACCTGAGTTTGTCACATAAGTGCATAATGTGTGCTTTCCATGAGAAGCTATTATCTATGACTAAACCCAAGTACCTGTATTCCTCCACCACCTCAATGTTTGCACACTGACACAACGTCAGTCCATCACTGTGCAGACACTCATAGCTATGCCCCACTATGCGCGGCGGACGCTCGATCTTTTTAAGATAAGGAGATCGTATACGCATACATTTGGTTTTATTTATGTTGATTATGATGCCATTGTCGTGAGCCCATTTGATAATATTAGTAAAATCTTCCTGAATGTTACTTTCAATTACATTTAAATCTTTATCTGCATAAACTAGACAAGTATCATCAGCATACATATATATGCGACATTTACGCACCACATTGCACATGCTGTTGACATGCATGATGTAACCGACGGGACCAAACACGGATCCAGTTGGCACACCACATGTGACGTGTCTGGGCTCTCCGACAACGCCGTCAATGACCGTTCGCAGTGTCCGGTCTGTGAGGTAGGCACGGAACCACCTGTTCAGTGGTCCCGCGACCCCGCACTCCTCCATGGCTTGAAGCAGCTGGTGGTGCTCCAATGTGTCAAATGCTTTTTTGAAATCAATGTAGACCACCACCACCTGCTTCCGCTGATCCAAACACTCATTGACGTCGTCCGCGAACTGCGCCAAGGCCGTCGCCGTGCTCCGTCCACGTCGGAAACCATGTTGTGCATTTGTCAGAATATTGTGCTCTTCTAAGAAAACACTTACTTGATTTACAATAAACTTTTCTACGATTTTATTTATAACCGACAATATGGCTATTGGCCTATAGTTTGCGTAATCACTACGTACACCTTGTTTAAAAATTGGTCTAATTAATGCTGTTTTTAGTTTCTCGGGGTATAAACCCTTTTCAACACACAAATTAATAAATAAAGCTATTATAGGGCTCAACTTAGATTTTAATAATTTAATTTCTTTAACTCTAATTTTATCTACTCCGTCAGACTTATCACAACTTAGCAATTTATTATTCTATCTATATCTATTGGATAAGCTTTCCGAAACCGTAGCGATACATTTCCAGAATCAACATAGCCAGACCTTTCCAAAAACCTATGACTACAAACATGTTTTATATCTAAGATTTCCTTGGTAAATGTTGTTGAAAATTTATTACAAATACTGTCAACCGAACATTCTAATTTTCCTAAGTACTTTAAAATAACAGAATCTATACTTTTTTTTTTCATTTCCTACCCATGAATTAATTTTAGTCCAAATCTTTCTAATATTCTTTTTACATTTTTTTATTTCTTCTTGACGGTTTTTATTTTTCGCTTTATTTATCCATTTATTTAATTTATTTCTAAATCTATTATATTGTCTACGCAAATTCATATCCTCAGGTTTATTTTTCCAATTTTTAAACAACCTATCCCTATTACTTATCATTTCCTTAAGCTTTCGTGTGATCCAAGGTTTACTTTTCCTTTTATTGCGTACCAATACTTGGATTTTCGCTTCATTATAAACATCAGAAAATATTGTACATAATCTGTTATATAGGTCTATTGGACATTCACAATTTAATAACTCATTCCATGAAACATTTTTAAGTTTTTCTAATACCTTTTTATCACAAATAATAGTCCTATGAGGTTGCATTACACTCGGAACATCATTCATGACCGATTTACTAGCGAGGCGCACACCTATAACATAATGATCTGATATCTTAACAGTTAACACATACGCAGATATTGCACGTTGAGTTCGAACCCACACATGGTCAATGCACGACCGTGTCACTGTGTCGCCGTACACCTCCTCTCGCGTTACGTCACGGATAGCACATTCCAAGCCCAACTCGCTCATATTATTTGTGTAATTACTGATTACGCTGCTTGAACCGGTTTTACACAACAGATCTATGTTTGTATCACCAATCATAACTACGTCACAGCCTAAGGGAATCCTGGATAACAGTCTATGTATTTCTTCAACAAAACCGTTTCTGTTTGTTTTCGGCGGCCTGTATATAGCCAAAAAATGAATAATTTTACTTCCATCTTGGAAAAGTTGCCCATGTATCATCTCACAGTAATTAGTTTTTATTATGTTGGCAGCAAAATTTAACTTATTGTTTACATATAGCAAAATCCCACCTCCCCTTCCAGTTTCCCTTGTATTTATGTATGTGTCGTACCCGTCCAAATTGTATAAACACAGTTCGTGTTTTCTGATGTTAATCTCTGTTAATGCAATAATATCTAGTTTTTCCTTGCAATTGTCTATTAATACTTGTACTTGATTAAAGTTTTTTCTGAGTGATCTTATATTTAAATGTAATAAGTACACACTGTAGTAAGTCATCCTGCCAGCTATCTGTACATATGTATTTGTTGTATTCAATGCTACATGTTACGTGTGAAGCGTGGTTGTTGAATTTTGACCTATAGGATACTCACAATTTATGACAGCATTGTACCAAAAAATAATAAAAAAACGTCACTTGTTTACTGCGTACGCACTAATGTCGCCAAGTGTACGAATCGACTTGATTTTGTTGTCGTTCGGATCATCTTTTCTTATCAGCACCTTACCGTTCTGTATCCAAATGTATTTAAATGTTTGCTTTAACTCATTCTTAGCCGTCCATAGCAGGTTGCGCATATGTTTCGTAAGATCCTCATTTTTATAGATACGTTGTCTATTTCCTGTAGCAGATATATCCTCATTAGTTAGTTGGTGGGATTTTCTTGTGGCTATCCATTTGTCGCGGCTAGCACGCGTAGGCAGAGTGATAACCACGGGCCGTGGTTTTTTCTCGCGCTGTGACTTCTCGGCTTTTATTTCTTCACCTACCCTCTTTACCTAACATATCAATCCGCCTTCTATTCCTAATTTGCTTGCTATAGTTTTAATTGTGTTCTCTAAATTCTCGTTTTGCTGTTCCTCTAGTCCAAATATTTCTACATTTTTTTCCTTCTCACGCACCTCCAAGTAAACTATCCTTTCCTCCAGTGCCTTATTACAGGTTTCCAGATGCACGTTCTTGTGCTCCAATGCTTTAATCTTTTTGTCTGTTTTTTCCTTCTCTTCGATCAATTCCTGGTACTTATCAGCGTAGAAACTTATGTCTTCTGACATCGCCTCAAGGGTTTTTTTCATTTTGAAGACTATAGTTAGCTTTTCATTAACTTCGGCCAACAATTTTTCTGGTGTCGTTTGGGACATGTCGACTTCTATGTTTGGCTGGCGAGTTTGCGGCGCGGCTTGGCAATTATCGCATAAACCGGTGTCACTAAATGCCTTGATTTTAGCACCACATTTTTTGTGGAAGACTCCACCACAGTCACCATTACATCTTGCAATACTGTCGCCTTTCACTCGGGCCAGCGACAATTTACAAGACTTACACTGCACCATCACGAGAAGTTAACATATATTAATTATATTTATAATAGCTTTCCGAATTCTAGTCGCGTCACAGGTGTTGCGTTCGCACGGTAGGAGCGCCCACGCGGAACGCCCGAGACGAGCCTGCTTCAAATTTTGCTATCATGTCTCGGCACCATTCTACCCGAACCTCCTTCTGAGCCTGCGTTAGATTTTGCGCTACCAGCGTGAAACTATCTTCCTTACCCGAAAATGCCCGTGTAGAATTTCATGCACACTTCCCAATCCAATCTGCAGTATATGCTGAACCTCTTCATATATGTAATTCGCCTATTCTCTTGAATTAAAATTTTCACAGCCAGCACGTTTTGTTATGTAACAGCCGTCATAGGACGGCCACTTCTTTATTCGTCCACCAAAATTACTCGACCATGCATAAATTCGTTGAACCAGCGAAAAACAGTCGCTTTAGAAGGGCTTTTTTCTATGAACGTCATTCGAAGTCTTTCAAACAATTCTTCTGGTTTTAGTCGACATTTGAAATCGTATAAAATCATCGCTCGAAAATGTTCTCGTTGTAAATCCACTTTTCAGTATTTTGATTTTGCTCGTAAAAAATGTGGAGGAGAAAAATATCTGGATTAAGATTTTTTTTTATCGACGTTTTCTAAAAATTAAACCTAGCTAGATCGATTTATCGCTCCTGAAACCCTTTGCATACTAAATTTAATAAAAATTCTTGGAGCCGTTTCCAAGATTCAAATTATATATATACATATACAAGAATTGCTCGTTTAAAGGTACATATTAGATTTATATTATTATTATAATGTGAAATTTTTAACGAAAATCAGATTTTTGTTTTATTTCATTCTATACGTTCAAATTAGAATGTATGGGAGAACATGTTTTTCAACTACAATGTTAAGTTTGTTCTTGGGATAAATAAATTCATCTCAACTACGGAACCCTTCATTGTGCGTAGTCCGACACGCACTTGGCCGGTTTTTTTACTTCCGAATACTCCCGACACTCTACAAACTGATGATGTTTTTCAATATTTTCTGAAACGAATATAGGTTTACAATCATCGCAACTATTTTTAAATCGGTTAAGTAAAAACCCGCAGACATACGCACATGCCTGTATCTCTGCACTGTCTTCATTTACCAACTCTTCGAATGGTTTCTGATGCAATATCATTTCCAGGCTCTGTGCCTATGCTTATGGGTTGTGACACAGACAACAATGTAGTGAAACTATTAATTATAATTTCATAGTTGTCTTCTTCACAATTCCCCACTGTTCCAATATGGG
This sequence comes from Agrochola litura, assembly GCA_949152395.1. Taxonomy (NCBI): domain Eukaryota; kingdom Metazoa; phylum Arthropoda; class Insecta; order Lepidoptera; family Noctuidae; genus Agrochola; species Agrochola litura. The sequence continues at coordinate 8,667,419 of OX424520.1, forward strand.
CTTAATTTGATATAATTGCAGTTTTTATACCTGCCACAAATTGCCCACATGTTGGGTTAATATTTGAACCGCAGTTACCCCGAATGCACCCAAAAAGATTTTCTAAAGGATCTTGCTGCAGCCTTCGTGTAGATAAGCTTTTTATATTGAAGGTGTTTAGTTTATTTATTTTTTTATTCCTTGTGCGAGTCTCAATAAATACTTTTTCTTTCTTTCTTTCTTTATATGTTGACGATAATTTTCTCCACAACCGAACTATCCCAACTGTTGATGGTGGTGTACGTGCACTTCCAACATATTTTTGAAAAAATATATCATATCCTTGTAAAGTTGTAGGTGTGGACTGGTTGACCGTAAATTTGTGGCATGAATCTTGCCTCTTCGTAGATCTGAACAATCACTGTTGACACTGTCGAATAATTTATCAATTGCGTGAATTACATCTGCCGTCACAGTGGCATCTGCAGAAAGCTTTCCTGAAAAAAAAAATATTATGTGTTTAACATGTGTCTATTTTATAGAGATTCAGTTCTTTTTTTATGGAAATGTTCCAGTATAGTAACTGAAAGCCTTAATTTATTTTTGTGATATAACATAACATCACGCCTTGTTCCTCGAGAGGGTTAGGCATTTCTGGGAATTAAATAATAATCTTGTATAAGCAACATTCCATTCACCTGCTGATATTTTGGCGTACATTCCTCCTGCAACAGAGTCGCTAAAACTAACTAACTTTTTTGTTTTGAGTTGGGATTTAAATGTTCTTTTTTCAGAAGAGGAGCATACACAAAATTTGGGTTTGTGCTGTCCATCTCATAAAACTCATTTATGTAGGACCACCTGGACCACTTAGCAACACCCGTAACCACACATATTAATTTTTTTAGTAACTTATGGAAACCTTTACCCACCATAGTGAGAAAATGGAGGCACATGATAATTAGATGTCTATAAAACTAAAAAAAAAGGATTTTTAATAATAAAACTTAATCTTACCTCTCCCTGTCTTGCCATCGGATGAAATATTTGTTGGACACTCAATGTCATATTTCATAAAATTATTTCTAAAATATTTGAGTAAATGAGGTGTATCGAACATTGTTATTATTTCATGATTATGAACTGTGATGAATGGATGCTGAGTACTAGCTCCTAAATTTATTAGAGCTCTACGGTTCACTCCATCCATGTCGCAAACAATGGCAGCTATATTTATTTCAGCAATGAAGCAGTGATTTAACACCTGAAATATAAATGATAAATTATTTTATTATTTTGATTAAATATATGCATACAATTCAGATTGTATGACATAATTCCATGAAAGTTTTAAAATAAACAAAAAAATTATACCTCTTTAATAAGAACAGCAAGCCTGTCTGAAATATCCACTCGAAAAATAGTAGGCGATAGGTTGTTTTATACTCTTCCTAATGCCTGATATCATAAAAACCAAGGCATATGCAGCAATCAGTGGTGACCTTCCCTGTGATGCATGGTCTTGATAGCCTTCTATATTATCTTCCTTAGGGTTGTAATTTAAATGCTTTTTTAAAGACATTTCGTCAAACATTAAAATATATTGGTTGTCAGAAGGCTTTTGGGTTTTTACAAACTTCTTAACAACATTAAGTACTGGTTGATTAACACCAACACCAAAAGGTACTTTATTAAGCAAATTTCTAAAAGTGCTTGGAGATGGTAAATGAAAAAGTCTTCGCAGTAAACGATAGCAGGTAGGTGACTTCTTAAATATCCGCAAGGCTGTTATTTTCACTTGCTTTGACCATCTTCGACCAATGTACTTTTTCTTAAAGTTATTTAATTGATCTTGCAATAATTGGGCAAACGTTGAGGTAATCTTTTTGGATATTTTTTTACAGCCACATCATAGAAAGAAAGAAAAAGAAAGAAAACTTGTTTATTCTGCACAAACAAAACGCACATTTTTTAAAAACTACAAAATACACACAAAACAAAAATAGCCAAAAGCCTCGTATTCAAGTAGTAAAAAAGTTTGACAATATTGTTCCTAGTAACTATAACACTGGTTCATTGGTTGATGCATTGGTTGATGTCAAGGCCACGAACCAAAGACAATATTGCATAATTATTATTGCAATATTGGCAAATGACAACATAACAACACAAAAACAAAATGCCGATTGCAGAGTTAAGTATCTACTTTTGTAACAAATAACAACAAATATTAATCTGTGCGTCGTATCTGCGCAAGAACAGGTCATTGCTCAGCGAAAAGCTGTGAATTCGGACGAACCTAATTTCTACAGCACTGGTTTTCAGCAATTACCTATGGAATGGCGAAATGACGTCTCCCTGTGTGACCTAATAAATCGGGTAAGTATTTTTTTCCATTTTTTTTTCCATTAATAATATGTGTGATTCAGCTGAACATAGTACATGTACTTTAAAGTAATAATTCTTAAATAAAAAATCTGTATTTTTGCGTAACACAAATTAAATATTTAAAAATATAAATAAACTCAAACAGTGAAAACATAAAATACTAAGTAATTGATTTATTATACGTTGTGTGCAGTGTGGTGTGTTCTCCTTGTTTGTGCTGTTTTAGAAGTAATAAATTCGATAATAATTAAAATACTCAGGTCTACATTGATACACCATCATTTCCCACATGCACCATGGGAATTGCAAATTACGTTGCGTGTCGATGGCGTGGCGGCCATTTGCACAACGGTAGGCTTTGAGGAGGCATGGGGTTGACAAAAACAACTATGCTTTTCCGGTCAAATTGGTACAATAGGCTAATTGGCACAGCTTGATAGTGTTAAATATGTATTTTTTTATATTATTTTAGTGGGATGACAAGGAATCATTGATGTACGAAGGAGCAAGATCCACCGAAATACGGAATGCCAAACCTAAGGACGCCTCCTGATCTTAATCGTAGATAAATATTACTATCAGTCTATATATTAGTATTTCATTACTAAAGTTTAATGAAACAGAATCCCAGCCTAGCATTAAATCAAAAAATAATAATAATGAGTAATTAATCCTTCTGAACTTTATTGAAATGAAACCTATTGTCCTATCCAGACGATGCAGCTTCAGAAAGACACACAGCAAACATGCCACAGATAACTGAGGCCCACCACTCCCCTGCAACAATGACATACACCAGACCTAAACAGGGAGGAATCAACCGTAGGCCAATCACACTGTTGGAAATCCATATCCATTGCCCGTAGGCCATGACCCTAGAGGTAAGTACAAAAAGAGCTGCTAGTTTTAGTTTGGTAATCATGTGGATTGCTGTATCTTCATGAAATATGTTTTTAAGATATTCAAAAAATGCTTTTTTGTTCTCAGGACTCTTACTGGTGGAGGAATGTTATTCCAACAGTGTGTGGCAGCGTACTTGAAGCTCCCCCTGAATGCTGCGGTCCTGTGTTTGGATGTACAAAGTGGATTGGTAGAAAAACGTGGTTCGTATTTGCTGTGTCTCCAACTTAACTTCTCAAAGAGATAGTGTGGTTTTTGTGTAGTAACTACTCCAAAAAGTAAACTAGCCATATGTAACTTTCTCCTAGCTGCCATTTTCAAAATATTATTTTCATTTATATAAGGAGTGACATGACTTCTACGAGGTATCTTCACACAGAACCGTGTACATGCATTTTGTATGCGTTGTATCAGCTTCTCTGTTCTTGCTAATAGGCATGGGCCGTACACGGTATCACAGTAGTTAAGTCTTGATAAAATTAGACTATCCACCAATTGTTTACGTAGATCAATACTCAGGTAGTCTCTAATTGAATATAGGAGCTTCAATCTATAAAAACAATTTCTCACGGAGTTACTTATGTGTTTCTCAAATCGAAGTTCAGGATCCATGGTGTGGTGTTTGACATATAGTTGACACTTGACAGTTGACTGACAGTTTATTATTGCAAGTGAGGGTACCCCCAGTATAGTTTAAAAGCAATGAAGAACGACCTGACCAGTTCAATATGGACGCCAAGTAAGTACATAACAGTGGCGACGAGAAAAACGTGAAATATTGTGAAAAAACCAGTGAAAACATTGTGAAAACTGTATAAATACAATGGCTGATATAAGATTCGAGACATTTGATATTAAAAGTGGGGATTGGGAATCTTATAAAGAACGATTTGGGTATTTCATATTAGCACATGGCATAGCAGAACCTAATAAGCAAAAAGCGGTATTTTTTGCATCTTGTGGTAGTGATCTGTATAACTTAGTTAAAACATTAGTGTTTCCGGATACTGTGAGCCAGGTTACATTAGGGGAAATAGATACAAAACTAAATAACCATTTTAGTCCGCGACCAAATGAGATAGTAGAATCATTTAAATTTCATAGTAGAAATCAGGGTAAAAATGAATCAATCCAAGCATATATTGCAGTACTTCGAAAAATGTGTAGATTTTGCAACTTTGTAGATTTAGAAAGAACCTTGAGAGATAGACTAGTGTGTGGCGTAAATAATGCCAGACTACAAGAGAATTTACTGAAGAAGGCGAATCTCACTTATGTAACAGCTGTGGAGTTGGCTTTGCAAGCGGAAAGATGTGTTGAAGACCTAAAGATCCTGAAAGTGCCGGCCATTGAGGAATCAGCAATCACCTGTCCTGCAAGTGCAAGCAGGGACAGTGAGGTAGAACCAATGGAGGTAAATGCAGTGGAAGAGAAGAAAAAGAAGCTATACTGTTACAGATGCGGAGGAAGCCATTTGTACCACAAATGTAAGTTTGTTTCTGCTAAATGCAACACATGCAACAAAGTTGGCCATATTGCAAAAATGTGTAGGAAAAATAATAATGGAACTGGTGATATCAAAGAAATTCAAGAAAGTGAAGAAGAATTTATGAATGGGTTATACTGTTTGGGAGGAACATACCGTGAACCTGCCATATATACAGAACTTCAGCTGAATAAGAAATTAGTCAAGTTTGAGGTTGATTCCGGCTGTTCTTATACAATAATGTCAAGGGAACAAGCAGAATTAATCTGGCCAAGTGGATTGGATTTACAGGAATGCAGGCTAAACTTGCACACCTGGACTGATGCTAAAGTGCAGGTGCATGGCAGGACCAAAGTATTTATTGAATATAAAAAATTTAAAGGGTACCTGCAAATAATAATTGGCCAGGGGCGAGGTAATCTCCTTGGTAGGAATTGGTTCAAGCCTCTGGGGATTTCAGTTGAAGGTATAAATTGCATCAATTCCCTGGATAGGGAAAAGGATGAATCTCTGTTGAAAATACTTAAAAAATATGAAGAATTGTTTGATGGACTTGGCGAATACAAAGGACCTGAAGTTGTGATTAATTGCAAGAAGGATATACAGCCGAAATTTATGAGGAGCAGGTCAGTACCATTTGCGATAAGAGATAGAGTTTGTGAAGAAATAGATAGGTTGGTTAACGTTGGCGTAATGGAACCAATAGCTTATTCAAATTGGGCCACACCAGTGGTGCCAGTACTAAAAAAAGATGGTAGTATTCGATTATGTGGAGACTACCGATTGACTGTAAATTCAGCAACTGACACGGATACCTACCCGCAGCCAACAATAAATGAGTGTCTATCTGAAGTCGCAGGTGGCATTATTTACACCAAACTAGATTTAAAAGAGGCGTATACACAGCTGAAAGTATCAGATGAAACAGGTAGGCTCCTGACGATTAATACATTAAAGGGGTTATATAAGATGAAGAGACTACCCTATGGTTTAAAGGCTTGTCCAGGTATATTTCAACGGATCATGTCAACAACATTGGCAGGTATTAAAGGAGTCACTGTGTTGCTGGATGACATTTTAGTAAGTGGTAATAAGATACAGCATAACGCAAGGCTGGAAAAGGTACTGGCATGTCTAAAAGAGGTAGGACTCAGGCTGAACCGAAAGAAGTGTGAGTTTGCAACAAATAAAGTTGAATTCCTTGGTTATGTGGTGGATCAAAATGGTATTCATCCAAGTGAAAAAAAGGTCAAATTGATTATGAATGCGAGGAGCCCTAGAAATGTTAAAGAGCTACAAGCTTTCTTGGGATTGTTGAATTTTTATGACAGGTTTGTGAAAGACAAAGCGACGTTATTGGAACCACTACATAGGCTTCTAGATAAAGATGCTGTATGGAAGTGGGGCAAGTTAGAGACAGAAACATTCCAGATGGCTAAAGCTACACTATCGAGTGAAGATACACTAATACATTTTGATAATAACAGAAAGGTAACATTAACATGTGATGCTTCAGAATATGGGGTAGGAGCCGTTCTATCTCATGTTATGGATGATGGATCAGAAAAACCTGTTGCTATGGGATCCAGAACGTTATCAAAATCGGAGCGTAATTATGCACAGATCGATAAAGAAGCGGCGGCAATTATATTTGGATTGGAGAAATTTAATCAGTATGTATATGGAAGACATGTAGTAATATATACTGACCATAAGCCGTTGCTTGGGATTTTAAGTCACAATAAAGCAATACCTAAAGTACTGTCACCAAGAATGATGCGATGGGCTTTGAAGCTGAATTCACATGATTATGAACTACAATATAAACGTGGCACTAGTATAGGTAATGCTGATGCTCTCAGTAGGTGGCCAATGGATACTACTGAAGATGGGAAGTCAGATACTGATGTTAAGGATATTTTATTACTGTCAGAGACACCAAGCGCCGTTCAGTATTCGGCAAAAGATATTGCAGAACAAACAGGGCGAGACGATATTTTATCTAAAGTGAAATTCTGGATATTGCATGGATGGTCTGATACCGTAAATGACAGTAATATGAAATTATATTGGCTAAAAAGAAAGGAGTTATCTGTTACTAATGACTGCATAGTATGGGGCACTCGAGTGGTCATACCGCCACTGATGCGGGAACACATGTTACAGGGTCTACATGAGACTCACGATGGTATAGTAATATCAAAATCAATTGCACGAAGTTATTTTTGGTGGCCAGGACTGGATCATGAGATTGAAGCATTAGTGGCAAATTGTGATAGCTGTCAGGCAAATAAAAATATGCCAGCAAGCACGGGACATTCTTGGATCACCCCTTCTAACCCATGGCAACGTTTACATATTGACTTTGCTGGTCCAGTTGACAGAAGAATATATCTAATTGTGGTGGATCCACACTCAAAATGGCCAGAAGTAAAAATAGTTAAATCAACGTCAAGTGAATGTGCAATTAAAGCTTTAAGAGAAATTTTTGCCCAGCAAGGATTACCACAAGTATTAGTATCGGATAATGGAACGGCATTCACATCTGAACAATTCAAGAATTTTATGAAATGCAATGGCATTCAGCATATACTGACTCCACCATATACACCATCGTCAAATGGCCAAGCTGAAAGAGTTGTGCAAACAGTAAAAAAGAAGTTACATAGTTTGGCCGGAACTGACTTGGATATTAAATTACCACGTCTTTTGTTTAGTTTGAGAGCAGCGCCAAGCTCAGTTACTGGAAAGTCTCCGGCAGAATTGTTGAATAAACGTCGTTTTAGAACACGGTTTGACATCATACATCCTTTCTCTACAAAACCTATTGCTGAAAGACAAATTGAAAGTAATATAGAAGTACCGGTGAGAGCATTTAGATTGAAGGACAAGATATGGCTGCGAAACTATGCAAGAGGGGAGAAGTGGGTGAAAGGAGAAGTCTTCAGAATCAAAGGTCCTGTTCGGTTTTTGGTAAAGATAAACGATGGACCAATCGTTACGCGACACATAAACCAACTACGACGACGTGATTCTGATGAAGATCCAGGCCCAAGTAATGAAATGCGGGATATACTGGGTATACCAACAGATGCAGTAGTAACTTGTGAAGGAGGCATGTTACAAAACAATTAAATAATTAGAGTGATTTAGATATTAGGATAATTAGGTTAGAGTGATTTAGAGACTAGGATAGTTAGGTTAGAGTGATTTATATATTAGGATAGTTACGTATGTATAGTATCATAATTCAAGTGAAGTGTTTAAAGACTACGGGGGAAGGCATGTGGTGTTTGACATATAGTTGACACTTGACAGTTGACTGACAGTTTATTATTGCAAGTGAGGGTACCCCCAGTATAGTTTAAAAGCAATGAAGAACGACCTGACCAGTTCAATATGGACGCCAAGTAAGTACATAACACATGGTTAACCCAAGGTTGCATGCTATCTCTACCCTATCTATTTTATCACCCCTTATGACCACTTCTGGCTTAGCTAACAATATTGTGCTGATCATTTTCCGACTTCCCAAAACCATAAATTTCGATTTCAGTGGGTTTAATACCAGTGAGTTATTATCTGACCATACCACCACTCTTTCAAGATCGTCATTGATTTTTTTCATTGCCTCTAATGTATCAGCTGGTTTAAAAGTTATATATAATTGGATATCATCTGCGTACATATGATACCTGCAATGCTGGAATGACTTAATAATATCTGCGCTGTACAAGATATATAGAAGGGGCCCTAATATTGATCCTTGAGGCACACCACGTGGCACTTGACGAGGGGGGGATGACATCCTTGATCCATCCTCTTTCTGTATTTCAACGAGCTGCAACCTATTTTGCAAGTAGCTAGCAAACCACTGTACTGTTTCCGTTGTAAAACCATAATAGACCAACTTGGAAAGTAACAGAGTGGTGTTTATTGCATCAAAAGCCCGCGAAAAATCTAGTAGTACAAGGACAGTCCCCTCCCCCCCGTCCCGCGCCTCTAGGATATTTCCTACTACGTCAGAAAGGGCTGTGGCCGTCCCACGGCCTTTCCTAAAACCAGACTGAAGATCGGGGAGCATATTGTTTGCTTCTAAATATTCTAACATTTGGTTATAAACCACCCTCTCCAAGACTTTCGATAGACAAGGCAATATGCTAACAGGTCGCAGATCTTTAAAAGTACTTGGGTTGCTGATTTTGGGTAAAGGACGCACAATAGCACACTTCCATAAGTCAGGGAAAGTGTGGCTATCTATCGACTGATTTACTATTGTGGTGATGGCCTGAAGGGTAGTTGGTAACGTTAGCATTATCATATCCAGACTCACTCCATCAATCCCTTTAGCATTTGACCCCAAATTCTTAATAATTTTTTAGATTTCTTCCTCATTGACATTTCGTAACTTAAATTGAGTTTCACCAAACCTATTCGTATTAAAGTATGATAGCTGCGATGGTGGCAGTATGCACTGTCCTGGTACATTCAGAAATGCCTTATTAATTTCATCTGGGTCATTAAATTGTCCAGGGAGCATACCTTCACTATGTTCTGAGAATACATCAGATTTAAGATTTTTCCATAGCTTTTTGGGGTTTTTTATCTGGCTATTAATGTGACTGTCAAAGTATGCCTTCCTTTCCTGCATTAATGCTGTAACAGCTTGTTTTTTTAAATCTAAATAATATTTTTTTGTAGTATCTAACTTGTCTTTATTATAATTATTTTTTGCCTCGTCTCGCAGCTTAATCATTAATTTAATATTATCTGTTATCCATGGCGTGGGACGGTCCTTAAATATCTTACTCTTTATGGGGGCATGTAAGTCATACAATTGGGTGATAAAGACATTAAAATGTTCAATCATGCTGTTAACATCTACCATTGTGCCAATTTCCAACCATGGCATTACATTCAAATCCACCTCAAAGTAATCCATCAAGATATCCCTTAGAGGCCGATATACAACTAGCCTAGGTTTCCTATTTTCCTTTTTTATGACAGTATCACATACAATAAACGAGTGATGACCAAGTTCACTGCTATGACTGACTAGCACATTACGAACCCCCACATCGGTACAAATCACATCTATGAGAGTACTACTATCCCCTACAAAATGTGTTGGTGACTGTACTACCTGATTTAGATTTGTATAATTAAGGAATTCCATCATATCTTTAGTTTTTGTGTTGTTTGTATCCAATAGATTAATGTTGAAATCCCCCAGTAATACCAAATGATCGTAAGGTGCCAATGCGCTAATACTGTCAGTTATTCCATCCAGAAATTTTGAAAGTTCAAACCAGGGTGGCCTGTATGCAGTGCCAATCAACAACTTTCTACCATTGACAGTTAGGTTTAACCACATCTGTTCCACATCAGATTGCTCTGAGTGTGGCCGTACTCGCGCCCTAATTCCCGTTTTAATGTAAAACGCTACACCTCCGCCTCGTCCCCCGCGTATATTCACAGGGCGCGGCACGTGCTTCAACCTATATCCCGGAACCTTAGGCGCGCGTCCCTCCTCCCCATGTCTCAGCCATGTTTCGTTGATTGCCATTATATCCACTGAGTGTTGTGACATGGCAATTAGAAACTCGTCCTGGTTAGTTGCTAGAGACCCCGCATTGAATAAACCAAACTTTAATAATTTTGACTTAGTCATGGCATGTAAATAGTAATGGCTGTATAAGTGTGTTTATATAATAAGGATAATATTTCATTACTATTAATTATTAATATATTTACTATGGTAATTTTGCTTATTCTTCTGTGTAAATAATTTTTGTACATAAGATTTAATTCTGGTAGTAAATAACTAACTATGTTTCCTTCAAAATAATGCTCCCAATAATTATGAATTGTAAATACTATAATATATCTATTGTTTGTAAATAATGTTGTTGTTTGTGTGTAAATAATAATATGTGTAGATAATATAACTGTGGTCCTCGAATGATTGCAGTACTCACTTTGATATTCCCAGCTCCCCAGATTACGACAGATACGACACACAGACACTATGTTTAAAAAACGATTACAGTTAGAAAAACTATGAACTAGTACAAGAAAAAGTGCATCATCAAACAAAGATTTATTTGTTAGTGTCCGTGTATGGTCCAATAATTTGTTTAATGTCATCCCCAGATGCAATCCTGTGAGTGGATTCTTCAGGCTTTTGCCGGACCAGGATGCGACCGCGCTTCGTCCATACGAACCGCCAACCATGAATCCCTGCAGCTGCCTTTGTTTGACGAAACAACTGCTGATTCCACCTAGTCAGCCTCTCATTGACAAAGAAGCGTACGGGTTTCCCTGAGAGCCCGAGATTCTCTGTTGTGGCCTCGCGTCGCACGCGAGCGCCGTTCAACAAAGCGTCACGCTGGTCACGTCGAGCGAGGCGCACCATGATAGCGCGAGGGCGGGGCTCTGTTGAAATTATGGGGCTCGTCGCTTTAATGTGTCTGCCGCCGACTCGCTCTGCGCAGACGATATCGCGGTCCTCCAAAGCGACTCCTAGCTTGGTGGCAATTAGCTGGAGCAGGTGTGTTGGGTTTTCCGCTTGCATCTCAGGTACGTTCGCTATCACGAGATCATTTGCCATCAGCTCCTGATCTCTGTCATTTAGGTCCCTCTTGAGCTGTTGAACCACACTCTCTACTGCATTTAAATTTGTCGGATCGCATCCGGCATCGTGACGCTTCTCAAGCGCCTCCAGTCTTGACTCAATCCCATCCATGCGCGTGTGACACGAGTCGTTAGACGCCTTCAGCTCGGCGACGTCTTTCCGAAGCTCCATGACTTCAAACCGCAAGGTGCGTATCTCCTCCACTACCAATTTCAAAGTGGAGCCCACGTCCGGCGGGAACTCAGGGATCACAGGCGACGACGGTGCAGCGATTGACTGGGGCGTCAACAGTGCAGCAGTAGACAGAGGCGTTGGCGATGCGGCAGTTGACAGTTGCGTCGTCGTAGGTGTCGTGGGCTCCTCACTCTGTACTTCTGCCACACAACCTCGTACCGGCGTATCGGCCTTATTGTCCCTACGGACATTTTTCTTGCACTCAGGGCAGTGCCAGGCAGAGACTAAGGGGCCTTTCGCAGGGAGGGCGACGCACACTCGGTGATAAGAGACGCTACACTTTGAGCATCTAGCGGTGTCCACCGCTGACACAAATTTACCGCATCCACCGCACTTCACCGCCATTCTTACAGCAGGAATCAGACTCACAAATTATTGCTTACCTATCGGTTTATTGTCGCGAACAAATGTTTTTTTTTTTTTTTTTTTTTAACTTGAAGGTATTTAGGGTTATAGTTTGGAGATTTTGTTATTGATTTATGCAAGAGTTATGCACTTTAGAAGCACTCTCGGGACTTCACCACACTATAAATGTTATATTATATTGCCAAAGACCTAATTAAAAACTTTCTATACACTTTATCGACGTTATTTTATTTTATTTCCGTAAAAAAAATCAGACGACGATCCCACCAGTACAAACGTCAAAACGTCACTCATCAGTGATAATGTTTATCATTGCATTTGGTTTTAATTTTTTTATCTGATTACGTAGGTAACAAATTTGCTTCATATATTTGCTACATTTAGCAAACATAATCTTCTCCTTTTCACTCTTCACTTTGGTGGTTTGTGTCTGTCTATCTGATGCTTCGGGTTTATTGGCCAATAATCTATGTGACGGACCAGCTTGTGGTTCCTCCACATTGATAGGTACTTGTTCGGTCTGAAATCAAATTATTACAATCATTAAAGGGCCTTCATATCTTTTTTAGGGTTCCGTACATCAAAAGGAAAAAACGGAACCCTTATAGGATCACTCGTGTGTCTGTCTGTCGGTCTGTCTGTCTGTCTGTCTGTCTGTCTGTCTGTCTGTCCGTCTGTCACAGCCAATTTACTCCGAAACTAATGGACCGATTAAGTTGAAATTTGGTACACATATGTATTTCTGTGACCCAAACACGAATGTGTAACGTAAATAAATGAATTTTGAATATAGGGGTCACTTTTGGGGGTCAAACAAGAAAATTAAAAAAAAAAGTTTTGTAAACAGTACCGTGTGACATATCAAACAAAAGGGCTTGTTGTGAGGATCTTAAAAACAATTTTTACATAATTTTAAAATCAACAGTTTTAAAGATATTTAAGAAATTCAATGAAAATTGGCCATTCCCCCCCCCTTATCTACGAAACTACTAGACCAAAATTTTTGAAAAAAATACATAGTATGGCTCTTTACTTATAGATTACAGGAAAACCTATAAGAATTCTATGGTCTTAAAATAACATGGTAAATCTCTCAATATTGTGCGTATAAACTTACATTTCGTGGCTCGGCATCCAATAGGCCCATCTCTCTAGTTACTATAATATCAAAAGTGTTTGACTGCTTAATACACAACTAAATAAAACTGTAAATGTTCATGACAACCAATTCGGGTTTCGGCGTGGTTTGTCAACAGAAAATGCAGTGTTGTGTCTTAAGCATACTGTAACATACTATACACAGCGTAGGACGCCGATTTATGCTGGCTTCCTCGATTTAATCAAGACTTTTGATCTGGTTGCTTATGACGTATTGTGGAGAAAGATGGAGAAGGATAGGTTGCCAACGGAGCTTAATATAAACATCTTTAAATATTGGTATGGTAACCAGATCAATAGTGTACGATGGGCTGGAACTTTTTCCAGGCCATACAGGTTGGAATGCGGGGTGAGGCAAGGAGGGTTGAGCTCACCCACGCTTTTCAACTTGTATGTAAACGAGCTGATTGGCTCAGCAGCATCAGAGTGGGTTTTAATAATATTAGCTATGCAGACGATGGTGCTTTTGAGCGCGTCAATCTGTGGTCTCAGAAAATGTGAGCAGTATGCCAAAACACATGGTTTGATTTATAACTCCAATAAGTCGGAGATCATGGTCTTTGAGGCTGGGGGTAGACCGGGTTATGTACCACCTGTATTTCTCAATTGGACTCCACTACAAAGAGTATTTACGTTTAAATATCTAGGTAATATACCTATTGACCCCTGACCTCAATGATGGATTCGATATTGAGCGGGAGCGAAGGGCGTTGTCGGTAAGGGCGAACATGCTGGCTCGCAGGTTTGCACGCTGCTCACTTAAAAAGTCAAAATTACTATGTTTCGAGCTTATTGTACAACGTTTTACATGTGCAGCCTGTGGGCTAGATATATCCAAAGGTCGTGCAACGCCATTCGTGTCCAATACAACAACGCTTTCGGGGTATTGGTGGGGCTACCCCGTTTTTGTAGCGCATCGGGAATGTTCGCGGACGCACATATTAATTGCTTTTATGCAACGATGCGAATGAGATGTGCATCCCTGGTGCGCAGAGTGCGGGCCAGCCCCAAAAATATCCTAAAAATGATCGCTTGCAGGCTGGATTGCATGTACATACATCAAACACTGCAGTGCCATCTCCCATGGGGTGAAATAAATTAAAACTAGATTACGTGGGGGTACTTAGAAAGTTTTGCGATACTAGAAAAAAATATACTACAGGTTATAACTATTTTTATTATATCTTTTCAAAGAACTCTCCATTGGCGTCTATAGGTACACAGTTTCATACGTCAAAACCAATTTTCATAACACATTTTCCAGTCCGCATCAGACACCTCTTCAATCTCCTTCTCAAATGCAGCCAGTGCATCTTCCGGTGATGAAAACTGTTTTCCTTTGAGTTGATTTTTTTATTTTGGGGAACAAGAAAACGTCGCACGGAGCCAAATCGGGACTGTAAGGAGGATTACCTATAAATTTGAACGGTGTGCTGTCTGCTGAAAGTCCCTTGTTTTGAGCGCCGAGTGAGCCAGCGCGTTGTCGTGGTGAAGCAGTAGCCCACGGAGGCCAGTGTTCGGTCGCTTGCTGCTTGCAGCAGTAAAAACTTCTGGCAAACATTTGGTAACATACCATTCAGATTCCTATCCATTTGCATAAAATTTTAAGACCTAATATAACTTGGCATACTTTTGTTTGTCCTAATTATATTTTCGCATAATATTATTTACGCATAACAGCTTACGCATAATTTTTTACGCATAATTTCGCGCCTACGCGATTTTGCGATTTTAAATTACACTCTAGGGGTAGGGCAGACAAGACTACGTGGAGTCGGTTTTGCAGCGATTCGGTTCTGTTATTAACTTTTATAGCACAACATAATGATTTTTTAAGACAATACTTTAATTTTAATTTAGTTTTAAAAATGGAAATCATTTGCATGAAAATCTAAAATAAATACATAAAAATAACTCAAATTTGTTTCCGTTATTTCTATTAATTGTATGCCTAAATATTATTATGCTAATAGTCATTAGGCCTAGTAACGTTATGCGAATTAAATTTATGCCAAAACAGATTAGCCTTCAAGACAATTATGCCAACATAAACTGTATGCCAAAAAAATATGGCAAAGTATTATTATGGCAAAAAAAAATATACCAAAATCGTTATGCCAAAGTATATTAGGAAAAAGAATATTATGCAAAAAGAAGGGATCCCTACCATTCAGCATTAATGCTCCTTTGATCTCGTAAGGGTACTGACATCAGATAACCCGTCAAAGAAAAAAAACTTGCGATCAAAATATTGCCTACACATTTGGCTCGCTTCACTTTGGTAGGCGTTGGTTCATTTTAAAACAGCCACACGGTCGACTGACGCTTTGTTTCTGGATCATACTGATAAATCCATGATTCATCACCCGTAATGATATCAATGCGCCGAGAAAAAAAAAAAAAAAGTGTTTATTCACAACAATACTTGTTTTACCTAGTAAATTACCTCTGCCAAACAGCATAGCAGTTTGTTGGCAGATGTAGCTCCTTTTTAGCACATATTTTTGTTTTTCAATTATTCACTCCGTTTAGGCTTTGACAAAACTCATTTAAAAGATACTTATGTATTTTCTTTTTAAAAGAGGTTTTTGTGATAGAACTGTCTATATCGACTGGAAGGTTATTAAAAATACTTGGAACTAAAAAACGTCTACCTCTTCGACCATAATAGTTATTACAAGCGGGCACTACAAATCTTTTCATATTATTGTTCCTTTGAGATCTTGTGCGTACAATATTGTTTTTAAATTTATCACTACAATACTGTTCTAAAGCTACTGATAACACTACCCTCTCATGAACCGGTAGAATTTTACATTCCAAAAATAAGTTTTCGTAATCACTACTCTTACAATGCTTTTTTGTGTTTTTATCTACTAATAGTTTCATAAATCTGATTTGTAATTTTTTTATTTTATCCAAATATGTTTTAAATGTGTTACCATAGCATGCCAGTCCATAAGAAAGTAGTGAGTTCACCAGTGCATAGTAGACCATGTACAAAGTTGCCCTATCCAGCACAAAACTGAGGTGGTGAAATTTCACAAGCACGTACCTGAGTTTGTCACATAAGTGCATAATGTGTGCTTTCCATGAGAAGCTATTATCTATGACTAAACCCAAGTACCTGTATTCCTCCACCACCTCAATGTTTGCACACTGACACAACGTCAGTCCATCACTGTGCAGACACTCATAGCTATGCCCCACTATGCGCGGCGGACGCTCGATCTTTTTAAGATAAGGAGATCGTATACGCATACATTTGGTTTTATTTATGTTGATTATGATGCCATTGTCGTGAGCCCATTTGATAATATTAGTTAAATCTTCCTGAATGTTACTTTCAATTACATTTAAATCTTTATCTGCATAAACTAGACAAGTATCATCAGCATACATATATATGCGACATTTACGCACCACATTGCACATGCTGTTGACATGCATGATGTAACCGACGGGACCAAACACGGATCCAGTTGGCACACCACATGTGACGTGTCTGGGCTCTCCGACAACGCCGTCAATGACCGTTCGCAGTGTCCGGTCTGTGAGGTAGGCACGGAACCACCTGTTCAGTGGTCCCGCGACCCCGCACTCCTCCATGGCTTGAAGCAGCTGGTGGTGCTCCAATGTGTCAAATGCTTTTTTGAAATCAATGTAGACCACCACCACCTGCTTCCGCTGATCCAAACACTCATTGACGTCGTCCGCGAACTGCGCCAAGGCCGTCGCCGTGCTCCGTCCACGTCGGAAACCATGTTGTGCATTTGTCAGAATATTGTGCTCTTCTAAGAAAACACTTACTTGATTTACAATAAACTTTTCTACGATTTTATTTATAACCGACAATATGGCTATTGGCCTATAGTTTGCGTAATCACTACGTACACCTTGTTTAAAAATTGGTCTAATTAATGCTGTTTTTAGTTTCTCGGGGTATAAACCCTTTTCAACACACAAATTAATAAATAAAGCTATTATAGGGCTCAACTTAGATTTTAATAATTTAATTTCTTTAACTCTAATTTTATCTACTCCGTCAGACTTATCACAACTTAGCGATTTATTATTCTATCTATATCTATTGGATAAGCTTTCCGAAACCGTAGCGATACATTTCCAGAATCAACATAGCCAGACTGTTAGCGACGCGCTCATGATTGTTTAGATTCCTAGATAGTAAGATATGTATAACTAATTAAGTACAGATATATGGGCCACTAGACCCCCACCCAACACGCGGGCAGTTCAGTCCGTGCGAGCACCGCAAGCGGGTGTGCTTGTATGTGTTTACCTCGTTTGTTTAAAATTATTATCCGTGTCTTTTCAAATATAAGTTATCTAAAACCATCTTCTCGTTTCACTTCGCCGATTACCACCTACTACCAGCTACATAGTGGTCCTTCGAGCCGGATCAAGTAAAATTAATGTTTGTCACGCCACCAGTGAAAAGAAAAATGGTGGGCACGCGAAGTACGGTACGGCGCGAGCGCGCGCAACGCGAACTTTTCGAACAACAAAAGGTTGCTCAAGACTCAGATACTGAAGAGCTTAAGTCTTCAACTAGTGCAGCATTCAAAACACCCGTGGCACCGCCGAGCGTCAAAACAGAAAACACGTTGCCAAGGTCGAAAGGTCATTCCGACACATCATCGGTTAAAGTTCGTAAGGCGCAGTTGCTTTTGGATGCTGCAAAGCAAAAGGCACAGATACGACTGGAACTCATAGACAGACAGCTAGAAGCGGACTTAGCTGAACTAAAGGAAGAAGAAAAATACAGTCCACGCGAAGAATGTGCTCACGACGTGGAGCAATGGCTGGAACGGAGTCACCACGAATTAATGCAATCGGCCCCCGATCATGGCAACCCCTTGGGCAAGTTGCATCCGCCTGAGACAGAACCAGCCGCGCCTGTAAATGCCGTCCTCTTTACGGCACCAGCAGCACCACCAGCTACGTCACCTCATAAGCCGCCACCTTTAGTGCCACATCTGCCGATGGAGTCGCACCCACACACTGTACCAGCACCGCCACCAGCGGCGGAGGCCACCAGTATGCAAGCGACTATTCAGATGCTAGCTGGCGCGTTGAAGGACTTGGCTTCTACGAGTGCACCGAATACTAACCTTATAACTCGACTAAGCACGCCGAAGGATCTTCCAGAATTTTCAGGAGACCCACTGGAATTTTTGCAATTCAAACAAGCCTATAAAGAATCAACCGAGCTCTGTAAATTTTCTCCTGAAGAAAACCTATGGAGGTTAAGAAAGTGTCTCCGAGGAGCTGCCAAAGATGCTGTCGCAGCCTTACTTATTTCTGCGAGTCCACCGTGCAAAATCATGTCAACTTTGGAGTTACGTTTTGGCAATCCTGATCTAATAATATCCAAAATAGTGCAGGATATCAAGAAATTGCCCCCAATGTCACAAAACTATCATAGTGAAATCGTGCCATTTTCAGTGAAAGTGCAAAACCTTATACAAGCAGTGCGAGCAGTTGGACGCGAAGAGTACTTACAAGGTATGAGCATTGTTTCAATTATATTGTACAAGCTGCCTACAACACTGTTATCTAAATGGTCTGATTATAGTTTCCCGCTCATCACTGAAGGACAGATATCCCGTATGGTCATTTTATCTGATTTCTTACACGATGAGGCCGTAAAGATATCAGTCACATCAAATATCCATTTTACGTGTCCTCGTACTGACCAATATAAAAACAATAATCAAAAAAATAAAGATAGTTCCGGCAATCGATATCAAACTATATTATTGCAATCAGATGATGATAATGATAACTGCAAATTCTGCCGTACCTCAAAACATAAATTAACTGAATGTAAACAATTCAAGAAGGCGTTACGTAAAAAGAGATGGGAATTTGTAAAACGTAACGGGATTTGTTATAAATGCCTACTGTCGCGCCACGCACGTGACACATGCTCAGCACCGCCTTGCGATAAGAACAGCTGTGGAGAGGGGCATCACAATCTACTTCACTACGTCGGAAACAAGCCGAAAAGTGACGCTGGAAGTAGCCAGGTTCCGGAGCTGAAGCCGACGATGCCTGTGCAAACGTCGATGACGACAACTTTGCCGATGTCCTCCGCCAATAGTACACAAACAGTGACGCATATAAACGCGAGTGAAAACAAAGTGTTACTTAAAGTCGTACCTATACGTATACATAGTGCTAACGGTGTGTTCAGTGCAAATGCCCTCCTTGATGACGGATCGACCGTCTCACTTATCAGTGCAGGGCTAGCGGAGCGCGCGGGGCTTCGTGGCCGCTCAGAGACGATGCGAATACGCGGAGCCTGGTCTGACGATGAACTGGTATGTGAAACGACCATCGCGAATTTAACATTATCAGGTATGGACAATAAGATACATAATATGAAAGTTCGATGTGTCGATAAATTAAACCTACCTTTGCAACAACTTTCTGTTGTCGATTGTAATAATTACAAAAACCTGTTAGGTATAAATGTTATGTTATATAAATATGATGTAAAACCTGAGATTTTAATAGGTCAAGATAACTATCACTTATTGTTACCTCTTAAAGTTATAGTAGGTAAATTGTATCAGCCGTCCGCTACATTGACTCCCCTAGGATGGTGCATGCACGGTATGTTGCGAAGGCCGTACGCTCGGCACGCGCAGGTCGCTGCCAGCGCCGTCGAGGCGCATGCCACGCTGCTGTTGAGTTCGGCCGCTACCACCGCCGCGGACAGGGATGAGTGCTTACTACGGGAGCTCCACGAGGAGGTGAGGCACTCATTTGCTGTAGACGCCTTGGGAATATCAGGTAAGCCGAGACAAAATATTAATGATACTTGTGCCGTCGCTC
Organism: Agrochola litura; assembly: GCA_949152395.1. NCBI lineage: Eukaryota > Metazoa > Arthropoda > Insecta > Lepidoptera > Noctuidae > Agrochola > Agrochola litura. The sequence goes on from OX424520.1 coordinate 8,687,425, forward strand.
AGCTGGAGAAGTCTGCCGAACTCGTCAACGGTCGCTGGCGCGTAGGTCTGCCTTGGAAGGATGAGGCCTGCACCATGCCCGACACCTATCCTAACGCTCTAAAAAGGTTAAACGGGATAGAAAGGAAAATGGCACGTGACGATGGTTTTGCCGACAGATACCGCGAGCGTATAAATCATTTATTACAAAATGATTACGCTCACAAGATGGAAAAGCGACTGCCGGGTCCCAGGACGTGGTATCTACCCCACTTCGGGGTAGACAATCCCAACAAAAGGTCGCTTAGGCTAGTGTTTGATTCCGCCGCTCTAGTTGGTGATAAATGTCTAAATGATTATTTACTCACAGGGCCGGACTTGTTGTCATCCCTGTTTGGTATAATGCTGCGCTTTAGGGAATATTCAATTGCAGTAACCGGTGACATCAAGGACATGTTCCTTAGGGTCAAAATTTGCCCTAAAGATCAACATGCGTTTAGGTTCCTTTGGCGGGACAGCCCTGACGAGCCAGTTGATATTTACATTATGACGTCACTTATTTTCGGCGCTAACTGTTCTCCTTTTGTAGCTCAATTTGTTAAAAATGTAAATGCGCGTCGTTACGAGTCGACATTACCAGCTGCTGTTAATGCGATATACAAATCGCATTATGTAGACGACTATATTGATAGCCTGCCGGATGACACGACGGCGATAGAAATGGTTAAAAATATTACTAAGATTCATAGCAGTGGTGGTTTCGAAATTCGTAACTGGACAAGTAATAGCATTGCTGTTTTAGAAAGTATTCCAAAGAATACTTTAGGTACCGCCAGCGTTAGGTTCAAATTTGAACAGGAGTACCATGGCGAGCGCACCTTAGGACTCATCTGGTATCCTGGAGAAGATGAACTAGGTTTCGACGTGTCTCTGAAACGAATACCTGAAAATATTATTTTAAATAAGGATAGGCCGACTAAAAGAATTATGCTGCGAATAGTTATGTCCATTTTTGATGTACTAGGATTCTTAGCACCATTCACTATTCAGGGCAAAATTTTACTGCAAGATACTTGGCGCTTAAACATAGGCTGGGATGACGTAGTACCCGATAGCATTTACAATAAATGGTGCAAATGGATCGACTTATTAAAATATATAAAGCAAATACGTATACCTAGGTGCTATAATAAAACTATTATGTTGCGAGGTGGGTGTTCGAGCGAGACGGGACGAAAACCGGTTGCCGAGCCAGTGATGATAAGGCCACCTCCTCCCGCCACCGCACCCGTGACCCCCGCATTGGAGTTATCGGCTACGAGAAGCCGCTCGGAGACGTGTAGACCGCCTACGACAACCGCTACGTGTGCTACGCCGGCAAGTAATAATTATACATGCTTACAGCTGCATTTATTATGCGACGCATCTGTTCAAGCCATGTGTTGTGTGGCGTACTGGCGATGGATAGTCAATGGGAATGTTAATGTTGCATTTATAGCAAGTAAATGTCGTGTCTTACCTGTTAAGCCCATGACTGTGCCCCGAGCCGAGCTACAGGCGGCGCTGTTGGCTGCACGATTGGCTGATACCGTTCTGAAGGAACACAGACTAGCGGCCGAGCGACGATATTTTTGGTGCGACTCCACCACCGTTTTACAGTGGATTAGAAATAACACACGTAGGTATAAAACGTTCGAAGCGAACCGATTAGGAGAAATTGATGAACTTACGCGTATTTCCGAATGGAGATATGTACCTACCAAATTAAATGTAGCAGATCTTGGTACTCGTGACGAATTTAACCACACGTTGCTTCACAGTGAGTGGTTCCCGGGGCCTGATTTTTTATACAAAGACGAGTCTTTGTGGCCTGCTGACGTCGTGAACCCCAACATCGATGGAGACGAAGGGAGTTTAGAGTGTGTAGCTGTGATGCATGAGCCTACATGTAACTTACCTGTTCCTGAGTCGCAGCGGTTTTCCTCCTGGCTTCGCTTGCTGCGAGCCTCGGCCGTCATTCTGAAATTTATTGACAGATGCAAGAGACTTACCGGTGAGCTTGACTGCGATGCGATGGCTCGAGCTGAGATCCTGTTGCTAAAGAAGGCGCAGGTGGACTCGTTCTTCGCCGAAATATCTGCAATCAAAAACGGAAAACACATATCACGAGATAGTAAGTTACTTACCTTGTCACCGTATTTAGACGAAAATGGTTTACTCCGACTCGGTGGCCGCATCGATGCTGCGTCAGACGTGGACCTAGAAATGAAGAGACCAATTATATTAGATGGAAAACATGACATAACGCGTCTTCTTGTACGGTTCTTTCATATTAAGGCAGCACACGGGAACCAGGAAATGGTCGTCAATAACCTAAAACAAAAATATTGGATTATTAGAATAAGGCCAACAGTTAAAAAGGTGGTTTCGAATTGCATGCTTTGCCGCATAAGGAAAAGTAAGCCTCAAGTGCCCAGAATGGGTGACTTGCCCCGTGCCCGAGTAGCACATCACCAACGACCATTTTCATTTTGCGGTCTGGATTTGTTTGGTCCAATGGAAGTGACTGTTGGCAGAGGAAGACAGAAGAGATATGGCGTCTTGTTCACCTGCCTCACTATACGAGCGATTCATATCGAGCTTGTTCCGTCACTCACGTCAGACTCTTTGATTATGGCGCTGCGACGCATGGCAGCACGGCGAGGTTGGCCCTGTCATCTATACTCTGACAATGGCACCAACCTAAGAGCAAGCGATAAGGAGCTGAAGCAATCAGAGCAGGCACTTAATATAGATGCTCTGAAGGCCGTCGGCATGAACAACGCCATGCAGTGGCATTTTATACCTCCCTCTAGTCCTCACTGGGGTGGAGCCTGGGAGAGGCTAATTCGAAGCGTCAAAACATCACTTCGAGTTATAATGCACGAACGCGCTCCACGTGAAGAAGTGCTGCTTACCCTGATGGCGGAAGTAGAGAATATGGTCAACGGTCGTCCGCTGACACACGTCTCCGTCGACCCTGAAAGCTTAGAATCTTTAACTCCTAACCATTTTCTTTTAGGTAGCTCATCCAACACACCTATCATTGGGATTTTCGACGATTCCGACATGTTTCTACGCAAACAATGGCGAAAGTCACAAGCGTTAGCGGATATGTTTTGGCGAAGATGGGTGAAGGAGGTTCTTCCTGACTTACTGCCTCGAAGAAAATGGAACGAGGAGGTGAAAGCATTACAGGTAGGTGACGTAGTGCTAGTGGCTGACCCTACCAGTCCTCGTAGTACCTGGCCGAAGGGTGTTATTCAGAACACATGTCCAGGTAAGGATGGACGAATCAGACTGGTCGAAGTGAAGACTAAGACTGGCGTCTGGAAGCGACCTGCAGCCCGCGTCGCGCGTATTTCACTTGGTGAGGAGTGCTGAGCCAGCACTGGGGGGGAGAATGTTAGCGACGCGCTCATGATTGTTTAGATTCCTAGATAGTAAGATATGTATAACTAATTAAGTACAGATATATGGGCCACTAGACCCCCACCCAACACGCGGGCAGTTCAGTCCGTGCGAGCACCGCAAGCGGGTGTGCTTGTATGTGTTTACCTCGTTTGTTTAAAATTATTATCCGTGTCTTTTCAAATATAAGTTATCTAAAACCATCTTCTCGTTTCACTTCGCCGATTACCACCTACTACCAGCTACACAGACCTTTCCAAAAACCTATGACTACAAACATGTTTTATATCTAAGATTTCCTTGGTAAATGTTGTTGAAAATTTATTACAAATACTGTCAACCGAACATTCTAATTTTCCTAAGTACTTTAAAATAACAGAATCTATACTTTTTTTTTTCATTTCCTACCCATGAATTAATTTTAGTCCAAATCTTTCTAATATTCTTTTTACATTTTTTTATTTCTTCTTGACGGTATTTATTTTTCGCTTTATTTATCCATTTATTTAATTTATTTCTAAATCTATTATATTGTCTACGCAAATTCATATCCTCAGGTTTATTTTTCCAATTTTTAAACAACCTATCCCTAATACTTATCATTTCCTTAAGCTTTCGTGTGATCCAAGGTTTACTTTTCCTTTTATTGCGTGTACCAATACTTGGATTTTCGCTTCATTATAAACATCAGAAAATATTGTACATAATCTGTTATATAGGTCTATTGGACATTCACAATTTAATAACTCATTCCATGAAACATTTTTAAGTTTTTCTAATACCTTTTTATCACAAATAATAGTCCTATGAGGTTGCATTACACTCGGAACATCATTCATGACCGATTTACTAGCGAGGCGCACACCTATAACATAATGATCTGATATCTTAACAGTTAACACATACGCAGATATTGCACGTTGAGTTCGAACCCACACATGGTCAATGCACGACCGTGTCACTGTGTCGCCGTACACCTCCTCTCGCGTTACGTCACGGATAGCACATTCCAAGCCCAACTCGCTCATATTATTTGTGTAATTACTGATTACGCTGCTTGAACCGGTTTTACACAACAGATCTATGTTTGTATCACCAATCATAACTACGTCACAGCCTAAGGGAATCCTGGATAACAGTCTATGTATTTCTTCAACAAAACCGTTTCTGTTTGTTTTCGGCGGCCTGTATATAGCCAAAAAATGAATAATTTTACTTCCATCTTGGAAAAGTTGCCCATGTATCATCTCACAGTAATTAGTTTTTATTATGTTGGCAGCAAAATTTAACTTATTGTTTACATATAGCAAAATCCCACCTCCCCTTCCAGTTTCCCTTGTATTTATGTATGTGTCGTACCCGTCCAAATTGTATAAACACAGTTCGTGTTTTCTGATGTTAATCTCTGTTAATGCAATAATATCTAGTTTTTCCTTGCAATTGTCTATTAATACTTGTAGTTGATTAAAGTTTTTTCTGAGTGATCTTATATTTAAATGTAATAAGTACACACTGTAGTAAGTCATCCTGCCAGCTATCTGTACATATGTATTTGTTGTATTCAATGCTACATGTTACGTGTGAAGCGTGGTTGTTGAATTTTGACCTATAGGATACTCACAATTTATGACAGCATTGTACCAAAAAATATTAAAAAAACGTCACTTGTTTACTGCGTACGTACTAATGTCGCCAAGTGTACGAATCGACTTGATTTTGTTGTCGTTCGGATCATCTTTTCTTATCAGCACCTTACCGTTCTGTATCCAAATGTATTTAAATGTTTGCTTTAACTCATTCTTAGCCGTCCATAGCAGGTTGCGCATATGTTTCGTAAGATCCTCATTTTTATAGATACGTTGTCTATTTCCTGTAGCAGATATATCCTCATTAGTTAGTTGGTGGGATTTTCTTGTGGCTATCCATTTGTCGCGGCTAGCACGCGTAGGCAGAGTGTTAACCACGGGCCGTGGTTTTTTCTCGCGCTGTGACTTCTCGGCTTTTATTTCTTCACCTACCCTCTTTACCTAACATATCAATCCGCCTTCTATTCCTAATTTGCTTGCTATAGTTTTAATTGTGTTCTCTAAATTCTCGTTTTGCTGTTCCTCTAGTCCAAATATTTCTACATTTTTTTCCTTCTCACGCACCTCCAAGTAAACTATCCTTTCCTCCAGTGCCTTATTACAGGTTTCCAGATGCACGTTCTTGTGCTCCAATGCTTTAATCTTTTTGTCTGTTTTTTCCTTCTCTTCGATCAATTCCTGGTACTTATCAGCGTAGAAACTTATGTCTTCTGACATCGCCTCAAGGGTTTTTTTCATTTTGAAGACTATAGTTAGCTTTTCATTAACTTCGGCCAACAATTTTTCTGGTGTCGTTTGGGACATGTCGACTTCTATGTTTGGCTGGCGAGTTTGCGGCGCGGCTTGGCAATTATCGCATAAACCGGTGTCACTAAATGCCTTGATTTTAGCACCACATTTTTTGTGGAAGACTCCACCACAGTCACCATTACATCTTGCAATACTGTCGCCTTTCACTCGGGCCAGCGACAATTTACAAGACTTACACTGCACCATCACGAGAAGTTAACATATATTAATTATATTTATAATAGCTTTCCGAATTCTAGTCGCGTCACAGGTGTTGCGTTCGCACGGTAGGAGCGCCCACGCGGAACGCCCGAGACGAGCCTGCTTCAAATTTTGCTATCATGTCTCGGCACCATTCTACCCGAACCTCCTTCTGAGCCTGCGTTAGATTTTGCGCTACCAGCGTGAAACTATCTTCCTTACCCGAAAATGCCCGTGTAGAATTTCATGCACACTTCCCAATCCAATCTGCAGTATATGCTGAACCTCTTCATATATGTAATTCGCCTATTCTCTTGAATTAAAATTTTCACAGCCAGCACGTTTTGTTATGTAACAGCCGTCATAGGACGGCCACTTCTTTATTCGTCCACCAAAATTACTCGACCATGCATAAATTCGTTGAACCAGCGAAAAACAGTCGCTTTAGAAGGGCTTTTTTCTATGAACGTCATTCGAAGTCTTTCAAACAATTCTTCTGGTTTTAGTCGACATTTGAAATCGTATAAAATCATCGCTCGAAAATGTTCTCGTTGTAAATCCACTTTTCAGTATTTTGATTTTGCTCGTAAAAAATGTGGAGGAGAAAAATATCTGGATTAAGATTTTTTTTTATCGACGTTTTCTAAAAATTAAACCTAGCTAGATCGATTTATCGCTCCTGAAACCCTTTGCATACTAAATTTAATAAAAATTCTAGGAGCGTTTCCAAGATTCAAATTATATATATACATATACAAGAATTGCTCGTTTAAAGGTACATATTAGATTTATATTATTATTATAATGTGAAATTTTTAACGAAAATCAGATTTTTGTTTTATTTCATTCTATACGTTCAAATAAGTGATCCCGCAATTTAAAAAAGAAAAACGTAAAAATGTCACATTCGCGGTATTGGATGCCGAACGACGATTTGCAGTTAGAATGTATGGGAGAACATGTTTTTCAACTACAATGTTAAGTTTGTTCTTGGGATAAATAAATTCATCTCAACTACGGAACCCTTCATTGTGCGTAGTCCGACACGCACTTGGCCGGTTTTTTTACTTCCGAATACTCCCGACACTCTACAAACTGATGATGTTTTTCAATATTTTCTGAAACGAATATAGGTTTACAATCATCGCAACTATTTTTAAATCGGTTAAGTAAAAACCCGCAGACATACGCACATGCCTGTATCTCTGCACTGTCTTCATTTACCAACTCTTCGAATGGTTTCTGATGCAATATCATTTCCAGGCTCTGTGCCTATGCTTATGGGTTGTGACACAGACAACAATGTAGTGAAACTATTAATTATAATTTCATAGTTGTCTTCTTCACAATTCCCCACTGTTCCAATATGGGCTTAATTTGATATAATTGCAGTTTTTATACCTGCCACAAATTGCCCACATGTTGGGTTAATATTTGAACCGCAGTTACCCCGAATGCACCCAAAAAGATTTTCTAAAGGATCTTGCTGCAGCCTTCGTATAGATAAGCTTTTTATATTGAAGGTGTTTAGTTTATTTATTTTTTTATTCCTTGTGCGAGTCTCAATAAATACTTTTTCTTTCTTTTTCTTTCTTTCTTTCTTTATATGTTGACGATAATTTTCTCCACAACCGAACTATCCCATTAATGGTCCATATCCACCCTTCTGTTGATGGTGGTGTACGTGCACTTCCAACATATTTTTGAAAAAATATATCATATCCTTGTAAAGTTGTAGGTGTGGACTGGTTGACCGTAAATTTGTGGCATGAATCTTGCCTCTTCGTAGATCTGAACAATCACTGTTGACACTGTCGAATAATTTATCAATTGCGTGAATTACATCTGCCGTCACAGTGGCATCTGCAGAAAGCTTTCCTGAAAAAAAAAATATTATGTGTTTAACATGTGTCTATTTTATAGAGATTCAGTTCTTTTTTTATGGAAATGTTCCAGTATAGTAACTGAAAGCCTTAATTTATTTTTGTGATATAACATAACATCACGCCTTGTTCCTCGAGAGGGTTAGGCATTTCTGGGAATTAAATAATAATCTTGTATAAGCAACATTCCATTCACCTGCTGATATTTTGGCGTACATTCCTCCTGCAACAGAGTCGCTAAAACTAACTAACTTTTTTGTTTTGAGTTGGGATTTAAATGTTCTTTTTTCAGAAGAGGAGCATACACAAAATTTGGGTTTGTGCTGTCCATCTCATAAAACTCATTTATGTAGGACCACCTGGACCACTTAGCAACACCCGTAACCACACATATTAATTTTTTTAGTAACTTATGGAAACCTTTACCCACCATAGTGAGAAAATGGAGGCACATGATAATTAGATGTCTATAAAACTAAAAAAAAAGGATTTTTAATAATAAAACTTAATCTTACCTCTCCCTGTCTTGCCATCGGATGAAATATTTGTTGGACACTCAATGTCATATTTCATAAAATTATTTCTAAAATATTTGAGTAAATGAGGTGTATCGAACATTGTTATTATTTCATGATTATGAACTGTGATGAATGGATGCTGAGTACTAGCTCCTAAATTTATTAGAGCTCTACGGTTCACTCCATCCATGTCGCAAACAATGGCAGCTATATTTATTTCAGCAATGAAGCAGTGATTTAACACCTGAAATATAAATGATAAATTATTTTATTATTTTGATTAAATATATGCATACAATTCAGATTGTATGACATAATTCCATGAAAGTTTTAAAATAAACAAAAAAATTATACCTCTTTAATAAGAACAGCAAGCCTGTCTGAAATATCCACTCGAAAAATAGTAGGCGATAGGTTGTTTTATACTCTTCCTAATGCCTGATATCATAAAAACCAAGGCATATGCAGCAATCAGTGGTGACCTTCCCTGTGATGCATGGTCTTGATAGCCTTCTATATTATCTTCCTTAGGGTTGTAATTTAAATGCTTTTTTAAAGACATTTCGTCAAACATTAAAATATATTGGTTGTCAGAAGGCTTTTGGGTTTTTACAAACTTCTTAACAACATTAAGTACTGGTTGATTAACACCAACACCAAAAGGTACTTTATTAAGCAAATTTCTAAAAGTGCTTGGAGATGGTAAATGAAAAAGTCTTCGCAGTAAACGATAGCAGGTAGGTGACTTCTTAAATATCCGCAAGGCTGTTATTTTCACTTGCTTTGACCATCTTCGACCAATGTACTTTTTCTTAAAGTTATTTAATTGATCTTGCAATAATTGGGCAAACGTTGAGGTAATCTTTTTGGATATTTTTTTACAGCCACATCATAGAAAGAAAGAAAAAGAAAGAAAACTTGTTTATTCTGCACAAACAAAACGCACATTTTTTAAAAACTACAAAATACACACAAAACAAAAATAGCCAAAAGCCTCGTATTCAAGTAGTAAAAAAGTTTGACAATATTGTTCCTAGCTAGTAACTATAACACTGGTTCATTGGTTGATGCATTGGTTGTTGTCAAGGCCACGAACCAAAGACAATATTGCATAATTATTATTGCAATATTGGCAAATGACAACATAACAACACAAAAACAAAATGCCGATTGCAGAGTTAAGTATGAGTATCTACTTTTGTAACAAATAACAACAAATATTAATCTGTGCGTCGTATCTGCGCAAGAACAGGTCATTGCTCAGCGAAAAGCTGTGAATTCGGACGAACCTAATTTCTACAGCACTGGTTTTCAGCAATTACCTATGGAATGGCGAAATGACGTCTCCCTGTGTGACCTAATAAATCGGGTAAGTATTTTTTTCCATTTTTTTTTCCATTAATAATATGTGTGATTCAGCTGAACATAGTACATGTACTTTAAAGTAATAATTCTTAAATAAAAAATCTGTATTTTTGCGTAACACAAATTAAATATTTAAAAATATAAATAAACTCATACAGTGAAAACATAAAATACTAAGTAATTGATTTATTATACGTTGTGTGCAGTGTGGTGTGTTCTCCTTGTTTGTGCTGTTTTAGAAGTAATAAATTCGATAATAATTAAAATACTCAGGTCTACATTGATACACCATCATTTCCCACATGCACCATGGGAATTGCAAATTACGTTGCGTGTCGATGGCGTGGCGGCCATTTGCACAACGGTAGGCTTTGAGGAGGCATGGGGTTGACAAAAACAACTATGCTTTTCCGGTCAAATTGGTACAATAGGCTAATTGGCACAGCTTGATAGTGTTAAATATGTATTTTTTTATATTATTTTAGTGGGATGACAAGGAATCATTGATGTACGAAGGAGCAAGATCCACCGAAATACGGAATGCCAAACCTAAGGACGCCTCCTGATCTTAATCGTAGGTAAATATTACTATCAGTCTATATATTAGTATTTCATTACTAAAGTTTAATGAAACAGAATCCCAGCCTAGCATTAAATCAAAAAATAATAATAATGAGTAATTAATCCTTCTGAACTTTATTGAAATGAAACCTATTGTCCTATCCAGACGATGCAGCTTCAGAAAGACACACAGCAAACATGCCACAGATAACTGAGGCCCACCACTCCCCTGCAACAATGACATACACCAGACCTAAACAGGGAGGAATCAACCGTAGGCCAATCACACTGTTGGAAATCCATATCCATTGCCCGTAGGCCATGACCCTAGAGGTAAGTACAAAAAGAGCTGCTAGTTTTAGTTTGGTAATCATGTGGATTGCTGTATCTTCATGAAATATGTTTTTAAGATATTCAAAAAATGCTTTTTTGTTCTCAGGACTCTTACTGGTGGAGGAATGTTATTCCAACAGTGTGTGGCAGCGTACTTGAAGCTCCCCCTGAATGCTGCGGTCCTGTGTTTGGATGTACAAAGTGGATTGGTAGAAAAACGTGGTTCGTATTTGCTGTGTCTCCAACTTAACTTCTCAAAGAGATAGTGTGGTTTTTGTGTAGTAACTACTCCAAAAAGTAAACTAGCCATATGTAACTTTCTCCTAGCTGCCATTTTCAAAATATTATTTTCATTTATATAAGGAGTGACATGACTTCTACGAGGTATCTTCACACAGAACCGTGTACATGCATTTTGTATGCGTTGTATCAGCTTCTCTGTTCTTGCTAATAGGCATGGGCCGTACACGGTATCACAGTAGTTAAGTCTTGATAAAATTAGACTATCCACCAATTGTTTACGTAGATCAATACTCAGGTAGTCTCTAATTGAATATAGGAGCTTCAATCTATAAAAACAATTTCTCACGGAGTTACTTATGTGTTTCTCAAATCGAAGTTCAGGATCCATGGTGTGGTGTTTGACATATAGTTGACACTTGACAGTTGACTGACAGTTTATTATTGCAAGTGAGGGTACCCCCAGTATAGTTTAAAAGCAATGAAGAACGACCTGACCAGTTCAATATGGACGCCAAGTAAGTACATAACAGTGGCGACGAGAAAAACGTGAAATATTGTGAAAAAACCAGTGAAAACATTGTGAAAACTGTATAAATACAATGGCTGATATAAGATTCGAGACATTTGATATTAAAAGTGGGGATTGGGAATCTTATAAAGAACGATTTGGGTATTTCATATTAGCACATGGCATAGCAGAACCTAATAAGCAAAAAGCGGTATTTTTTGCATCTTGTGGTAGTGATCTGTATAACTTAGTTAAAACATTAGTGTTTCCGGATACTGTGAGCCAGGTTACATTAGGGGAAATAGATACAAAACTAAATAACCATTTTAGTCCGCGACCAAATGAGATAGTAGAATCATTTAAATTTCATAGTAGAAATCAGGGTAAAAATGAATCAATCCAAGCATATATTGCAGTACTTCGAAAAATGTGTAGATTTTGCAACTTTGTAGATTTAGAAAGAACCTTGAGAGATAGACTAGTGTGTGGCGTAAATAATGCCAGACTACAAGAGAATTTACTGAAGAAGGCGAATCTCACTTATGTAACAGCTGTGGAGTTGGCTTTGCAAGCGGAAAGATGTGTTGAAGACCTAAAGATCCTGAAAGTGCCGGCCATTGAGGAATCAGCAATCACCTGTCCTGCAAGTGCAAGCAGGGACAGTGAGGTAGAACCAATGGAGGTAAATGCAGTGGAAGAGAAGAAAAAGAAGCTATACTGTTACAGATGCGGAGGAAGCCATTTGTACCACAAATGTAAGTTTGTTTCTGCTAAATGCAACACATGCAACAAAGTTGGCCATATTGCAAAAATGTGTAGGAAAAATAATAATGGAACTGGTGATATCAAAGAAATTCAAGAAAGTGAAGAAGAATTTATGAATGGGTTATACTGTTTGGGAGGAACATACCGTGAACCTGCCATATATACAGAACTTCAGCTGAATAAGAAATTAGTCAAGTTTGAGGTTGATTCCGGCTGTTCTTATACAATAATGTCAAGGGAACAAGCAGAATTAATCTGGCCAAGTGGATTGGATTTACAGGAATGCAGGCTAAACTTGCACACCTGGACTGATGCTAAAGTGCAGGTGCATGGCAGGACCAAAGTATTTATTGAATATAAAAAATTTAAAGGGTACCTGCAAATAATAATTGGCCAGGGGCGAGGTAATCTCCTTGGTAGGAATTGGTTCAAGCCTCTGGGGATTTCAGTTGAAGGTATAAATTGCATCAATTCCCTGGATAGGGAAAAGGATGAATCTCTGTTGAAAATACTTAAAAAATATGAAGAATTGTTTGATGGACTTGGCGAATACAAAGGACCTGAAGTTGTGATTAATTGCAAGAAGGATATACAGCCGAAATTTATGAGGAGCAGGTCAGTACCATTTGCGATAAGAGATAGAGTTTGTGAAGAAATAGATAGGTTGGTTAACGTTGGCGTAATGGAACCAATAGCTTATTCAAATTGGGCCACACCAGTGGTGCCAGTACTAAAAAAAGATGGTAGTATTCGATTATGTGGAGACTACCGATTGACTGTAAATTCAGCAACTGACACGGATACCTACCCGCAGCCAACAATAAATGAGTGTCTATCTGAAGTCGCAGGTGGCATTATTTACACCAAACTAGATTTAAAAGAGGCGTATACACAGCTGAAAGTATCAGATGAAACAGGTAGGCTCCTGACGATTAATACATTAAAGGGGTTATATAAGATGAAGAGACTACCCTATGGTTTAAAGGCTTGTCCAGGTATATTTCAACGGATCATGTCAACAACATTGGCAGGTATTAAAGGAGTCACTGTGTTGCTGGATGACATTTTAGTAAGTGGTAATAAGATACAGCATAACGCAAGGCTGGAAAAGGTACTGGCATGTCTAAAAGAGGTAGGACTCAGGCTGAACCGAAAGAAGTGTGAGTTTGCAACAAATAAAGTTGAATTCCTTGGTTATGTGGTGGATCAAAATGGTATTCATCCAAGTGAAAAAAAGGTCAAATTGATTATGAATGCGAGGAGCCCTAGAAATGTTAAAGAGCTACAAGCTTTCTTGGGATTGTTGAATTTTTATGACAGGTTTGTGAAAGACAAAGCGACGTTATTGGAACCACTACATAGGCTTCTAGATAAAGATGCTGTATGGAAGTGGGGCAAGTTAGAGACAGAAACATTCCAGATGGCTAAAGCTACACTATCGAGTGAAGATACACTAATACATTTTGATAATAACAGAAAGGTAACATTAACATGTGATGCTTCAGAATATGGGGTAGGAGCCGTTCTATCTCATGTTATGGATGATGGATCAGAAAAACCTGTTGCTATGGGATCCAGAACGTTATCAAAATCGGAGCGTAATTATGCACAGATCGATAAAGAAGCGGCGGCAATTATATTTGGATTGGAGAAATTTAATCAGTATGTATATGGAAGACATGTAGTAATATATACTGACCATAAGCCGTTGCTTGGGATTTTAAGTCACAATAAAGCAATACCTAAAGTACTGTCACCAAGAATGATGCGATGGGCTTTGAAGCTGAATTCACATGATTATGAACTACAATATAAACGTGGCACTAGTATAGGTAATGCTGATGCTCTCAGTAGGTGGCCAATGGATACTACTGAAGATGGGAAGTCAGATACTGATGTTAAGGATATTTTATTACTGTCAGAGACACCAAGCGCCGTTCAGTATTCGGCAAAAGATATTGCAGAACAAACAGGGCGAGACGATATTTTATCTAAAGTGAAATTCTGGATATTGCATGGATGGTCTGATACCGTAAATGACAGTAATATGAAATTATATTGGCTAAAAAGAAAGGAGTTATCTGTTACTAATGACTGCATAGTATGGGGCACTCGAGTGGTCATACCGCCACTGATGCGGGAACACATGTTACAGGGTCTACATGAGACTCACGATGGTATAGTAATATCAAAATCAATTGCACGAAGTTATTTTTGGTGGCCAGGACTGGATCATGAGATTGAAGCATTAGTGGCAAATTGTGATAGCTGTCAGGCAAATAAAAATATGCCAGCAAGCACGGGACATTCTTGGATCACCCCTTCTAACCCATGGCAACGTTTACATATTGACTTTGCTGGTCCAGTTGACAGAAGAATATATCTAATTGTGGTGGATCCACACTCAAAATGGCCAGAAGTAAAAATAGTTAAATCAACGTCAAGTGAATGTGCAATTAAAGCTTTAAGAGAAATTTTTGCCCAGCAAGGATTACCACAAGTATTAGTATCGGATAATGGAACGGCATTCACATCTGAACAATTCAAGAATTTTATGAAATGCAATGGCATTCAGCATATACTGACTCCACCATATACACCATCGTCAAATGGCCAAGCTGAAAGAGTTGTGCAAACAGTAAAAAAGAAGTTACATAGTTTGGCCGGAACTGACTTGGATATTAAATTACCACGTCTTTTGTTTAGTTTGAGAGCAGCGCCAAGCTCAGTTACTGGAAAGTCTCCGGCAGAATTGTTGAATAAACGTCGTTTTAGAACACGGTTTGACATCATACATCCTTTCTCTACAAAACCTATTGCTGAAAGACAAATTGAAAGTAATATAGAAGTACCGGTGAGAGCATTTAGATTGAAGGACAAGATATGGCTGCGAAACTATGCAAGAGGGGAGAAGTGGGTGAAAGGAGAAGTCTTCAGAATCAAAGGTCCTGTTCGGTTTTTGGTAAAGATAAACGATGGACCAATCGTTACGCGACACATAAACCAACTACGACGACGTGATTCTGATGAAGATCCAGGCCCAAGTAATGAAATGCGGGATATACTGGGTATACCAACAGATGCAGTAGTAACTTGTGAAGGAGGCATGTTACAAAACAATTAAATAATTAGAGTGATTTAGATATTAGGATAATTAGGTTAGAGTGATTTAGAGACTAGGATAGTTAGGTTAGAGTGATTTATATATTAGGATAGTTACGTATGTATAGTATCATAATTCAAGTGAAGTGTTTAAAGACTACGGGGGAAGGCATGTGGTGTTTGACATATAGTTGACACTTGACAGTTGACTGACAGTTTATTATTGCAAGTGAGGGTACCCCCAGTATAGTTTAAAAGCAATGAAGAACGACCTGACCAGTTCAATATGGACGCCAAGTAAGTACATAACACATGGTTAACCCAAGGTTGCATGCTATCTCTACCCTATCTATTTTATCACCCCTTATGACCACTTCTGGCTTAGCTAACAATATTGTGCTGATCATTTTCCGACTTCCCAAAACCATAAATTTCGATTTCAGTGGGTTTAATACCAGTGAGTTATTATCTGACCATACCACCACTCTTTCAAGATCGTCATTGATTTTTTTCATTGCCTCTAATGTATCAGCTGGTTTAAAAGTTATATATAATTGGATATCATCTGCGTACATATGATACCTGCAATGCTGGAATGACTTAATAATATCTGCGCTGTACAAGATATATAGAAGGGGCCCTAATATTGATCCTTGAGGCACACCACGTGGCACTTGACGAGGGGGGGATGACATCCTTGATCCATCCTCTTTCTGTATTTCAACGAGCTGCAACCTATTTTGCAAGTAGCTAGCAAACCACTGTACTGTTTCCGTTGTAAAACCATAATAGACCAACTTGGAAAGTAACAGAGTGGTGTTTATTGCATCAAAAGCCCGCGAAAAATCTAGTAGTACAAGGACAGTCCCCTCCCCCCCGTCCCGCGCCTCTAGGATATTTCCTACTACGTCAGAAAGGGCTGTGGCCGTCCCACGGCCTTTCCTAAAACCAGACTGAAGATCGGGGAGCATATTGTTTGCTTCTAAATATTCTAACATTTGGTTATAAACCACCCTCTCCAAGACTTTCGATAGACAAGGCAATATGCTAACAGGTCGCAGATCTTTAAAAGTACTTGGGTTGCTGATTTTGGGTAAAGGACGCACAATAGCACACTTCCATAAGTCAGGGAAAGTGTGGCTATCTATCGACTGATTTACTATTGTGGTGATGGCCTGAAGGGTAGTTGGTAACGTTAGCATTATCATATCCAGACTCACTCCATCAATCCCTTTAGCATTTGACCCCAAATTCTTAATAATTTTTTAGATTTCTTCCTCATTGACATTTCGTAACTTAAATTGAGTTTCACCAAACCTATTCGTATTAAAGTATGATAGCTGCGATGGTGGCAGTATGCACTGTCCTGGTACATTCAGAAATGCCTTATTAATTTCATCTGGGTCATTAAATTGTCCAGGGAGCATACCTTCACTATGTTCTGAGAATACATCAGATTTAAGATTTTTCCATAGCTTTTTGGGGTTTTTTATCTGGCTATTAATGTGACTGTCAAAGTATGCCTTCCTTTCCTGCATTAATGCTGTAACAGCTTGTTTTTTTAAATCTAAATAATATTTTTTTGTAGTATCTAACTTGTCTTTATTATAATTATTTTTTGCCTCGTCTCGCAGCTTAATCATTAATTTAATATTATCTGTTATCCATGGCGTGGGACGGTCCTTAAATATCTTACTCTTTATGGGGGCATGTAAGTCATACAATTGGGTGATAAAGACATTAAAATGTTCAATCATGCTGTTAACATCTACCATTGTGCCAATTTCCAACCATGGCATTACATTCAAATCCACCTCAAAGTAATCCATCAAGATATCCCTTAGAGGCCGATATACAACTAGCCTAGGTTTCCTATTTTCCTTTTTTATGACAGTATCACATACAATAAACGAGTGATGACCAAGTTCACTGCTATGACTGACTAGCACATTACGAACCCCCACATCGGTACAAATCACATCTATGAGAGTACTACTATCCCCTACAAAATGTGTTGGTGACTGTACTACCTGATTTAGATTTGTATAATTAAGGAATTCCATCATATCTTTAGTTTTTGTGTTGTTTGTATCCAATAGATTAATGTTGAAATCCCCCAGTAATACCAAATGATCGTAAGGTGCCAATGCGCTAATACTGTCAGTTATTCCATCCAGAAATTTTGAAAGTTCAAACCAGGGTGGCCTGTATGCAGTGCCAATCAACAACTTTCTACCATTGACAGTTAGGTTTAACCACATCTGTTCCACATCAGATTGCTCTGAGTGTGGCCGTACTCGCGCCCTAATTCCCGTTTTAATGTAAAACGCTACACCTCCGCCTCGTCCCCCGCGTATATTCACAGGGCGCGGCACGTGCTTCAACCTATATCCCGGAACCTTAGGCGCGCGTCCCTCCTCCCCATGTCTCAGCCATGTTTCGTTGATTGCCATTATATCCACTGAGTGTTGTGACATGGCAATTAGAAACTCGTCCTGGTTAGTTGCTAGAGACCCCGCATTGAATAAACCAAACTTTAATAATTTTGACTTAGTCATGGCATGTAAATAGTAATGGCTGTATAAGTGTGTTTATATAATAAGGATAATATTTCATTACTATTAATTATTAATATATTTACTATGGTAATTTTGCTTATTCTTCTGTGTAAATAATTTTTGTACATAAGATTTAATTCTGGTAGTAAATAACTAACTATGTTTCCTTCAAAATAATGCTCCCAATAATTATGAATTGTAAATACTATAATATATCTATTGTTTGTAAATAATGTTGTTGTTTGTGTGTAAATAATAATATGTGTAGATAATATAACTGTGGTCCTCGAATGATTGCAGTACTCACTTTGATATTCCCAGCTCCCCAGATTACGACAGATACGACACACAGACACTATGTTTAAAAAACGATTACAGTTAGAAAAACTATGAACTAGTACAAGAAAAAGTGCATCATCAAACAAAGATTTATTTGTTAGTGTCCGTGTATGGTCCAATAATTTGTTTAATGTCATCCCCAGATGCAATCCTGTGAGTGGATTCTTCAGGCTTTTGCCGGACCAGGATGCGACCGCGCTTCGTCCATACGAACCGCCAACCATGAATCCCTGCAGCTGCCTTTGTTTGACGAAACAACTGCTGATTCCACCTAGTCAGCCTCTCATTGACAAAGAAGCGTACGGGTTTCCCTGAGAGCCCGAGATTCTCTGTTGTGGCCTCGCGTCGCACGCGAGCGCCGTTCAACAAAGCGTCACGCTGGTCACGTCGAGCGAGGCGCACCATGATAGCGCGAGGGCGGGGCTCTGTTGAAATTATGGGGCTCGTCGCTTTAATGTGTCTGCCGCCGACTCGCTCTGCGCAGACGATATCGCGGTCCTCCAAAGCGACTCCTAGCTTGGTGGCAATTAGCTGGAGCAGGTGTGTTGGGTTTTCCGCTTGCATCTCAGGTACGTTCGCTATCACGAGATCATTTGCCATCAGCTCCTGATCTCTGTCATTTAGGTCCCTCTTGAGCTGTTGAACCACACTCTCTACTGCATTTAAATTTGTCGGATCGCATCCGGCATCGTGACGCTTCTCAAGCGCCTCCAGTCTTGACTCAATCCCATCCATGCGCGTGTGACACGAGTCGTTAGACGCCTTCAGCTCGGCGACGTCTTTCCGAAGCTCCATGACTTCAAACCGCAAGGTGCGTATCTCCTCCACTACCAATTTCAAAGTGGAGCCCACGTCCGGCGGGAACTCAGGGATCACAGGCGACGACGGTGCAGCGATTGACTGGGGCGTCAACAGTGCAGCAGTAGACAGAGGCGTTGGCGATGCGGCAGTTGACAGTTGCGTCGTCGTAGGTGTCGTGGGCTCCTCACTCTGTACTTCTGCCACACAACCTCGTACCGGCGTATCGGCCTTATTGTCCCTACGGACATTTTTCTTGCACTCAGGGCAGTGCCAGGCAGAGACTAAGGGGCCTTTCGCAGGGAGGGCGACGCACACTCGGTGATAAGAGACGCTACACTTTGAGCATCTAGCGGTGTCCACCGCTGACACAAATTTACCGCATCCACCGCACTTCACCGCCATTCTTACAGCAGGAATCAGACTCACAAATTATTGCTTACCTATCGGTTTATTGTCGCGAACAAATGTTTTTTTTTTTTTTTTTTTTAACTTGAAGGTATTTAGGGTTATAGTTTGGAGATTTTGTTATTGATTTATGCAAGAGTTATGCACTTTAGAAGCACTCTCGGGACTTCACCACACTATAAATGTTATATTATATTGCCAAAGACCTAATTAAAAACTTTCTATACACTTTATCGACGTTATTTTATTTTATTTCCGTAAAAAAAATCAGACGACGATCCCACCAGTACAAACGTCAAAACGTCACTCATCAGTGATAATGTTTATCATTGCATTTGGTTTTAATTTTTTTATCTGATTACGTAGGTAACAAATTTGCTTCATATATTTGCTACATTTAGCAAACATAATCTTCTCCTTTTCACTCTTCACTTTGGTGGTTTGTGTCTGTCTATCTGATGCTTCGGGTTTATTGGCCAATAATCTATGTGACGGACCAGCTTGTGGTTCCTCCACATTGATAGGTACTTGTTCGGTCTGAAATCAAATTATTACAATCATTAAAGGGCCTTCATATCTTTTTTAGGGTTCCGTACATCAAAAGGAAAAAACGGAACCCTTATAGGATCACTCGTGTGTCTGTCTGTCGGTCTGTCTGTCTGTCTGTCTGTCTGTCTGTCTGTCTGTCTGTCTGTCTGTCTGTCTGTCTGTCTGTCTGTCCGTCTGTCACAGCCAATTTACTCCGAAACTAATGGACCGATTAAGTTGAAATTTGGTACACATATGTATTTCTGTGACCCAAACACGAATGTGTAACGTAAATAAATGAATTTTGAATATAGGGGTCACTTTTGGGGGTCAAACAAGAAAATTAAAAAAAAAAGTTTTGTAAACAGTACCGTGTGACATATCAAACAAAAGGGCTTGTTGTGAGGATCTTAAAAACAATTTTTACATAATTTTAAAATCAACAGTTTTAAAGATATTTAAGAAATTCAATGAAAATTGGCCATTCCCCCCCCCTTATCTACGAAACTACTAGACCAAAATTTTTGAAAAAAATACATAGTATGGCTCTTTACTTATAGATTACAGGAAAACCTATAAGAATTCTATGGTCTTAAAATAACATGGTAAATCTCTCAATATTGTGCGTATAAACTTACATTTCGTGGCTCGGCATCCAATAGGCCCATCTCTCTAGTTACTATAATATCAAAAGTGTTTGACTGCTTAATACACAACTAAATAAAACTGTAAATGTTCATGACAACCAATTCGGGTTTCGGCGTGGTTTGTCAACAGAAAATGCAGTGTTGTGTCTTAAGCATACTGTAACATACTATACACAGCGTAGGACGCCGATTTATGCTGGCTTCCTCGATTTAATCAAGACTTTTGATCTGGTTGCTTATGACGTATTGTGGAGAAAGATGGAGAAGGATAGGTTGCCAACGGAGCTTAATATAAACATCTTTAAATATTGGTATGGTAACCAGATCAATAGTGTACGATGGGCTGGAACTTTTTCCAGGCCATACAGGTTGGAATGCGGGGTGAGGCAAGGAGGGTTGAGCTCACCCACGCTTTTCAACTTGTATGTAAACGAGCTGATTGGCTCAGCAGCATCAGAGTGGGTTTTAATAATATTAGCTATGCAGACGATGGTGCTTTTGAGCGCGTCAATCTGTGGTCTCAGAAAATGTGAGCAGTATGCCAAAACACATGGTTTGATTTATAACTCCAATAAGTCGGAGATCATGGTCTTTGAGGCTGGGGGTAGACCGGGTTATGTACCACCTGTATTTCTCAATTGGACTCCACTACAAAGAGTATTTACGTTTAAATATCTAGGTAATATACCTATTGACCCCTGACCTCAATGATGGATTCGATATTGAGCGGGAGCGAAGGGCGTTGTCGGTAAGGGCGAACATGCTGGCTCGCAGGTTTGCACGCTGCTCACTTAAAAAGTCAAAATTACTATGTTTCGAGCTTATTGTACAACGTTTTACATGTGCAGCCTGTGGGCTAGATATATCCAAAGGTCGTGCAACGCCATTCGTGTCCAATACAACAACGCTTTCGGGGTATTGGTGGGGCTACCCCGTTTTTGTAGCGCATCGGGAATGTTCGCGGACGCACATATTAATTGCTTTTATGCAACGATGCGAATGAGATGTGCATCCCTGGTGCGCAGAGTGCGGGCCAGCCCCAAAAATATCCTAAAAATGATCGCTTGCAGGCTGGATTGCATGTACATACATCAAACACTGCAGTGCCATCTCCCATGGGGTGAAATAAATTAAAACTAGATTACGTGGGGGTACTTAGAAAGTTTTGCGATACTAGAAAAAAATATACTACAGGTTATAACTATTTTTATTATATCTTTTCAAAGAACTCTCCATTGGCGTCTATAGGTACACAGTTTCATACGTCAAAACCAATTTTCATAACACATTTTCCAGTCCGCATCAGACACCTCTTCAATCTCCTTCTCAAATGCAGCCAGTGCATCTTCCGGTGATGAAAACTGTTTTCCTTTGAGTTGATTTTTTTATTTTGGGGAACAAGAAAACGTCGCACGGAGCCAAATCGGGACTGTAAGGAGGATTACCTATAAATTTGAACGGTGTGCTGTCTGCTGAAAGTCCCTTGTTTTGAGCGCCGAGTGAGCCAGCGCGTTGTCGTGGTGAAGCAGTAGCCCACGGAGGCCAGTGTTCGGTCGCTTGCTGCTTGCAGCAGTAAAAACTTCTGGCAAACATTTGGTAACATACCATTCAGATTCCTATCCATTTGCATAAAATTTTAAGACCTAATATAACTTGGCATACTTTTGTTTGTCCTAATTATATTTTCGCATAATATTATTTACGCATAACAGCTTACGCATAATTTTTTACGCATAATTTCGCGCCTACGCGATTTTGCGATTTTAAATTACACTCTAGGGGTAGGGCAGACAAGACTACGTGGAGTCGGTTTTGCAGCGATTCGGTTCTGTTATTAACTTTTATAGCACAACATAATGATTTTTTAAGACAATACTTTAATTTTAATTTAGTTTTAAAAATGGAAATCATTTGCATGAAAATCTAAAATAAATACATAAAAATAACTCAAATTTGTTTCCGTTATTTCTATTAATTGTATGCCTAAATATTATTATGCTAATAGTCATTAGGCCTAGTAACGTTATGCGAATTAAATTTATGCCAAAACAGATTAGCCTTCAAGACAATTATGCCAACATAAACTGTATGCCAAAAAAATATGGCAAAGTATTATTATGGCAAAAAAAAATATACCAAAATCGTTATGCCAAAGTATATTAGGAAAAAGAATATTATGCAAAAAGAAGGGATCCCTACCATTCAGCATTAATGCTCCTTTGATCTCGTAAGGGTACTGACATCAGATAACCCGTCAAAGAAAAAAAACTTGCGATCAAAATATTGCCTACACATTTGGCTCGCTTCACTTTGGTAGGCGTTGGTTCATTTTAAAACAGCCACACGGTCGACTGACGCTTTGTTTCTGGATCATACTGATAAATCCATGATTCATCACCCGTAATGATATCAATGCGCCGAGAAAAAAAAAAAAAAAGTGTTTATTCACAACAATACTTGTTTTACCTAGTAAATTACCTCTGCCAAACAGCATAGCAGTTTGTTGGCAGATGTAGCTCCTTTTTAGCACATATTTTTGTTTTTCAATTATTCACTCCGTTTAGGCTTTGACAAAACTCATTTAAAAGATACTTATGTATTTTCTTTTTAAAAGAGGTTTTTGTGATAGAACTGTCTATATCGACTGGAAGGTTATTAAAAATACTTGGAACTAAAAAACGTCTACCTCTTCGACCATAATAGTTATTACAAGCGGGCACTACAAATCTTTTCATATTATTGTTCCTTTGAGATCTTGTGCGTACAATATTGTTTTTAAATTTATCACTACAATACTGTTCTAAAGCTACTGATAACACTACCCTCTCATGAACCGGTAGAATTTTACATTCCAAAAATAAGTTTTCGTAATCACTACTCTTACAATGCTTTTTTGTGTTTTTATCTACTAATAGTTTCATAAATCTGATTTGTAATTTTTTTATTTTATCCAAATATGTTTTAAATGTGTTACCATAGCATGCCAGTCCATAAGAAAGTAGTGAGTTCACCAGTGCATAGTAGACCATGTACAAAGTTGCCCTATCCAGCACAAAACTGAGGTGGTGAAATTTCACAAGCACGTACCTGAGTTTGTCACATAAGTGCATAATGTGTGCTTTCCATGAGAAGCTATTATCTATGACTAAACCCAAGTACCTGTATTCCTCCACCACCTCAATGTTTGCACACTGACACAACGTCAGTCCATCACTGTGCAGACACTCATAGCTATGCCCCACTATGCGCGGCGGACGCTCGATCTTTTTAAGATAAGGAGATCGTATACGCATACATTTGGTTTTATTTATGTTGATTATGATGCCATTGTCGTGAGCCCATTTGATAATATTAGTTAAATCTTCCTGAATGTTACTTTCAATTACATTTAAATCTTTATCTGCATAAACTAGACAAGTATCATCAGCATACATATATATGCGACATTTACGCACCACATTGCACATGCTGTTGACATGCATGATGTAACCGACGGGACCAAACACGGATCCAGTTGGCACACCACATGTGACGTGTCTGGGCTCTCCGACAACGCCGTCAATGACCGTTCGCAGTGTCCGGTCTGTGAGGTAGGCACGGAACCACCTGTTCAGTGGTCCCGCGACCCCGCACTCCTCCATGGCTTGAAGCAGCTGGTGGTGCTCCAATGTGTCAAATGCTTTTTTGAAATCAATGTAGACCACCACCACCTGCTTCCGCTGATCCAAACACTCATTGACGTCGTCCGCGAACTGCGCCAAGGCCGTCGCCGTGCTCCGTCCACGTCGGAAACCATGTTGTGCATTTGTCAGAATATTGTGCTCTTCTAAGAAAACACTTACTTGATTTACAATAAACTTTTCTACGATTTTATTTATAACCGACAATATGGCTATTGGCCTATAGTTTGCGTAATCACTACGTACACCTTGTTTAAAAATTGGTCTAATTAATGCTGTTTTTAGTTTCTCGGGGTATAAACCCTTTTCAACACACAAATTAATAAATAAAGCTATTATAGGGCTCAACTTAGATTTTAATAATTTAATTTCTTTAACTCTAATTTTATCTACTCCGTCAGACTTATCACAACTTAGCGATTTATTATTCTATCTATATCTATTGGATAAGCTTTCCGAAACCGTAGCGATACATTTCCAGAATCAACATAGCCAGACTGTTAGCGACGCGCTCATGATTGTTTAGATTCCTAGATAGTAAGATATGTATAACTAATTAAGTACAGATATATGGGCCACTAGACCCCCACCCAACACGCGGGCAGTTCAGTCCGTGCGAGCACCGCAAGCGGGTGTGCTTGTATGTGTTTACCTCGTTTGTTTAAAATTATTATCCGTGTCTTTTCAAATATAAGTTATCTAAAACCATCTTCTCGTTTCACTTCGCCGATTACCACCTACTACCAGCTACATAGTGGTCCTTCGAGCCGGATCAAGTAAAATTAATGTTTGTCACGCCACCAGTGAAAAGAAAAATGGTGGGCACGCGAAGTACGGTACGGCGCGAGCGCGCGCAACGCGAACTTTTCGAACAACAAAAGGTTGCTCAAGACTCAGATACTGAAGAGCTTAAGTCTTCAACTAGTGCAGCATTCAAAACACCCGTGGCACCGCCGAGCGTCAAAACAGAAAACACGTTGCCAAGGTCGAAAGGTCATTCCGACACATCATCGGTTAAAGTTCGTAAGGCGCAGTTGCTTTTGGATGCTGCAAAGCAAAAGGCACAGATACGACTGGAACTCATAGACAGACAGCTAGAAGCGGACTTAGCTGAACTAAAGGAAGAAGAAAAATACAGTCCACGCGAAGAATGTGCTCACGACGTGGAGCAATGGCTGGAACGGAGTCACCACGAATTAATGCAATCGGCCCCCGATCATGGCAACCCCTTGGGCAAGTTGCATCCGCCTGAGACAGAACCAGCCGCGCCTGTAAATGCCGTCCTCTTTACGGCACCAGCAGCACCACCAGCTACGTCACCTCATAAGCCGCCACCTTTAGTGCCACATCTGCCGATGGAGTCGCACCCACACACTGTACCAGCACCGCCACCAGCGGCGGAGGCCACCAGTATGCAAGCGACTATTCAGATGCTAGCTGGCGCGTTGAAGGACTTGGCTTCTACGAGTGCACCGAATACTAACCTTATAACTCGACTAAGCACGCCGAAGGATCTTCCAGAATTTTCAGGAGACCCACTGGAATTTTTGCAATTCAAACAAGCCTATAAAGAATCAACCGAGCTCTGTAAATTTTCTCCTGAAGAAAACCTATGGAGGTTAAGAAAGTGTCTCCGAGGAGCTGCCAAAGATGCTGTCGCAGCCTTACTTATTTCTGCGAGTCCACCGTGCAAAATCATGTCAACTTTGGAGTTACGTTTTGGCAATCCTGATCTAATAATATCCAAAATAGTGCAGGATATCAAGAAATTGCCCCCAATGTCACAAAACTATCATAGTGAAATCGTGCCATTTTCAGTGAAAGTGCAAAACCTTATACAAGCAGTGCGAGCAGTTGGACGCGAAGAGTACTTACAAGGTATGAGCATTGTTTCAATTATATTGTACAAGCTGCCTACAACACTGTTATCTAAATGGTCTGATTATAGTTTCCCGCTCATCACTGAAGGACAGATATCCCGTATGGTCATTTTATCTGATTTCTTACACGATGAGGCCGTAAAGATATCAGTCACATCAAATATCCATTTTACGTGTCCTCGTACTGACCAATATAAAAACAATAATCAAAAAAATAAAGATAGTTCCGGCAATCGATATCAAACTATATTATTGCAATCAGATGATGATAATGATAACTGCAAATTCTGCCGTACCTCAAAACATAAATTAACTGAATGTAAACAATTCAAGAAGGCGTTACGTAAAAAGAGATGGGAATTTGTAAAACGTAACGGGATTTGTTATAAATGCCTACTGTCGCGCCACGCACGTGACACATGCTCAGCACCGCCTTGCGATAAGAACAGCTGTGGAGAGGGGCATCACAATCTACTTCACTACGTCGGAAACAAGCCGAAAAGTGACGCTGGAAGTAGCCAGGTTCCGGAGCTGAAGCCGACGATGCCTGTGCAAACGTCGATGACGACAACTTTGCCGATGTCCTCCGCCAATAGTACACAAACAGTGACGCATATAAACGCGAGTGAAAACAAAGTGTTACTTAAAGTCGTACCTATACGTATACATAGTGCTAACGGTGTGTTCAGTGCAAATGCCCTCCTTGATGACGGATCGACCGTCTCACTTATCAGTGCAGGGCTAGCGGAGCGCGCGGGGCTTCGTGGCCGCTCAGAGACGATGCGAATACGCGGAGCCTGGTCTGACGATGAACTGGTATGTGAAACGACCATCGCGAATTTAACATTATCAGGTATGGACAATAAGATACATAATATGAAAGTTCGATGTGTCGATAAATTAAACCTACCTTTGCAACAACTTTCTGTTGTCGATTGTAATAATTACAAAAACCTGTTAGGTATAAATGTTATGTTATATAAATATGATGTAAAACCTGAGATTTTAATAGGTCAAGATAACTATCACTTATTGTTACCTCTTAAAGTTATAGTAGGTAAATTGTATCAGCCGTCCGCTACATTGACTCCCCTAGGATGGTGCATGCACGGTATGTTGCGAAGGCCGTACGCTCGGCACGCGCAGGTCGCTGCCAGCGCCGTCGAGGCGCATGCCACGCTGCTGTTGAGTTCGGCCGCTACCACCGCCGCGGACAGGGATGAGTGCTTACTACGGGAGCTCCACGAGGAGGTGAGGCACTCATTTGCTGTAGACGCCTTGGGAATATCAGGTAAGCCGAGACAAAATATTAATGATACTTGTGCCGTCGCTCAGCTGGAGAAGTCTGCCGAACTCGTCAACGGTCGCTGGCGCGTAGGTCTGCCTTGGAAGGATGAGGCCTGCACCATGCCCGACACCTATCCTAACGCTCTAAAAAGGTTAAACGGGATAGAAAGGAAAATGGCACGTGACGATGGTTTTGCCGACAGATACCGCGAGCGTATAAATCATTTATTACAAAATGATTACGCTCACAAGATGGAAAAGCGACTGCCGGGTCCCAGGACGTGGTATCTACCCCACTTCGGGGTAGACAATCCCAACAAAAGGTCGCTTAGGCTAGTGTTTGATTCCGCCGCTCTAGTTGGTGATAAATGTCTAAATGATTATTTACTCACAGGGCCGGACTTGTTGTCATCCCTGTTTGGTATAATGCTGCGCTTTAGGGAATATTCAATTGCAGTAACCGGTGACATCAAGGACATGTTCCTTAGGGTCAAAATTTGCCCTAAAGATCAACATGCGTTTAGGTTCCTTTGGCGGGACAGCCCTGACGAGCCAGTTGATATTTACATTATGACGTCACTTATTTTCGGCGCTAACTGTTCTCCTTTTGTAGCTCAATTTGTTAAAAATGTAAATGCGCGTCGTTACGAGTCGACATTACCAGCTGCTGTTAATGCGATATACAAATCGCATTATGTAGACGACTATATTGATAGCCTGCCGGATGACACGACGGCGATAGAAATGGTTAAAAATATTACTAAGATTCATAGCAGTGGTGGTTTCGAAATTCGTAACTGGACAAGTAATAGCATTGCTGTTTTAGAAAGTATTCCAAAGAATACTTTAGGTACCGCCAGCGTTAGGTTCAAATTTGAACAGGAGTACCATGGCGAGCGCACCTTAGGACTCATCTGGTATCCTGGAGAAGATGAACTAGGTTTCGACGTGTCTCTGAAACGAATACCTGAAAATATTATTTTAAATAAGGATAGGCCGACTAAAAGAATTATGCTGCGAATAGTTATGTCCATTTTTGATGTACTAGGATTCTTAGCACCATTCACTATTCAGGGCAAAATTTTACTGCAAGATACTTGGCGCTTAAACATAGGCTGGGATGACGTAGTACCCGATAGCATTTACAATAAATGGTGCAAATGGATCGACTTATTAAAATATATAAAGCAAATACGTATACCTAGGTGCTATAATAAAACTATTATGTTGCGAGGTGGGTGTTCGAGCGAGACGGGACGAAAACCGGTTGCCGAGCCAGTGATGATAAGGCCACCTCCTCCCGCCACCGCACCCGTGACCCCCGCATTGGAGTTATCGGCTACGAGAAGCCGCTCGGAGACGTGTAGACCGCCTACGACAACCGCTACGTGTGCTACGCCGGCAAGTAATAATTATACATGCTTACAGCTGCATTTATTATGCGACGCATCTGTTCAAGCCATGTGTTGTGTGGCGTACTGGCGATGGATAGTCAATGGGAATGTTAATGTTGCATTTATAGCAAGTAAATGTCGTGTCTTACCTGTTAAGCCCATGACTGTGCCCCGAGCCGAGCTACAGGCGGCGCTGTTGGCTGCACGATTGGCTGATACCGTTCTGAAGGAACACAGACTAGCGGCCGAGCGACGATATTTTTGGTGCGACTCCACCACCGTTTTACAGTGGATTAGAAATAACACACGTAGGTATAAAACGTTCGAAGCGAACCGATTAGGAGAAATTGATGAACTTACGCGTATTTCCGAATGGAGATATGTACCTACCAAATTAAATGTAGCAGATCTTGGTACTCGTGACGAATTTAACCACACGTTGCTTCACAGTGAGTGGTTCCCGGGGCCTGATTTTTTATACAAAGACGAGTCTTTGTGGCCTGCTGACGTCGTGAACCCCAACATCGATGGAGACGAAGGGAGTTTAGAGTGTGTAGCTGTGATGCATGAGCCTACATGTAACTTACCTGTTCCTGAGTCGCAGCGGTTTTCCTCCTGGCTTCGCTTGCTGCGAGCCTCGGCCGTCATTCTGAAATTTATTGACAGATGCAAGAGACTTACCGGTGAGCTTGACTGCGATGCGATGGCTCGAGCTGAGATCCTGTTGCTAAAGAAGGCGCAGGTGGACTCGTTCTTCGCCGAAATATCTGCAATCAAAAACGGAAAACACATATCACGAGATAGTAAGTTACTTACCTTGTCACCGTATTTAGACGAAAATGGTTTACTCCGACTCGGTGGCCGCATCGATGCTGCGTCAGACGTGGACCTAGAAATGAAGAGACCAATTATATTAGATGGAAAACATGACATAACGCGTCTTCTTGTACGGTTCTTTCATATTAAGGCAGCACACGGGAACCAGGAAATGGTCGTCAATAACCTAAAACAAAAATATTGGATTATTAGAATAAGGCCAACAGTTAAAAAGGTGGTTTCGAATTGCATGCTTTGCCGCATAAGGAAAAGTAAGCCTCAAGTGCCCAGAATGGGTGACTTGCCCCGTGCCCGAGTAGCACATCACCAACGACCATTTTCATTTTGCGGTCTGGATTTGTTTGGTCCAATGGAAGTGACTGTTGGCAGAGGAAGACAGAAGAGATATGGCGTCTTGTTCACCTGCCTCACTATACGAGCGATTCATATCGAGCTTGTTCCGTCACTCACGTCAGACTCTTTGATTATGGCGCTGCGACGCATGGCAGCACGGCGAGGTTGGCCCTGTCATCTATACTCTGACAATGGCACCAACCTAAGAGCAAGCGATAAGGAGCTGAAGCAATCAGAGCAGGCACTTAATATAGATGCTCTGAAGGCCGTCGGCATGAACAACGCCATGCAGTGGCATTTTATACCTCCCTCTAGTCCTCACTGGGGTGGAGCCTGGGAGAGGCTAATTCGAAGCGTCAAAACATCACTTCGAGTTATAATGCACGAACGCGCTCCACGTGAAGAAGTGCTGCTTACCCTGATGGCGGAAGTAGAGAATATGGTCAACGGTCGTCCGCTGACACACGTCTCCGTCGACCCTGAAAGCTTAGAATCTTTAACTCCTAACCATTTTCTTTTAGGTAGCTCATCCAACACACCTATCATTGGGATTTTCGACGATTCCGACATGTTTCTACGCAAACAATGGCGAAAGTCACAAGCGTTAGCGGATATGTTTTGGCGAAGATGGGTGAAGGAGGTTCTTCCTGACTTACTGCCTCGAAGAAAATGGAACGAGGAGGTGAAAGCATTACAGGTAGGTGACGTAGTGCTAGTGGCTGACCCTACCAGTCCTCGTAGTACCTGGCCGAAGGGTGTTATTCAGAACACATGTCCAGGTAAGGATGGACGAATCAGACTGGTCGAAGTGAAGACTAAGACTGGCGTCTGGAAGCGACCTGCAGCCCGCGTCGCGCGTATTTCACTTGGTGAGGAGTGCTGAGCCAGCACTGGGGGGGAGAATGTTAGCGACGCGCTCATGATTGTTTAGATTCCTAGATAGTAAGATATGTATAACTAATTAAGTACAGATATATGGGCCACTAGACCCCCACCCAACACGCGGGCAGTTCAGTCCGTGCGAGCACCGCAAGCGGGTGTGCTTGTATGTGTTTACCTCGTTTGTTTAAAATTATTATCCGTGTCTTTTCAAATATAAGTTATCTAAAACCATCTTCTCGTTTCACTTCGCCGATTACCACCTACTACCAGCTACACAGACCTTTCCAAAAACCTATGACTACAAACATGTTTTATATCTAAGATTTCCTTGGTAAATGTTGTTGAAAATTTATTACAAATACTGTCAACCGAACATTCTAATTTTCCTAAGTACTTTAAAATAACAGAATCTATACTTTTTTTTTTCATTTCCTACCCATGAATTAATTTTAGTCCAAATCTTTCTAATATTCTTTTTACATTTTTTTATTTCTTCTTGACGGTATTTATTTTTCGCTTTATTTATCCATTTATTTAATTTATTTCTAAATCTATTATATTGTCTACGCAAATTCATATCCTCAGGTTTATTTTTCCAATTTTTAAACAACCTATCCCTAATACTTATCATTTCCTTAAGCTTTCGTGTGATCCAAGGTTTACTTTTCCTTTTATTGCGTACCAATACTTGGATTTTCGCTTCATTATAAACATCAGAAAATATTGTACATAATCTGTTATATAGGTCTATTGGACATTCACAATTTAATAACTCATTCCATGAAACATTTTTAAGTTTTTCTAATACCTTTTTATCACAAATAATAGTCCTATGAGGTTGCATTACACTCGGAACATCATTCATGACCGATTTACTAGCGAGGCGCACACCTATAACATAATGATCTGATATCTTAACAGTTAACACATACGCAGATATTGCACGTTGAGTTCGAACCCACACATGGTCAATGCACGACCGTGTCACTGTGTCGCCGTACACCTCCTCTCGCGTTACGTCACGGATAGCACATTCCAAGCCCAACTCGCTCATATTATTTGTGTAATTACTGATTACGCTGCTTGAACCGGTTTTACACAACAGATCTATGTTTGTATCACCAATCATAACTACGTCACAGCCTAAGGGAATCCTGGATAACAGTCTATGTATTTCTTCAACAAAACCGTTTCTGTTTGTTTTCGGCGGCCTGTATATAGCCAAAAAATGAATAATTTTACTTCCATCTTGGAAAAGTTGCCCATGTATCATCTCACAGTAATTAGTTTTTATTATGTTGGCAGCAAAATTTAACTTATTGTTTACATATAGCAAAATCCCACCTCCCCTTCCAGTTTCCCTTGTATTTATGTATGTGTCGTACCCGTCCAAATTGTATAAACACAGTTCGTGTTTTCTGATGTTAATCTCTGTTAATGCAATAATATCTAGTTTTTCCTTGCAATTGTCTATTAATACTTGTAGTTGATTAAAGTTTTTTCTGAGTGATCTTATATTTAAATGTAATAAGTACACACTGTAGTAAGTCATCCTGCCAGCTATCTGTACATATGTATTTGTTGTATTCAATGCTACATGTTACGTGTGAAGCGTGGTTGTTGAATTTTGACCTATAGGATACTCACAATTTATGACAGCATTGTACCAAAAAATATTAAAAAAACGTCACTTGTTTACTGCGTACGTACTAATGTCGCCAAGTGTACGAATCGACTTGATTTTGTTGTCGTTCGGATCATCTTTTCTTATCAGCACCTTACCGTTCTGTATCCAAATGTATTTAAATGTTTGCTTTAACTCATTCTTAGCCGTCCATAGCAGGTTGCGCATATGTTTCGTAAGATCCTCATTTTTATAGATACGTTGTCTATTTCCTGTAGCAGATATATCCTCATTAGTTAGTTGGTGGGATTTTCTTGTGGCTATCCATTTGTCGCGGCTAGCACGCGTAGGCAGAGTGTTAACCACGGGCCGTGGTTTTTTCTCGCGCTGTGACTTCTCGGCTTTTATTTCTTCACCTACCCTCTTTACCTAACATATCAATCCGCCTTCTATTCCTAATTTGCTTGCTATAGTTTTAATTGTGTTCTCTAAATTCTCGTTTTGCTGTTCCTCTAGTCCAAATATTTCTACATTTTTTTCCTTCTCACGCACCTCCAAGTAAACTATCCTTTCCTCCAGTGCCTTATTACAGGTTTCCAGATGCACGTTCTTGTGCTCCAATGCTTTAATCTTTTTGTCTGTTTTTTCCTTCTCTTCGATCAATTCCTGGTACTTATCAGCGTAGAAACTTATGTCTTCTGACATCGCCTCAAGGGTTTTTTTCATTTTGAAGACTATAGTTAGCTTTTCATTAACTTCGGCCAACAATTTTTCTGGTGTCGTTTGGGACATGTCGACTTCTATGTTTGGCTGGCGAGTTTGCGGCGCGGCTTGGCAATTATCGCATAAACCGGTGTCACTAAATGCCTTGATTTTAGCACCACATTTTTTGTGGAAGACTCCACCACAGTCACCATTACATCTTGCAATACTGTCGCCTTTCACTCGGGCCAGCGACAATTTACAAGACTTACACTGCACCATCACGAGAAGTTAACATATATTAATTATATTTATAATAGCTTTCCGAATTCTAGTCGCGTCACAGGTGTTGCGTTCGCACGGTAGGAGCGCCCACGCGGAACGCCCGAGACGAGCCTGCTTCAAATTTTGCTATCATGTCTCGGCACCATTCTACCCGAACCTCCTTCTGAGCCTGCGTTAGATTTTGCGCTACCAGCGTGAAACTATCTTCCTTACCCGAAAATGCCCGTGTAGAATTTCATGCACACTTCCCAATCCAATCTGCAGTATATGCTGAACCTCTTCATATATGTAATTCGCCTATTCTCTTGAATTAAAATTTTCACAGCCAGCACGTTTTGTTATGTAACAGCCGTCATAGGACGGCCACTTCTTTATTCGTCCACCAAAATTACTCGACCATGCATAAATTCGTTGAACCAGCGAAAAACAGTCGCTTTAGAAGGGCTTTTTTCTATGAACGTCATTCGAAGTCTTTCAAACAATTCTTCTGGTTTTAGTCGACATTTGAAATCGTATAAAATCATCGCTCGAAAATGTTCTCGTTGTAAATCCACTTTTCAGTATTTTGATTTTGCTCGTAAAAAATGTGGAGGAGAAAAATATCTGGATTAAGATTTTTTTTTATCGACGTTTTCTAAAAATTAAACCTAGCTAGATCGATTTATCGCTCCTGAAACCCTTTGCATACTAAATTTAATAAAAATTCTAGGAGCGTTTCCAAGATTCAAATTATATATATACATATACATGAATTGCTCGTTTAAAGGTACATATTAGATTTATATTATTATTATAATGTGAAATTTTTAACGAAAATCAGATTTTTGTTTTATTTCATTCTATACGTTCAAATAAGTGATCCCGCAATTTAAAAAAGAAAAACGTAAAAATGTCACATTCGCGGTATTGGATGCCGAACGACGATTTGCAGTTAGAATGTATGGGAGAACATGTTTTTCAACTACAATGTTAAGTTTGTTCTTGGGATAAATAAATTCATCTCAACTACGGAACCCTTCATTGTGCGTAGTCCGACACGCACTTGGCCGGTTTTTTTACTTCCGAATACTCCCGACACTCTACAAACTGATGATGTTTTTCAATATTTTCTGAAACGAATATAGGTTTACAATCATCGCAACTATTTTTAAATCGGTTAAGTAAAAACCCGCAGACATACGCACATGCCTGTATCTCTGCACTGTCTTCATTTACCAACTCTTCGAATGGTTTCTGATGCAATATCATTTCCAGGCTCTGTGCCTATGCTTATGGGTTGTGACACAGACAACAATGTAGTGAAACTATTAATTATAATTTCATAGTTGTCTTCTTCACAATTCCCCACTGTTCCAATATGGGCTTAATTTGATATAATTGCAGTTTTTATACCTGCCACAAATTGCCCACATGTTGGGTTAATATTTGAACCGCAGTTACCCCGAATGCACCCAAAAAGATTTTCTAAAGGATCTTGCTGCAGCCTTCGTATAGATAAGCTTTTTATATTGAAGGTGTTTAGTTTATTTATTTTTTTATTCCTTGTGCGAGTCTCAATAAATACTTTTTCTTTCTTTTTCTTTCTTTCTTTCTTTATATGTTGACGATAATTTTCTCCACAACCGAACTATCCCATTAATGGTCCATATCCACCCTTCTGTTGATGGTGGTGTACGTGCACTTCCAACATATTTTTGAAAAAATATATCATATCCTTGTAAAGTTGTAGGTGTGGACTGGTTGACCGTAAATTTGTGGCATGAATCTTGCCTCTTCGTAGATCTGAACAATCACTGTTGACACTGTCGAATAATTTATCAATTGCGTGAATTACATCTGCCGTCACAGTGGCATCTGCAGAAAGCTTTCCTGAAAAAAAAAATATTATGTGTTTAACATGTGTCTATTTTATAGAGATTCAGTTCTTTTTTTATGGAAATGTTCCAGTATAGTAACTGAAAGCCTTAATTTATTTTTGTGATATAACATAACATCACGCCTTGTTCCTCGAGAGGGTTAGGCATTTCTGGGAATTAAATAATAATCTTGTATAAGCAACATTCCATTCACCTGCTGATATTTTGGCGTACATTCCTCCTGCAACAGAGTCGCTAAAACTAACTAACTTTTTTGTTTTGAGTTGGGATTTAAATGTTCTTTTTTCAGAAGAGGAGCATACACAAAATTTGGGTTTGTGCTGTCCATCTCATAAAACTCATTTATGTAGGACCACCTGGACCACTTAGCAACACCCGTAACCACACATATTAATTTTTTTAGTAACTTATGGAAACCTTTACCCACCATAGTGAGAAAATGGAGGCACATGATAATTAGATGTCTATAAAACTAAAAAAAAAGGATTTTTAATAATAAAACTTAATCTTACCTCTCCCTGTCTTGCCATCGGATGAAATATTTGTTGGACACTCAATGTCATATTTCATAAAATTATTTCTAAAATATTTGAGTAAATGAGGTGTATCGAACATTGTTATTATTTCATGATTATGAACTGTGATGAATGGATGCTGAGTACTAGCTCCTAAATTTATTAGAGCTCTACGGTTCACTCCATCCATGTCGCAAACAATGGCAGCTATATTTATTTCAGCAATGAAGCAGTGATTTAACACCTGAAATATAAATGATAAATTATTTTATTATTTTGATTAAATATATGCATACAATTCAGATTGTATGACATAATTCCATGAAAGTTTTAAAATAAACAAAAAAATTATACCTCTTTAATAAGAACAGCAAGCCTGTCTGAAATATCCACTCGAAAAATAGTAGGCGATAGGTTGTTTTATACTCTTCCTAATGCCTGATATCATAAAAACCAAGGCATATGCAGCAATCAGTGGTGACCTTCCCTGTGATGCATGGTCTTGATAGCCTTCTATATTATCTTCCTTAGGGTTGTAATTTAAATGCTTTTTTAAAGACATTTCGTCAAACATTAAAATATATTGGTTGTCAGAAGGCTTTTGGGTTTTTACAAACTTCTTAACAACATTAAGTACTGGTTGATTAACACCAACACCAAAAGGTACTTTATTAAGCAAATTTCTAAAAGTGCTTGGAGATGGTAAATGAAAAAGTCTTCGCAGTAAACGATAGCAGGTAGGTGACTTCTTAAATATCCGCAAGGCTGTTATTTTCACTTGCTTTGACCATCTTCGACCAATGTACTTTTTCTTAAAGTTATTTAATTGATCTTGCAATAATTGGGCAAACGTTGAGGTAATCTTTTTGGATATTTTTTTACAGCCACATCATAGAAAGAAAGAAAAAGAAAGAAAACTTGTTTATTCTGCACAAACAAAACGCACATTTTTTAAAAACTACAAAATACACACAAAACAAAAATAGCCAAAAGCCTCGTATTCAAGTAGTAAAAAAGTTTGACAATATTGTTCCTAGCTAGTAACTATAACACTGGTTCATTGGTTGATGCATTGGTTGTTGTCAAGGCCACGAACCAAAGACAATATTGCATAATTATTATTGCAATATTGGCAAATGACAACATAACAACACAAAAACAAAATGCCGATTGCAGAGTTAAGTATCTACTTTTGTAACAAATAACAACAAATATTAATCTGTGCGTCGTATCTGCGCAAGAACAGGTCATTGCTCAGCGAAAAGCTGTGAATTCGGACGAACCTAATTTCTACAGCACTGGTTTTCAGCAATTACCTATGGAATGGCGAAATGACGTCTCCCTGTGTGACCTAATAAATCGGGTAAGTATTTTTTTCCATTTTTTTTTCCATTAATAATATGTGTGATTCAGCTGAACATAGTACATGTACTTTAAAGTAATAATTCTTAAATAAAAAATCTGTATTTTTGCGTAACACAAATTAAATATTTAAAAATATAAATAAACTCATACAGTGAAAACATAAAATACTAAGTAATTGATTTATTATACGTTGTGTGCAGTGTGGTGTGTTCTCCTTGTTTGTGCTGTTTTAGAAGTAATAAATTCGATAATAATTAAAATACTCAGGTCTACATTGATACACCATCATTTCCCACATGCACCATGGGAATTGCAAATTACGTTGCGTGTCGATGGCGTGGCGGCCATTTGCACAACGGTAGGCTTTGAGGAGGCATGGGGTTGACAAAAACAACTATGCTTTTCCGGTCAAATTGGTACAATAGGCTAATTGGCACAGCTTGATAGTGTTAAATATGTATTTTTTTATATTATTTTAGTGGGATGACAAGGAATCATTGATGTACGAAGGAGCAAGATCCACCGAAATACGGAATGCCAAACCTAAGGACGCCTCCTGATCTTAATCGTAGGTAAATATTACTATCAGTCTATATATTAGTATTTCATTACTAAAGTTTAATGAAACAGAATCCCAGCCTAGCATTAAATCAAAAAATAATAATAATGAGTAATTAATCCTTCTGAACTTTATTGAAATGAAACCTATTGTCCTATCCAGACGATGCAGCTTCAGAAAGACACACAGCAAACATGCCACAGATAACTGAGGCCCACCACTCCCCTGCAACAATGACATACACCAGACCTAAACAGGGAGGAATCAACCGTAGGCCAATCACACTGTTGGAAATCCATATCCATTGCCCGTAGGCCATGACCCTAGAGGTAAGTACAAAAAGAGCTGCTAGTTTTAGTTTGGTAATCATGTGGATTGCTGTATCTTCATGAAATATGTTTTTAAGATATTCAAAAAATGCTTTTTTGTTCTCAGGACTCTTACTGGTGGAGGAATGTTATTCCAACAGTGTGTGGCAGCGTACTTGAAGCTCCCCCTGAATGCTGCGGTCCTGTGTTTGGATGTACAAAGTGGATTGGTAGAAAAACGTGGTTCGTATTTGCTGTGTCTCCAACTTAACTTCTCAAAGAGATAGTGTGGTTTTTGTGTAGTAACTACTCCAAAAAGTAAACTAGCCATATGTAACTTTCTCCTAGCTGCCATTTTCAAAATATTATTTTCATTTATATAAGGAGTGACATGACTTCTACGAGGTATCTTCACACAGAACCGTGTACATGCATTTTGTATGCGTTGTATCAGCTTCTCTGTTCTTGCTAATAGGCATGGGCCGTACACGGTATCACAGTAGTTAAGTCTTGATAAAATTAGACTATCCACCAATTGTTTACGTAGATCAATACTCAGGTAGTCTCTAATTGAATATAGGAGCTTCAATCTATAAAAACAATTTCTCACGGAGTTACTTATGTGTTTCTCAAATCGAAGTTCAGGATCCATGGTGTGGTGTTTGACATATAGTTGACACTTGACAGTTGACTGACAGTTTATTATTGCAAGTGAGGGTACCCCCAGTATAGTTTAAAAGCAATGAAGAACGACCTGACCAGTTCAATATGGACGCCAAGTAAGTACATAACAGTGGCGACGAGAAAAACGTGAAATATTGTGAAAAAACCAGTGAAAACATTGTGAAAACTGTATAAATACAATGGCTGATATAAGATTCGAGACATTTGATATTAAAAGTGGGGATTGGGAATCTTATAAAGAACGATTTGGGTATTTCATATTAGCACATGGCATAGCAGAACCTAATAAGCAAAAAGCGGTATTTTTTGCATCTTGTGGTAGTGATCTGTATAACTTAGTTAAAACATTAGTGTTTCCGGATACTGTGAGCCAGGTTACATTAGGGGAAATAGATACAAAACTAAATAACCATTTTAGTCCGCGACCAAATGAGATAGTAGAATCATTTAAATTTCATAGTAGAAATCAGGGTAAAAATGAATCAATCCAAGCATATATTGCAGTACTTCGAAAAATGTGTAGATTTTGCAACTTTGTAGATTTAGAAAGAACCTTGAGAGATAGACTAGTGTGTGGCGTAAATAATGCCAGACTACAAGAGAATTTACTGAAGAAGGCGAATCTCACTTATGTAACAGCTGTGGAGTTGGCTTTGCAAGCGGAAAGATGTGTTGAAGACCTAAAGATCCTGAAAGTGCCGGCCATTGAGGAATCAGCAATCACCTGTCCTGCAAGTGCAAGCAGGGACAGTGAGGTAGAACCAATGGAGGTAAATGCAGTGGAAGAGAAGAAAAAGAAGCTATACTGTTACAGATGCGGAGGAAGCCATTTGTACCACAAATGTAAGTTTGTTTCTGCTAAATGCAACACATGCAACAAAGTTGGCCATATTGCAAAAATGTGTAGGAAAAATAATAATGGAACTGGTGATATCAAAGAAATTCAAGAAAGTGAAGAAGAATTTATGAATGGGTTATACTGTTTGGGAGGAACATACCGTGAACCTGCCATATATACAGAACTTCAGCTGAATAAGAAATTAGTCAAGTTTGAGGTTGATTCCGGCTGTTCTTATACAATAATGTCAAGGGAACAAGCAGAATTAATCTGGCCAAGTGGATTGGATTTACAGGAATGCAGGCTAAACTTGCACACCTGGACTGATGCTAAAGTGCAGGTGCATGGCAGGACCAAAGTATTTATTGAATATAAAAAATTTAAAGGGTACCTGCAAATAATAATTGGCCAGGGGCGAGGTAATCTCCTTGGTAGGAATTGGTTCAAGCCTCTGGGGATTTCAGTTGAAGGTATAAATTGCATCAATTCCCTGGATAGGGAAAAGGATGAATCTCTGTTGAAAATACTTAAAAAATATGAAGAATTGTTTGATGGACTTGGCGAATACAAAGGACCTGAAGTTGTGATTAATTGCAAGAAGGATATACAGCCGAAATTTATGAGGAGCAGGTCAGTACCATTTGCGATAAGAGATAGAGTTTGTGAAGAAATAGATAGGTTGGTTAACGTTGGCGTAATGGAACCAATAGCTTATTCAAATTGGGCCACACCAGTGGTGCCAGTACTAAAAAAAGATGGTAGTATTCGATTATGTGGAGACTACCGATTGACTGTAAATTCAGCAACTGACACGGATACCTACCCGCAGCCAACAATAAATGAGTGTCTATCTGAAGTCGCAGGTGGCATTATTTACACCAAACTAGATTTAAAAGAGGCGTATACACAGCTGAAAGTATCAGATGAAACAGGTAGGCTCCTGACGATTAATACATTAAAGGGGTTATATAAGATGAAGAGACTACCCTATGGTTTAAAGGCTTGTCCAGGTATATTTCAACGGATCATGTCAACAACATTGGCAGGTATTAAAGGAGTCACTGTGTTGCTGGATGACATTTTAGTAAGTGGTAATAAGA
This sequence comes from Agrochola litura, assembly GCA_949152395.1. Taxonomy (NCBI): domain Eukaryota; kingdom Metazoa; phylum Arthropoda; class Insecta; order Lepidoptera; family Noctuidae; genus Agrochola; species Agrochola litura. The sequence continues at coordinate 8,728,135 of OX424520.1, forward strand.
TACAGCATAACGCAAGGCTGGAAAAGGTACTGGCATGTCTAAAAGAGGTAGGACTCAGGCTGAACCGAAAGAAGTGTGAGTTTGCAACAAATAAAGTTGAATTCCTTGGTTATGTGGTGGATCAAAATGGTATTCATCCAAGTGAAAAAAAGGTCAAATTGATTATGAATGCGAGGAGCCCTAGAAATGTTAAAGAGCTACAAGCTTTCTTGGGATTGTTGAATTTTTATGACAGGTTTGTGAAAGACAAAGCGACGTTATTGGAACCACTACATAGGCTTCTAGATAAAGATGCTGTATGGAAGTGGGGCAAGTTAGAGACAGAAACATTCCAGATGGCTAAAGCTACACTATCGAGTGAAGATACACTAATACATTTTGATAATAACAGAAAGGTAACATTAACATGTGATGCTTCAGAATATGGGGTAGGAGCCGTTCTATCTCATGTTATGGATGATGGATCAGAAAAACCTGTTGCTATGGGATCCAGAACGTTATCAAAATCGGAGCGTAATTATGCACAGATCGATAAAGAAGCGGCGGCAATTATATTTGGATTGGAGAAATTTAATCAGTATGTATATGGAAGACATGTAGTAATATATACTGACCATAAGCCGTTGCTTGGGATTTTAAGTCACAATAAAGCAATACCTAAAGTACTGTCACCAAGAATGATGCGATGGGCTTTGAAGCTGAATTCACATGATTATGAACTACAATATAAACGTGGCACTAGTATAGGTAATGCTGATGCTCTCAGTAGGTGGCCAATGGATACTACTGAAGATGGGAAGTCAGATACTGATGTTAAGGATATTTTATTACTGTCAGAGACACCAAGCGCCGTTCAGTATTCGGCAAAAGATATTGCAGAACAAACAGGGCGAGACGATATTTTATCTAAAGTGAAATTCTGGATATTGCATGGATGGTCTGATACCGTAAATGACAGTAATATGAAATTATATTGGCTAAAAAGAAAGGAGTTATCTGTTACTAATGACTGCATAGTATGGGGCACTCGAGTGGTCATACCGCCACTGATGCGGGAACACATGTTACAGGGTCTACATGAGACTCACGATGGTATAGTAATATCAAAATCAATTGCACGAAGTTATTTTTGGTGGCCAGGACTGGATCATGAGATTGAAGCATTAGTGGCAAATTGTGATAGCTGTCAGGCAAATAAAAATATGCCAGCAAGCACGGGACATTCTTGGATCACCCCTTCTAACCCATGGCAACGTTTACATATTGACTTTGCTGGTCCAGTTGACAGAAGAATATATCTAATTGTGGTGGATCCACACTCAAAATGGCCAGAAGTAAAAATAGTTAAATCAACGTCAAGTGAATGTGCAATTAAAGCTTTAAGAGAAATTTTTGCCCAGCAAGGATTACCACAAGTATTAGTATCGGATAATGGAACGGCATTCACATCTGAACAATTCAAGAATTTTATGAAATGCAATGGCATTCAGCATATACTGACTCCACCATATACACCATCGTCAAATGGCCAAGCTGAAAGAGTTGTGCAAACAGTAAAAAAGAAGTTACATAGTTTGGCCGGAACTGACTTGGATATTAAATTACCACGTCTTTTGTTTAGTTTGAGAGCAGCGCCAAGCTCAGTTACTGGAAAGTCTCCGGCAGAATTGTTGAATAAACGTCGTTTTAGAACACGGTTTGACATCATACATCCTTTCTCTACAAAACCTATTGCTGAAAGACAAATTGAAAGTAATATAGAAGTACCGGTGAGAGCATTTAGATTGAAGGACAAGATATGGCTGCGAAACTATGCAAGAGGGGAGAAGTGGGTGAAAGGAGAAGTCTTCAGAATCAAAGGTCCTGTTCGGTTTTTGGTAAAGATAAACGATGGACCAATCGTTACGCGACACATAAACCAACTACGACGACGTGATTCTGATGAAGATCCAGGCCCAAGTAATGAAATGCGGGATATACTGGGTATACCAACAGATGCAGTAGTAACTTGTGAAGGAGGCATGTTACAAAACAATTAAATAATTAGAGTGATTTAGATATTAGGATAATTAGGTTAGAGTGATTTAGAGACTAGGATAGTTAGGTTAGAGTGATTTATATATTAGGATAGTTACGTATGTATAGTATCATAATTCAAGTGAAGTGTTTAAAGACTACGGGGGAAGGCATGTGGTGTTTGACATATAGTTGACACTTGACAGTTGACTGACAGTTTATTATTGCAAGTGAGGGTACCCCCAGTATAGTTTAAAAGCAATGAAGAACGACCTGACCAGTTCAATATGGACGCCAAGTAAGTACATAACACATGGTTAACCCAAGGTTGCATGCTATCTCTACCCTATCTATTTTATCACCCCTTATGACCACTTCTGGCTTAGCTAACAATATTGTGCTGATCATTTTCCGACTTCCCAAAACCATAAATTTCGATTTCAGTGGGTTTAATACCAGTGAGTTATTATCTGACCATACCACCACTCTTTCAAGATCGTCATTGATTTTTTTCATTGCCTCTAATGTATCAGCTGGTTTAAAAGTTATATATAATTGGATATCATCTGCGTACATATGATACCTGCAATGCTGGAATGACTTAATAATATCTGCGCTGTACAAGATATATAGAAGGGGCCCTAATATTGATCCTTGAGGCACACCACGTGGCACTTGACGAGGGGGGGATGACATCCTTGATCCATCCTCTTTCTGTATTTCAACGAGCTGCAACCTATTTTGCAAGTAGCTAGCAAACCACTGTACTGTTTCCGTTGTAAAACCATAATAGACCAACTTGGAAAGTAACAGAGTGGTGTTTATTGCATCAAAAGCCCGCGAAAAATCTAGTAGTACAAGGACAGTCCCCTCCCCCCCGTCCCGCGCCTCTAGGATATTTCCTACTACGTCAGAAAGGGCTGTGGCCGTCCCACGGCCTTTCCTAAAACCAGACTGAAGATCGGGGAGCATATTGTTTGCTTCTAAATATTCTAACATTTGATTATAAACCACCCTCTCCAAGACTTTCGATAGACAAGGCAATATGCTAACAGGTCGCAGATCTTTAAAAGTACTTGGGTTGCTGATTTTGGGTAAAGGACGCACAATAGCACACTTCCATAAGTCAGGGAAAGTGTGGCTATCTATCGACTGATTTACTATTGTGGTGATGGCCTGAAGGGTAGTTGGTAACGTTAGCATTATCATATCCAGACTCACTCCATCAATCCCTTTAGCATTTGACCCCAAATTCTTAATAATTTTTTAGATTTCTTCCTCATTGACATTTCGTAACTTAAATTGAGTTTCACCAAACCTATTCGTATTAAAGTATGATAGCTGCGATGGTGGCAGTATGCACTGTCCTGGTACATTCAGAAATGCCTTATTAATTTCATCTGGGTCATTAAATTGTCCAGGGAGCATACCTTCACTATGTTCTGAGAATACATCAGATTTAAGATTTTTCCATAGCTTTTTGGGGTTTTTTATCTGGCTATTAATGTGACTGTCAAAGTATGCCTTCCTTTCCTGCATTAATGCTGTAACAGCTTGTTTTTTTAAATCTAAATAATATTTTTTTGTAGTATCTAACTTGTCTTTATTATAATTATTTTTTGCCTCGTCTCGCAGCTTAATCATTAATTTAATATTATCTGTTATCCATGGCGTGGGACGGTCCTTAAATATCTTACTCTTTATGGGGGCATGTAAGTCATACAATTGGGTGATAAAGACATTAAAATGTTCAATCATGCTGTTAACATCTACCATTGTGCCAATTTCCAACCATGGCATTACATTCAAATCCACCTCAAAGTAATCCATCAAGATATCCCTTAGAGGCCGATATACAACTAGCCTAGGTTTCCTATTTTCCTTTTTTATGACAGTATCACATACAATAAACGAGTGATGACCAAGTTCACTGCTATGACTGACTAGCACATTACGAACCCCCACATCGGTACAAATCACATCTATGAGAGTACTACTATCCCCTACAAAATGTGTTGGTGACTGTACTACCTGATTTAGATTTGTATAATTAAGGAATTCCATCATATCTTTAGTTTTTGTGTTGTTTGTATCCAATAGATTAATGTTGAAATCCCCCAGTAATACCAAATGATCGTAAGGTGCCAATGCGCTAATACTGTCAGTTATTCCATCCAGAAATTTTGAAAGTTCAAACCAGGGTGGCCTGTATGCAGTGCCAATCAACAACTTTCTACCATTGACAGTTAGGTTTAACCACATCTGTTCCACATCAGATTGCTCTGAGTGTGGCCGTACTCGCGCCCTAATTCCCGTTTTAATGTAAAACGCTACACCTCCGCCTCGTCCCCCGCGTATATTCACAGGGCGCGGCACGTGCTTCAACCTATATCCCGGAACCTTAGGCGCGCGTCCCTCCTCCCCATGTCTCAGCCATGTTTCGTTGATTGCCATTATATCCACTGAGTGTTGTGACATGGCAATTAGAAACTCGTCCTGGTTAGTTGCTAGAGACCCCGCATTGAATAAACCAAACTTTAATAATTTTGACTTAGTCATGGCATGTAAATAGTAATGGCTGTATAAGTGTGTTTATATAATAAGGATAATATTTCATTACTATTAATTATTAATATATTTACTATGGTAATTTTGCTTATTCTTCTGTGTAAATAATTTTTGTACATAAGATTTAATTCTGGTAGTAAATAACTAACTATGTTTCCTTCAAAATAATGCTCCCAATAATTATGAATTGTAAATACTATAATATATCTATTGTTTGTAAATAATGTTGTTGTTTGTGTGTAAATAATAATATGTGTAGATAATATAACTGTGGTCCTCGAATGATTGCAGTACTCACTTTGATATTCCCAGCTCCCCAGATTACGACAGATACGACACACAGACACTATGTTTAAAAAACGATTACAGTTAGAAAAACTATGAACTAGTACAAGAAAAAGTGCATCATCAAACAAAGATTTATTTGTTAGTGTCCGTGTATGGTCCAATAATTTGTTTAATGTCATCCCCAGATGCAATCCTGTGAGTGGATTCTTCAGGCTTTTGCCGGACCAGGATGCGACCGCGCTTCGTCCATACGAACCGCCAACCATGAATCCCTGCAGCTGCCTTTGTTTGACGAAACAACTGCTGATTCCACCTAGTCAGCCTCTCATTGACAAAGAAGCGTACGGGTTTCCCTGAGAGCCCGAGATTCTCTGTTGTGGCCTCGCGTCGCACGCGAGCGCCGTTCAACAAAGCGTCACGCTGGTCACGTCGAGCGAGGCGCACCATGATAGCGCGAGGGCGGGGCTCTGTTGAAATTATGGGGCTCGTCGCTTTAATGTGTCTGCCGCCGACTCGCTCTGCGCAGACGATATCGCGGTCCTCCAAAGCGACTCCTAGCTTGGTGGCAATTAGCTGGAGCAGGTGTGTTGGGTTTTCCGCTTGCATCTCAGGTACGTTCGCTATCACGAGATCATTTGCCATCAGCTCCTGATCTCTGTCATTTAGGTCCCTCTTGAGCTGTTGAACCACACTCTCTACTGCATTTAAATTTGTCGGATCGCATCCGGCATCGTGACGCTTCTCAAGCGCCTCCAGTCTTGACTCAATCCCATCCATGCGCGTGTGACACGAGTCGTTAGACGCCTTCAGCTCGGCGACGTCTTTCCGAAGCTCCATGACTTCAAACCGCAAGGTGCGTATCTCCTCCACTACCAATTTCAAAGTGGAGCCCACGTCCGGCGGGAACTCAGGGATCACAGGCGACGACGGTGCAGCGATTGACTGGGGCGTCAACAGTGCAGCAGTAGACAGAGGCGTTGGCGATGCGGCAGTTGACAGTTGCGTCGTCGTAGGTGTCGTGGGCTCCTCACTCTGTACTTCTGCCACACAACCTCGTACCGGCGTATCGGCCTTATTGTCCCTACGGACATTTTTCTTGCACTCAGGGCAGTGCCAGGCAGAGACTAAGGGGCCTTTCGCAGGGAGGGCGACGCACACTCGGTGATAAGAGACGCTACACTTTGAGCATCTAGCGGTGTCCACCGCTGACACAAATTTACCGCATCCACCGCACTTCACCGCCATTCTTACAGCAGGAATCAGACTCACAAATTATTGCTTACCTATCGGTTTATTGTCGCGAACAAATGTTTTTTTTTTTTTTTTTTTTAACTTGAAGGTATTTAGGGTTATAGTTTGGAGATTTTGTTATTGATTTATGCAAGAGTTATGCACTTTAGAAGCACTCTCGGGACTTCACCACACTATAAATGTTATATTATATTGCCAAAGACCTAATTAAAAACTTTCTATACACTTTATCGACGTTATTTTATTTTATTTCCGTAAAAAAAATCAGACGACGATCCCACCAGTACAAACGTCAAAACGTCACTCATCAGTGATAATGTTTATCATTGCATTTGGTTTTAATTTTTTTATCTGATTACGTAGGTAACAAATTTGCTTCATATATTTGCTACATTTAGCAAACATAATCTTCTCCTTTTCACTCTTCACTTTGGTGGTTTGTGTCTGTCTATCTGATGCTTCGGGTTTATTGGCCAATAATCTATGTGACGGACCAGCTTGTGGTTCCTCCACATTGATAGGTACTTGTTCGGTCTGAAATCAAATTATTACAATCATTAAAGGGCCTTCATATCTTTTTTAGGGTTCCGTACATCAAAAGGAAAAAACGGAACCCTTATAGGATCACTCGTGTGTCTGTCTGTCGGTCTGTCTGTCTGTCTGTCTGTCTGTCTGTCTGTCTGTCTGTCTGTCTGTCTGTCTGTCTGTCTGTCTGTCTGTCTGTCTGTCTGTCTGTCTGTCTGTCTGTCTGTCCGTCTGTCACAGCCAATTTACTCCGAAACTAATGGACCGATTAAGTTGAAATTTGGTACACATATGTATTTCTGTGACCCAAACACGAATGTGTAACGTAAATAAATGAATTTTGAATATAGGGGTCACTTTTGGGGGTCAAACAAGAAAATTAAAAAAAAAAGTTTTGTAAACAGTACCGTGTGACATATCAAACAAAAGGGCTTGTTGTGAGGATCTTAAAAACAATTTTTACATAATTTTAAAATCAACAGTTTTAAAGATATTTAAGAAATTCAATGAAAATTGGCCATTCCCCCCCCCTTATCTACGAAACTACTAGACCAAAATTTTTGAAAAAAATACATAGTATGGCTCTTTACTTATAGATTACAGGAAAACCTATAAGAATTCTATGGTCTTAAAATAACATGGTAAATCTCTCAATATTGTGCGTATAAACTTACATTTCGTGGCTCGGCATCCAATAGGCCCATCTCTCTAGTTACTATAATATCAAAAGTGTTTGACTGCTTAATACACAACTAAATAAAACTGTAAATGTTCATGACAACCAATTCGGGTTTCGGCGTGGTTTGTCAACAGAAAATGCAGTGTTGTGTCTTAAGCATACTGTAACATACTATACACAGCGTAGGACGCCGATTTATGCTGGCTTCCTCGATTTAATCAAGACTTTTGATCTGGTTGCTTATGACGTATTGTGGAGAAAGATGGAGAAGGATAGGTTGCCAACGGAGCTTAATATAAACATCTTTAAATATTGGTATGGTAACCAGATCAATAGTGTACGATGGGCTGGAACTTTTTCCAGGCCATACAGGTTGGAATGCGGGGTGAGGCAAGGAGGGTTGAGCTCACCCACGCTTTTCAACTTGTATGTAAACGAGCTGATTGGCTCAGCAGCATCAGAGTGGGTTTTAATAATATTAGCTATGCAGACGATGGTGCTTTTGAGCGCGTCAATCTGTGGTCTCAGAAAATGTGAGCAGTATGCCAAAACACATGGTTTGATTTATAACTCCAATAAGTCGGAGATCATGGTCTTTGAGGCTGGGGGTAGACCGGGTTATGTACCACCTGTATTTCTCAATTGGACTCCACTACAAAGAGTATTTACGTTTAAATATCTAGGTAATATACCTATTGACCCCTGACCTCAATGATGGATTCGATATTGAGCGGGAGCGAAGGGCGTTGTCGGTAAGGGCGAACATGCTGGCTCGCAGGTTTGCACGCTGCTCACTTAAAAAGTCAAAATTACTATGTTTCGAGCTTATTGTACAACGTTTTACATGTGCAGCCTGTGGGCTAGATATATCCAAAGGTCGTGCAACGCCATTCGTGTCCAATACAACAACGCTTTCGGGGTATTGGTGGGGCTACCCCGTTTTTGTAGCGCATCGGGAATGTTCGCGGACGCACATATTAATTGCTTTTATGCAACGATGCGAATGAGATGTGCATCCCTGGTGCGCAGAGTGCGGGCCAGCCCCAAAAATATCCTAAAAATGATCGCTTGCAGGCTGGATTGCATGTACATACATCAAACACTGCAGTGCCATCTCCCATGGGGTGAAATAAATTAAAACTAGATTACGTGGGGGTACTTAGAAAGTTTTGCGATACTAGAAAAAAATATACTACAGGTTATAACTATTTTTATTATATCTTTTCAAAGAACTCTCCATTGGCGTCTATAGGTACACAGTTTCATACGTCAAAACCAATTTTCATAACACATTTTCCAGTCCGCATCAGACACCTCTTCAATCTCCTTCTCAAATGCAGCCAGTGCATCTTCCGGTGATGAAAACTGTTTTCCTTTGAGTTGATTTTTTTATTTTGGGGAACAAGAAAACGTCGCACGGAGCCAAATCGGGACTGTAAGGAGGATTACCTATAAATTTGAACGGTGTGCTGTCTGCTGAAAGTCCCTTGTTTTGAGCGCCGAGTGAGCCAGCGCGTTGTCGTGGTGAAGCAGTAGCCCACGGAGGCCAGTGTTCGGTCGCTTGCTGCTTGCAGCAGTAAAAACTTCTGGCAAACATTTGGTAACATACCATTCAGATTCCTATCCATTTGCATAAAATTTTAAGACCTAATATAACTTGGCATACTTTTGTTTGTCCTAATTATATTTTCGCATAATATTATTTACGCATAACAGCTTACGCATAATTTTTTACGCATAATTTCGCGCCTACGCGATTTTGCGATTTTAAATTACACTCTAGGGGTAGGGCAGACAAGACTACGTGGAGTCGGTTTTGCAGCGATTCGGTTCTGTTATTAACTTTTATAGCACAACATAATGATTTTTTAAGACAATACTTTAATTTTAATTTAGTTTTAAAAATGGAAATCATTTGCATGAAAATCTAAAATAAATACATAAAAATAACTCAAATTTGTTTCCGTTATTTCTATTAATTGTATGCCTAAATATTATTATGCTAATAGTCATTAGGCCTAGTAACGTTATGCGAATTAAATTTATGCCAAAACAGATTAGCCTTCAAGACAATTATGCCAACATAAACTGTATGCCAAAAAAATATGGCAAAGTATTATTATGGCAAAAAAAAATATACCAAAATCGTTATGCCAAAGTATATTAGGAAAAAGAATATTATGCAAAAAGAAGGGATCCCTACCATTCAGCATTAATGCTCCTTTGATCTCGTAAGGGTACTGACATCAGATAACCCGTCAAAGAAAAAAAACTTGCGATCAAAATATTGCCTACACATTTGGCTCGCTTCACTTTGGTAGGCGTTGGTTCATTTTAAAACAGCCACACGGTCGACTGACGCTTTGTTTCTGGATCATACTGATAAATCCATGATTCATCACCCGTAATGATATCAATGCGCCGAGAAAAAAAAAAAAAAAGTGTTTATTCACAACAATACTTGTTTTACCTAGTAAATTACCTCTGCCAAACAGCATAGCAGTTTGTTGGCAGATGTAGCTCCTTTTTAGCACATATTTTTGTTTTTCAATTATTCACTCCGTTTAGGCTTTGACAAAACTCATTTAAAAGATACTTATGTATTTTCTTTTTAAAAGAGGTTTTTGTGATAGAACTGTCTATATCGACTGGAAGGTTATTAAAAATACTTGGAACTAAAAAACGTCTACCTCTTCGACCATAATAGTTATTACAAGCGGGCACTACAAATCTTTTCATATTATTGTTCCTTTGAGATCTTGTGCGTACAATATTGTTTTTAAATTTATCACTACAATACTGTTCTAAAGCTACTGATAACACTACCCTCTCATGAACCGGTAGAATTTTACATTCCAAAAATAAGTTTTCGTAATCACTACTCTTACAATGCTTTTTTGTGTTTTTATCTACTAATAGTTTCATAAATCTGATTTGTAATTTTTTTATTTTATCCAAATATGTTTTAAATGTGTTACCATAGCATGCCAGTCCATAAGAAAGTAGTGAGTTCACCAGTGCATAGTAGACCATGTACAAAGTTGCCCTATCCAGCACAAAACTGAGGTGGTGAAATTTCACAAGCACGTACCTGAGTTTGTCACATAAGTGCATAATGTGTGCTTTCCATGAGAAGCTATTATCTATGACTAAACCCAAGTACCTGTATTCCTCCACCACCTCAATGTTTGCACACTGACACAACGTCAGTCCATCACTGTGCAGACACTCATAGCTATGCCCCACTATGCGCGGCGGACGCTCGATCTTTTTAAGATAAGGAGATCGTATACGCATACATTTGGTTTTATTTATGTTGATTATGATGCCATTGTCGTGAGCCCATTTGATAATATTAGTTAAATCTTCCTGAATGTTACTTTCAATTACATTTAAATCTTTATCTGCATAAACTAGACAAGTATCATCAGCATACATATATATGCGACATTTACGCACCACATTGCACATGCTGTTGACATGCATGATGTAACCGACGGGACCAAACACGGATCCAGTTGGCACACCACATGTGACGTGTCTGGGCTCTCCGACAACGCCGTCAATGACCGTTCGCAGTGTCCGGTCTGTGAGGTAGGCACGGAACCACCTGTTCAGTGGTCCCGCGACCCCGCACTCCTCCATGGCTTGAAGCAGCTGGTGGTGCTCCAATGTGTCAAATGCTTTTTTGAAATCAATGTAGACCACCACCACCTGCTTCCGCTGATCCAAACACTCATTGACGTCGTCCGCGAACTGCGCCAAGGCCGTCGCCGTGCTCCGTCCACGTCGGAAACCATGTTGTGCATTTGTCAGAATATTGTGCTCTTCTAAGAAAACACTTACTTGATTTACAATAAACTTTTCTACGATTTTATTTATAACCGACAATATGGCTATTGGCCTATAGTTTGCGTAATCACTACGTACACCTTGTTTAAAAATTGGTCTAATTAATGCTGTTTTTAGTTTCTCGGGGTATAAACCCTTTTCAACACACAAATTAATAAATAAAGCTATTATAGGGCTCAACTTAGATTTTAATAATTTAATTTCTTTAACTCTAATTTTATCTACTCCGTCAGACTTATCACAACTTAGCAATTTATTATTCTATCTATATCTATTGGATAAGCTTTCCGAAACCGTAGCGATACATTTCCAGAATCAACATAGCCAGACTGTTAGCGACGCGCTCATGATTGTTTAGATTCCTAGATAGTAAGATATGTATAACTAATTAAGTACAGATATATGGGCCACTAGACCCCCACCCAACACGCGGGCAGTTCAGTCCGTGCGAGCACCGCAAGCGGGTGTGCTTGTATGTGTTTACCTCGTTTGTTTAAAATTATTATCCGTGTCTTTTCAAATATAAGTTATCTAAAACCATCTTCTCGTTTCACTTCGCCGATTACCACCTACTACCAGCTACATAGTGGTCCTTCGAGCCGGATCAAGTAAAATTAATGTTTGTCACGCCACCAGTGAAAAGAAAAATGGTGGGCACGCGAAGTACGGTACGGCGCGAGCGCGCGCAACGCGAACTTTTCGAACAACAAAAGGTTGCTCAAGACTCAGATACTGAAGAGCTTAAGTCTTCAACTAGTGCAGCATTCAAAACACCCGTGGCACCGCCGAGCGTCAAAACAGAAAACACGTTGCCAAGGTCGAAAGGTCATTCCGACACATCATCGGTTAAAGTTCGTAAGGCGCAGTTGCTTTTGGATGCTGCAAAGCAAAAGGCACAGATACGACTGGAACTCATAGACAGACAGCTAGAAGCGGACTTAGCTGAACTAAAGGAAGAAGAAAAATACAGTCCACGCGAAGAATGTGCTCACGACGTGGAGCAATGGCTGGAACGGAGTCACCACGAATTAATGCAATCGGCCCCCGATCATGGCAACCCCTTGGGCAAGTTGCATCCGCCTGAGACAGAACCAGCCGCGCCTGTAAATGCCGTCCTCTTTACGGCACCAGCAGCACCACCAGCTACGTCACCTCATAAGCCGCCACCTTTAGTGCCACATCTGCCGATGGAGTCGCACCCACACACTGTACCAGCACCGCCACCAGCGGCGGAGGCCACCAGTATGCAAGCGACTATTCAGATGCTAGCTGGCGCGTTGAAGGACTTGGCTTCTACGAGTGCACCGAATACTAACCTTATAACTCGACTAAGCACGCCGAAGGATCTTCCAGAATTTTCAGGAGACCCACTGGAATTTTTGCAATTCAAACAAGCCTATAAAGAATCAACCGAGCTCTGTAAATTTTCTCCTGAAGAAAACCTATGGAGGTTAAGAAAGTGTCTCCGAGGAGCTGCCAAAGATGCTGTCGCAGCCTTACTTATTTCTGCGAGTCCACCGTGCAAAATCATGTCAACTTTGGAGTTACGTTTTGGCAATCCTGATCTAATAATATCCAAAATAGTGCAGGATATCAAGAAATTGCCCCCAATGTCACAAAACTATCATAGTGAAATCGTGCCATTTTCAGTGAAAGTGCAAAACCTTATACAAGCAGTGCGAGCAGTTGGACGCGAAGAGTACTTACAAGGTATGAGCATTGTTTCAATTATATTGTACAAGCTGCCTACAACACTGTTATCTAAATGGTCTGATTATAGTTTCCCGCTCATCACTGAAGGACAGATATCCCGTATGGTCATTTTATCTGATTTCTTACACGATGAGGCCGTAAAGATATCAGTCACATCAAATATCCATTTTACGTGTCCTCGTACTGACCAATATAAAAACAATAATCAAAAAAATAAAGATAGTTCCGGCAATCGATATCAAACTATATTATTGCAATCAGATGATGATAATGATAACTGCAAATTCTGCCGTACCTCAAAACATAAATTAACTGAATGTAAACAATTCAAGAAGGCGTTACGTAAAAAGAGATGGGAATTTGTAAAACGTAACGGGATTTGTTATAAATGCCTACTGTCGCGCCACGCACGTGACACATGCTCAGCACCGCCTTGCGATAAGAACAGCTGTGGAGAGGGGCATCACAATCTACTTCACTACGTCGGAAACAAGCCGAAAAGTGACGCTGGAAGTAGCCAGGTTCCGGAGCTGAAGCCGACGATGCCTGTGCAAACGTCGATGACGACAACTTTGCCGATGTCCTCCGCCAATAGTACACAAACAGTGACGCATATAAACGCGAGTGAAAACAAAGTGTTACTTAAAGTCGTACCTATACGTATACATAGTGCTAACGGTGTGTTCAGTGCAAATGCCCTCCTTGATGACGGATCGACCGTCTCACTTATCAGTGCAGGGCTAGCGGAGCGCGCGGGGCTTCGTGGCCGCTCAGAGACGATGCGAATACGCGGAGCCTGGTCTGACGATGAACTGGTATGTGAAACGACCATCGCGAATTTAACATTATCAGGTATGGACAATAAGATACATAATATGAAAGTTCGATGTGTCGATAAATTAAACCTACCTTTGCAACAACTTTCTGTTGTCGATTGTAATAATTACAAAAACCTGTTAGGTATAAATGTTATGTTATATAAATATGATGTAAAACCTGAGATTTTAATAGGTCAAGATAACTATCACTTATTGTTACCTCTTAAAGTTATAGTAGGTAAATTGTATCAGCCGTCCGCTACATTGACTCCCCTAGGATGGTGCATGCACGGTATGTTGCGAAGGCCGTACGCTCGGCACGCGCAGGTCGCTGCCAGCGCCGTCGAGGCGCATGCCACGCTGCTGTTGAGTTCGGCCGCTACCACCGCCGCGGACAGGGATGAGTGCTTACTACGGGAGCTCCACGAGGAGGTGAGGCACTCATTTGCTGTAGACGCCTTGGGAATATCAGGTAAGCCGAGACAAAATATTAATGATACTTGTGCCGTCGCTCAGCTGGAGAAGTCTGCCGAACTCGTCAACGGTCGCTGGCGCGTAGGTCTGCCTTGGAAGGATGAGGCCTGCACCATGCCCGACACCTATCCTAACGCTCTAAAAAGGTTAAACGGGATAGAAAGGAAAATGGCACGTGACGATGGTTTTGCCGACAGATACCGCGAGCGTATAAATCATTTATTACAAAATGATTACGCTCACAAGATGGAAAAGCGACTGCCGGGTCCCAGGACGTGGTATCTACCCCACTTCGGGGTAGACAATCCCAACAAAAGGTCGCTTAGGCTAGTGTTTGATTCCGCCGCTCTAGTTGGTGATAAATGTCTAAATGATTATTTACTCACAGGGCCGGACTTGTTGTCATCCCTGTTTGGTATAATGCTGCGCTTTAGGGAATATTCAATTGCAGTAACCGGTGACATCAAGGACATGTTCCTTAGGGTCAAAATTTGCCCTAAAGATCAACATGCGTTTAGGTTCCTTTGGCGGGACAGCCCTGACGAGCCAGTTGATATTTACATTATGACGTCACTTATTTTCGGCGCTAACTGTTCTCCTTTTGTAGCTCAATTTGTTAAAAATGTAAATGCGCGTCGTTACGAGTCGACATTACCAGCTGCTGTTAATGCGATATACAAATCGCATTATGTAGACGACTATATTGATAGCCTGCCGGATGACACGACGGCGATAGAAATGGTTAAAAATATTACTAAGATTCATAGCAGTGGTGGTTTCGAAATTCGTAACTGGACAAGTAATAGCATTGCTGTTTTAGAAAGTATTCCAAAGAATACTTTAGGTACCGCCAGCGTTAGGTTCAAATTTGAACAGGAGTACCATGGCGAGCGCACCTTAGGACTCATCTGGTATCCTGGAGAAGATGAACTAGGTTTCGACGTGTCTCTGAAACGAATACCTGAAAATATTATTTTAAATAAGGATAGGCCGACTAAAAGAATTATGCTGCGAATAGTTATGTCCATTTTTGATGTACTAGGATTCTTAGCACCATTCACTATTCAGGGCAAAATTTTACTGCAAGATACTTGGCGCTTAAACATAGGCTGGGATGACGTAGTACCCGATAGCATTTACAATAAATGGTGCAAATGGATCGACTTATTAAAATATATAAAGCAAATACGTATACCTAGGTGCTATAATAAAACTATTATGTTGCGAGGTGGGTGTTCGAGCGAGACGGGACGAAAACCGGTTGCCGAGCCAGTGATGATAAGGCCACCTCCTCCCGCCACCGCACCCGTGACCCCCGCATTGGAGTTATCGGCTACGAGAAGCCGCTCGGAGACGTGTAGACCGCCTACGACAACCGCTACGTGTGCTACGCCGGCAAGTAATAATTATACATGCTTACAGCTGCATTTATTATGCGACGCATCTGTTCAAGCCATGTGTTGTGTGGCGTACTGGCGATGGATAGTCAATGGGAATGTTAATGTTGCATTTATAGCAAGTAAATGTCGTGTCTTACCTGTTAAGCCCATGACTGTGCCCCGAGCCGAGCTACAGGCGGCGCTGTTGGCTGCACGATTGGCTGATACCGTTCTGAAGGAACACAGACTAGCGGCCGAGCGACGATATTTTTGGTGCGACTCCACCACCGTTTTACAGTGGATTAGAAATAACACACGTAGGTATAAAACGTTCGAAGCGAACCGATTAGGAGAAATTGATGAACTTACGCGTATTTCCGAATGGAGATATGTACCTACCAAATTAAATGTAGCAGATCTTGGTACTCGTGACGAATTTAACCACACGTTGCTTCACAGTGAGTGGTTCCCGGGGCCTGATTTTTTATACAAAGACGAGTCTTTGTGGCCTGCTGACGTCGTGAACCCCAACATCGATGGAGACGAAGGGAGTTTAGAGTGTGTAGCTGTGATGCATGAGCCTACATGTAACTTACCTGTTCCTGAGTCGCAGCGGTTTTCCTCCTGGCTTCGCTTGCTGCGAGCCTCGGCCGTCATTCTGAAATTTATTGACAGATGCAAGAGACTTACCGGTGAGCTTGACTGCGATGCGATGGCTCGAGCTGAGATCCTGTTGCTAAAGAAGGCGCAGGTGGACTCGTTCTTCGCCGAAATATCTGCAATCAAAAACGGAAAACACATATCACGAGATAGTAAGTTACTTACCTTGTCACCGTATTTAGACGAAAATGGTTTACTCCGACTCGGTGGCCGCATCGATGCTGCGTCAGACGTGGACCTAGAAATGAAGAGACCAATTATATTAGATGGAAAACATGACATAACGCGTCTTCTTGTACGGTTCTTTCATATTAAGGCAGCACACGGGAACCAGGAAATGGTCGTCAATAACCTAAAACAAAAATATTGGATTATTAGAATAAGGCCAACAGTTAAAAAGGTGGTTTCGAATTGCATGCTTTGCCGCATAAGGAAAAGTAAGCCTCAAGTGCCCAGAATGGGTGACTTGCCCCGTGCCCGAGTAGCACATCACCAACGACCATTTTCATTTTGCGGTCTGGATTTGTTTGGTCCAATGGAAGTGACTGTTGGCAGAGGAAGACAGAAGAGATATGGCGTCTTGTTCACCTGCCTCACTATACGAGCGATTCATATCGAGCTTGTTCCGTCACTCACGTCAGACTCTTTGATTATGGCGCTGCGACGCATGGCAGCACGGCGAGGTTGGCCCTGTCATCTATACTCTGACAATGGCACCAACCTAAGAGCAAGCGATAAGGAGCTGAAGCAATCAGAGCAGGCACTTAATATAGATGCTCTGAAGGCCGTCGGCATGAACAACGCCATGCAGTGGCATTTTATACCTCCCTCTAGTCCTCACTGGGGTGGAGCCTGGGAGAGGCTAATTCGAAGCGTCAAAACATCACTTCGAGTTATAATGCACGAACGCGCTCCACGTGAAGAAGTGCTGCTTACCCTGATGGCGGAAGTAGAGAATATGGTCAACGGTCGTCCGCTGACACACGTCTCCGTCGACCCTGAAAGCTTAGAATCTTTAACTCCTAACCATTTTCTTTTAGGTAGCTCATCCAACACACCTATCATTGGGATTTTCGACGATTCCGACATGTTTCTACGCAAACAATGGCGAAAGTCACAAGCGTTAGCGGATATGTTTTGGCGAAGATGGGTGAAGGAGGTTCTTCCTGACTTACTGCCTCGAAGAAAATGGAACGAGGAGGTGAAAGCATTACAGGTAGGTGACGTAGTGCTAGTGGCTGACCCTACCAGTCCTCGTAGTACCTGGCCGAAGGGTGTTATTCAGAACACATGTCCAGGTAAGGATGGACGAATCAGACTGGTCGAAGTGAAGACTAAGACTGGCGTCTGGAAGCGACCTGCAGCCCGCGTCGCGCGTATTTCACTTGGTGAGGAGTGCTGAGCCAGCACTGGGGGGGAGAATGTTAGCGACGCGCTCATGATTGTTTAGATTCCTAGATAGTAAGATATGTATAACTAATTAAGTACAGATATATGGGCCACTAGACCCCCACCCAACACGCGGGCAGTTCAGTCCGTGCGAGCACCGCAAGCGGGTGTGCTTGTATGTGTTTACCTCGTTTGTTTAAAATTATTATCCGTGTCTTTTCAAATATAAGTTATCTAAAACCATCTTCTCGTTTCACTTCGCCGATTACCACCTACTACCAGCTACACAGACCTTTCCAAAAACCTATGACTACAAACATGTTTTATATCTAAGATTTCCTTGGTAAATGTTGTTGAAAATTTATTACAAATACTGTCAACCGAACATTCTAATTTTCCTAAGTACTTTAAAATAACAGAATCTATACTTTTTTTTTTCATTTCCTACCCATGAATTAATTTTAGTCCAAATCTTTCTAATATTCTTTTTACATTTTTTTATTTCTTCTTGACGGTATTTATTTTTCGCTTTATTTATCCATTTATTTAATTTATTTCTAAATCTATTATATTGTCTACGCAAATTCATATCCTCAGGTTTATTTTTCCAATTTTTAAACAACCTATCCCTAATACTTATCATTTCCTTAAGCTTTCGTGTGATCCAAGGTTTACTTTTCCTTTTATTGCGTGTACCAATACTTGGATTTTCGCTTCATTATAAACATCAGAAAATATTGTACATAATCTGTTATATAGGTCTATTGGACATTCACAATTTAATAACTCATTCCATGAAACATTTTTAAGTTTTTCTAATACCTTTTTATCACAAATAATAGTCCTATGAGGTTGCATTACACTCGGAACATCATTCATGACCGATTTACTAGCGAGGCGCACACCTATAACATAATGATCTGATATCTTAACAGTTAACACATACGCAGATATTGCACGTTGAGTTCGAACCCACACATGGTCAATGCACGACCGTGTCACTGTGTCGCCGTACACCTCCTCTCGCGTTACGTCACGGATAGCACATTCCAAGCCCAACTCGCTCATATTATTTGTGTAATTACTGATTACGCTGCTTGAACCGGTTTTACACAACAGATCTATGTTTGTATCACCAATCATAACTACGTCACAGCCTAAGGGAATCCTGGATAACAGTCTATGTATTTCTTCAACAAAACCGTTTCTGTTTGTTTTCGGCGGCCTGTATATAGCCAAAAAATGAATAATTTTACTTCCATCTTGGAAAAGTTGCCCATGTATCATCTCACAGTAATTAGTTTTTATTATGTTGGCAGCAAAATTTAACTTATTGTTTACATATAGCAAAATCCCACCTCCCCTTCCAGTTTCCCTTGTATTTATGTATGTGTCGTACCCGTCCAAATTGTATAAACACAGTTCGTGTTTTCTGATGTTAATCTCTGTTAATGCAATAATATCTAGTTTTTCCTTGCAATTGTCTATTAATACTTGTAGTTGATTAAAGTTTTTTCTGAGTGATCTTATATTTAAATGTAATAAGTACACACTGTAGTAAGTCATCCTGCCAGCTATCTGTACATATGTATTTGTTGTATTCAATGCTACATGTTACGTGTGAAGCGTGGTTGTTGAATTTTGACCTATAGGATACTCACAATTTATGACAGCATTGTACCAAAAAATATTAAAAAAACGTCACTTGTTTACTGCGTACGTACTAATGTCGCCAAGTGTACGAATCGACTTGATTTTGTTGTCGTTCGGATCATCTTTTCTTATCAGCACCTTACCGTTCTGTATCCAAATGTATTTAAATGTTTGCTTTAACTCATTCTTAGCCGTCCATAGCAGGTTGCGCATATGTTTCGTAAGATCCTCATTTTTATAGATACGTTGTCTATTTCCTGTAGCAGATATATCCTCATTAGTTAGTTGGTGGGATTTTCTTGTGGCTATCCATTTGTCGCGGCTAGCACGCGTAGGCAGAGTGTTAACCACGGGCCGTGGTTTTTTCTCGCGCTGTGACTTCTCGGCTTTTATTTCTTCACCTACCCTCTTTACCTAACATATCAATCCGCCTTCTATTCCTAATTTGCTTGCTATAGTTTTAATTGTGTTCTCTAAATTCTCGTTTTGCTGTTCCTCTAGTCCAAATATTTCTACATTTTTTTCCTTCTCACGCACCTCCAAGTAAACTATCCTTTCCTCCAGTGCCTTATTACAGGTTTCCAGATGCACGTTCTTGTGCTCCAATGCTTTAATCTTTTTGTCTGTTTTTTCCTTCTCTTCGATCAATTCCTGGTACTTATCAGCGTAGAAACTTATGTCTTCTGACATCGCCTCAAGGGTTTTTTTCATTTTGAAGACTATAGTTAGCTTTTCATTAACTTCGGCCAACAATTTTTCTGGTGTCGTTTGGGACATGTCGACTTCTATGTTTGGCTGGCGAGTTTGCGGCGCGGCTTGGCAATTATCGCATAAACCGGTGTCACTAAATGCCTTGATTTTAGCACCACATTTTTTGTGGAAGACTCCACCACAGTCACCATTACATCTTGCAATACTGTCGCCTTTCACTCGGGCCAGCGACAATTTACAAGACTTACACTGCACCATCACGAGAAGTTAACATATATTAATTATATTTATAATAGCTTTCCGAATTCTAGTCGCGTCACAGGTGTTGCGTTCGCACGGTAGGAGCGCCCACGCGGAACGCCCGAGACGAGCCTGCTTCAAATTTTGCTATCATGTCTCGGCACCATTCTACCCGAACCTCCTTCTGAGCCTGCGTTAGATTTTGCGCTACCAGCGTGAAACTATCTTCCTTACCCGAAAATGCCCGTGTAGAATTTCATGCACACTTCCCAATCCAATCTGCAGTATATGCTGAACCTCTTCATATATGTAATTCGCCTATTCTCTTGAATTAAAATTTTCACAGCCAGCACGTTTTGTTATGTAACAGCCGTCATAGGACGGCCACTTCTTTATTCGTCCACCAAAATTACTCGACCATGCATAAATTCGTTGAACCAGCGAAAAACAGTCGCTTTAGAAGGGCTTTTTTCTATGAACGTCATTCGAAGTCTTTCAAACAATTCTTCTGGTTTTAGTCGACATTTGAAATCGTATAAAATCATCGCTCGAAAATGTTCTCGTTGTAAATCCACTTTTCAGTATTTTGATTTTGCTCGTAAAAAATGTGGAGGAGAAAAATATCTGGATTAAGATTTTTTTTTATCGACGTTTTCTAAAAATTAAACCTAGCTAGATCGATTTATCGCTCCTGAAACCCTTTGCATACTAAATTTAATAAAAATTCTAGGAGCGTTTCCAAGATTCAAATTATATATATACATATACAAGAATTGCTCGTTTAAAGGTACATATTAGATTTATATTATTATTATAATGTGAAATTTTTAACGAAAATCAGATTTTTGTTTTATTTCATTCTATACGTTCAAATAAGTGATCCCGCAATTTAAAAAAGAAAAACGTAAAAATGTCACATTCGCGGTATTGGATGCCGAACGACGATTTGCAGTTAGAATGTATGGGAGAACATGTTTTTCAACTACAATGTTAAGTTTGTTCTTGGGATAAATAAATTCATCTCAACTACGGAACCCTTCATTGTGCGTAGTCCGACACGCACTTGGCCGGTTTTTTTACTTCCGAATACTCCCGACACTCTACAAACTGATGATGTTTTTCAATATTTTCTGAAACGAATATAGGTTTACAATCATCGCAACTATTTTTAAATCGGTTAAGTAAAAACCCGCAGACATACGCACATGCCTGTATCTCTGCACTGTCTTCATTTACCAACTCTTCGAATGGTTTCTGATGCAATATCATTTCCAGGCTCTGTGCCTATGCTTATGGGTTGTGACACAGACAACAATGTAGTGAAACTATTAATTATAATTTCATAGTTGTCTTCTTCACAATTCCCCACTGTTCCAATATGGGCTTAATTTGATATAATTGCAGTTTTTATACCTGCCACAAATTGCCCACATGTTGGGTTAATATTTGAACCGCAGTTACCCCGAATGCACCCAAAAAGATTTTCTAAAGGATCTTGCTGCAGCCTTCGTATAGATAAGCTTTTTATATTGAAGGTGTTTAGTTTATTTATTTTTTTATTCCTTGTGCGAGTCTCAATAAATACTTTTTCTTTCTTTTTCTTTCTTTCTTTCTTTATATGTTGACGATAATTTTCTCCACAACCGAACTATCCCATTAATGGTCCATATCCACCCTTCTGTTGATGGTGGTGTACGTGCACTTCCAACATATTTTTGAAAAAATATATCATATCCTTGTAAAGTTGTAGGTGTGGACTGGTTGACCGTAAATTTGTGGCATGAATCTTGCCTCTTCGTAGATCTGAACAATCACTGTTGACACTGTCGAATAATTTATCAATTGCGTGAATTACATCTGCCGTCACAGTGGCATCTGCAGAAAGCTTTCCTGAAAAAAAAAATATTATGTGTTTAACATGTGTCTATTTTATAGAGATTCAGTTCTTTTTTTATGGAAATGTTCCAGTATAGTAACTGAAAGCCTTAATTTATTTTTGTGATATAACATAACATCACGCCTTGTTCCTCGAGAGAGTTAGGCATTTCTGGGAATTAAATAATAATCTTGTATAAGCAACATTCCATTCACCTGCTGATATTTTGGCGTACATTCCTCCTGCAACAGAGTCGCTAAAACTAACTAACTTTTTTGTTTTGAGTTGGGATTTAAATGTTCTTTTTTCAGAAGAGGAGCATACACAAAATTTGGGTTTGTGCTGTCCATCTCATAAAACTCATTTATGTAGGACCACCTGGACCACTTAGCAACACCCGTAACCACACATATTAATTTTTTTAGTAACTTATGGAAACCTTTACCCACCATAGTGAGAAAATGGAGGCACATGATAATTAGATGTCTATAAAACTAAAAAAAAAGGATTTTTAATAATAAAACTTAATCTTACCTCTCCCTGTCTTGCCATCGGATGAAATATTTGTTGGACACTCAATGTCATATTTCATAAAATTATTTCTAAAATATTTGAGTAAATGAGGTGTATCGAACATTGTTATTATTTCATGATTATGAACTGTGATGAATGGATGCTGAGTACTAGCTCCTAAATTTATTAGAGCTCTACGGTTCACTCCATCCATGTCGCAAACAATGGCAGCTATATTTATTTCAGCAATGAAGCAGTGATTTAACACCTGAAATATAAATGATAAATTATTTTATTATTTTGATTAAATATATGCATACAATTCAGATTGTATGACATAATTCCATGAAAGTTTTAAAATAAACAAAAAAATTATACCTCTTTAATAAGAACAGCAAGCCTGTCTGAAATATCCACTCGAAAAATAGTAGGCGATAGGTTGTTTTATACTCTTCCTAATGCCTGATATCATAAAAACCAAGGCATATGCAGCAATCAGTGGTGACCTTCCCTGTGATGCATGGTCTTGATAGCCTTCTATATTATCTTCCTTAGGGTTGTAATTTAAATGCTTTTTTAAAGACATTTCGTCAAACATTAAAATATATTGGTTGTCAGAAGGCTTTTGGGTTTTTACAAACTTCTTAACAACATTAAGTACTGGTTGATTAACACCAACACCAAAAGGTACTTTATTAAGCAAATTTCTAAAAGTGCTTGGAGATGGTAAATGAAAAAGTCTTCGCAGTAAACGATAGCAGGTAGGTGACTTCTTAAATATCCGCAAGGCTGTTATTTTCACTTGCTTTGACCATCTTCGACCAATGTACTTTTTCTTAAAGTTATTTAATTGATCTTGCAATAATTGGGCAAACGTTGAGGTAATCTTTTTGGATATTTTTTTACAGCCACATCATAGAAAGAAAGAAAAAGAAAGAAAACTTGTTTATTCTGCACAAACAAAACGCACATTTTTTAAAAACTACAAAATACACACAAAACAAAAATAGCCAAAAGCCTCGTATTCAAGTAGTAAAAAAGTTTGACAATATTGTTCCTAGCTAGTAACTATAACACTGGTTCATTGGTTGATGCATTGGTTGTTGTCAAGGCCACGAACCAAAGACAATATTGCATAATTATTATTGCAATATTGGCAAATGACAACATAACAACACAAAAACAAAATGCCGATTGCAGAGTTAAGTATGAGTATCTACTTTTGTAACAAATAACAACAAATATTAATCTGTGCGTCGTATCTGCGCAAGAACAGGTCATTGCTCAGCGAAAAGCTGTGAATTCGGACGAACCTAATTTCTACAGCACTGGTTTTCAGCAATTACCTATGGAATGGCGAAATGACGTCTCCCTGTGTGACCTAATAAATCGGGTAAGTATTTTTTTCCATTTTTTTTTCCATTAATAATATGTGTGATTCAGCTGAACATAGTACATGTACTTTAAAGTAATAATTCTTAAATAAAAAATCTGTATTTTTGCGTAACACAAATTAAATATTTAAAAATATAAATAAACTCATACAGTGAAAACATAAAATACTAAGTAATTGATTTATTATACGTTGTGTGCAGTGTGGTGTGTTCTCCTTGTTTGTGCTGTTTTAGAAGTAATAAATTCGATAATAATTAAAATACTCAGGTCTACATTGATACACCATCATTTCCCACATGCACCATGGGAATTGCAAATTACGTTGCGTGTCGATGGCGTGGCGGCCATTTGCACAACGGTAGGCTTTGAGGAGGCATGGGGTTGACAAAAACAACTATGCTTTTCCGGTCAAATTGGTACAATAGGCTAATTGGCACAGCTTGATAGTGTTAAATATGTATTTTTTTATATTATTTTAGTGGGATGACAAGGAATCATTGATGTACGAAGGAGCAAGATCCACCGAAATACGGAATGCCAAACCTAAGGACGCCTCCTGATCTTAATCGTAGGTAAATATTACTATCAGTCTATATATTAGTATTTCATTACTAAAGTTTAATGAAACAGAATCCCAGCCTAGCATTAAATCAAAAAATAATAATAATGAGTAATTAATCCTTCTGAACTTTATTGAAATGAAACCTATTGTCCTATCCAGACGATGCAGCTTCAGAAAGACACACAGCAAACATGCCACAGATAACTGAGGCCCACCACTCCCCTGCAACAATGACATACACCAGACCTAAACAGGGAGGAATCAACCGTAGGCCAATCACACTGTTGGAAATCCATATCCATTGCCCGTAGGCCATGACCCTAGAGGTAAGTACAAAAAGAGCTGCTAGTTTTAGTTTGGTAATCATGTGGATTGCTGTATCTTCATGAAATATGTTTTTAAGATATTCAAAAAATGCTTTTTTGTTCTCAGGACTCTTACTGGTGGAGGAATGTTATTCCAACAGTGTGTGGCAGCGTACTTGAAGCTCCCCCTGAATGCTGCGGTCCTGTGTTTGGATGTACAAAGTGGATTGGTAGAAAAACGTGGTTCGTATTTGCTGTGTCTCCAACTTAACTTCTCAAAGAGATAGTGTGGTTTTTGTGTAGTAACTACTCCAAAAAGTAAACTAGCCATATGTAACTTTCTCCTAGCTGCCATTTTCAAAATATTATTTTCATTTATATAAGGAGTGACATGACTTCTACGAGGTATCTTCACACAGAACCGTGTACATGCATTTTGTATGCGTTGTATCAGCTTCTCTGTTCTTGCTAATAGGCATGGGCCGTACACGGTATCACAGTAGTTAAGTCTTGATAAAATTAGACTATCCACCAATTGTTTACGTAGATCAATACTCAGGTAGTCTCTAATTGAATATAGGAGCTTCAATCTATAAAAACAATTTCTCACGGAGTTACTTATGTGTTTCTCAAATCGAAGTTCAGGATCCATGGTGTGGTGTTTGACATATAGTTGACACTTGACAGTTGACTGACAGTTTATTATTGCAAGTGAGGGTACCCCCAGTATAGTTTAAAAGCAATGAAGAACGACCTGACCAGTTCAATATGGACGCCAAGTAAGTACATAACAGTGGCGACGAGAAAAACGTGAAATATTGTGAAAAAACCAGTGAAAACATTGTGAAAACTGTATAAATACAATGGCTGATATAAGATTCGAGACATTTGATATTAAAAGTGGGGATTGGGAATCTTATAAAGAACGATTTGGGTATTTCATATTAGCACATGGCATAGCAGAACCTAATAAGCAAAAAGCGGTATTTTTTGCATCTTGTGGTAGTGATCTGTATAACTTAGTTAAAACATTAGTGTTTCCGGATACTGTGAGCCAGGTTACATTAGGGGAAATAGATACAAAACTAAATAACCATTTTAGTCCGCGACCAAATGAGATAGTAGAATCATTTAAATTTCATAGTAGAAATCAGGGTAAAAATGAATCAATCCAAGCATATATTGCAGTACTTCGAAAAATGTGTAGATTTTGCAACTTTGTAGATTTAGAAAGAACCTTGAGAGATAGACTAGTGTGTGGCGTAAATAATGCCAGACTACAAGAGAATTTACTGAAGAAGGCGAATCTCACTTATGTAACAGCTGTGGAGTTGGCTTTGCAAGCGGAAAGATGTGTTGAAGACCTAAAGATCCTGAAAGTGCCGGCCATTGAGGAATCAGCAATCACCTGTCCTGCAAGTGCAAGCAGGGACAGTGAGGTAGAACCAATGGAGGTAAATGCAGTGGAAGAGAAGAAAAAGAAGCTATACTGTTACAGATGCGGAGGAAGCCATTTGTACCACAAATGTAAGTTTGTTTCTGCTAAATGCAACACATGCAACAAAGTTGGCCATATTGCAAAAATGTGTAGGAAAAATAATAATGGAACTGGTGATATCAAAGAAATTCAAGAAAGTGAAGAAGAATTTATGAATGGGTTATACTGTTTGGGAGGAACATACCGTGAACCTGCCATATATACAGAACTTCAGCTGAATAAGAAATTAGTCAAGTTTGAGGTTGATTCCGGCTGTTCTTATACAATAATGTCAAGGGAACAAGCAGAATTAATCTGGCCAAGTGGATTGGATTTACAGGAATGCAGGCTAAACTTGCACACCTGGACTGATGCTAAAGTGCAGGTGCATGGCAGGACCAAAGTATTTATTGAATATAAAAAATTTAAAGGGTACCTGCAAATAATAATTGGCCAGGGGCGAGGTAATCTCCTTGGTAGGAATTGGTTCAAGCCTCTGGGGATTTCAGTTGAAGGTATAAATTGCATCAATTCCCTGGATAGGGAAAAGGATGAATCTCTGTTGAAAATACTTAAAAAATATGAAGAATTGTTTGATGGACTTGGCGAATACAAAGGACCTGAAGTTGTGATTAATTGCAAGAAGGATATACAGCCGAAATTTATGAGGAGCAGGTCAGTACCATTTGCGATAAGAGATAGAGTTTGTGAAGAAATAGATAGGTTGGTTAACGTTGGCGTAATGGAACCAATAGCTTATTCAAATTGGGCCACACCAGTGGTGCCAGTACTAAAAAAAGATGGTAGTATTCGATTATGTGGAGACTACCGATTGACTGTAAATTCAGCAACTGACACGGATACCTACCCGCAGCCAACAATAAATGAGTGTCTATCTGAAGTCGCAGGTGGCATTATTTACACCAAACTAGATTTAAAAGAGGCGTATACACAGCTGAAAGTATCAGATGAAACAGGTAGGCTCCTGACGATTAATACATTAAAGGGGTTATATAAGATGAAGAGACTACCCTATGGTTTAAAGGCTTGTCCAGGTATATTTCAACGGATCATGTCAACAACATTGGCAGGTATTAAAGGAGTCACTGTGTTGCTGGATGACATTTTAGTAAGTGGTAATAAGATACAGCATAACGCAAGGCTGGAAAAGGTACTGGCATGTCTAAAAGAGGTAGGACTCAGGCTGAACCGAAAGAAGTGTGAGTTTGCAACAAATAAAGTTGAATTCCTTGGTTATGTGGTGGATCAAAATGGTATTCATCCAAGTGAAAAAAAGGTCAAATTGATTATGAATGCGAGGAGCCCTAGAAATGTTAAAGAGCTACAAGCTTTCTTGGGATTGTTGAATTTTTATGACAGGTTTGTGAAAGACAAAGCGACGTTATTGGAACCACTACATAGGCTTCTAGATAAAGATGCTGTATGGAAGTGGGGCAAGTTAGAGACAGAAACATTCCAGATGGCTAAAGCTACACTATCGAGTGAAGATACACTAATACATTTTGATAATAACAGAAAGGTAACATTAACATGTGATGCTTCAGAATATGGGGTAGGAGCCGTTCTATCTCATGTTATGGATGATGGATCAGAAAAACCTGTTGCTATGGGATCCAGAACGTTATCAAAATCGGAGCGTAATTATGCACAGATCGATAAAGAAGCGGCGGCAATTATATTTGGATTGGAGAAATTTAATCAGTATGTATATGGAAGACATGTAGTAATATATACTGACCATAAGCCGTTGCTTGGGATTTTAAGTCACAATAAAGCAATACCTAAAGTACTGTCACCAAGAATGATGCGATGGGCTTTGAAGCTGAATTCACATGATTATGAACTACAATATAAACGTGGCACTAGTATAGGTAATGCTGATGCTCTCAGTAGGTGGCCAATGGATACTACTGAAGATGGGAAGTCAGATACTGATGTTAAGGATATTTTATTACTGTCAGAGACACCAAGCGCCGTTCAGTATTCGGCAAAAGATATTGCAGAACAAACAGGGCGAGACGATATTTTATCTAAAGTGAAATTCTGGATATTGCATGGATGGTCTGATACCGTAAATGACAGTAATATGAAATTATATTGGCTAAAAAGAAAGGAGTTATCTGTTACTAATGACTGCATAGTATGGGGCACTCGAGTGGTCATACCGCCACTGATGCGGGAACACATGTTACAGGGTCTACATGAGACTCACGATGGTATAGTAATATCAAAATCAATTGCACGAAGTTATTTTTGGTGGCCAGGACTGGATCATGAGATTGAAGCATTAGTGGCAAATTGTGATAGCTGTCAGGCAAATAAAAATATGCCAGCAAGCACGGGACATTCTTGGATCACCCCTTCTAACCCATGGCAACGTTTACATATTGACTTTGCTGGTCCAGTTGACAGAAGAATATATCTAATTGTGGTGGATCCACACTCAAAATGGCCAGAAGTAAAAATAGTTAAATCAACGTCAAGTGAATGTGCAATTAAAGCTTTAAGAGAAATTTTTGCCCAGCAAGGATTACCACAAGTATTAGTATCGGATAATGGAACGGCATTCACATCTGAACAATTCAAGAATTTTATGAAATGCAATGGCATTCAGCATATACTGACTCCACCATATACACCATCGTCAAATGGCCAAGCTGAAAGAGTTGTGCAAACAGTAAAAAAGAAGTTACATAGTTTGGCCGGAACTGACTTGGATATTAAATTACCACGTCTTTTGTTTAGTTTGAGAGCAGCGCCAAGCTCAGTTACTGGAAAGTCTCCGGCAGAATTGTTGAATAAACGTCGTTTTAGAACACGGTTTGACATCATACATCCTTTCTCTACAAAACCTATTGCTGAAAGACAAATTGAAAGTAATATAGAAGTACCGGTGAGAGCATTTAGATTGAAGGACAAGATATGGCTGCGAAACTATGCAAGAGGGGAGAAGTGGGTGAAAGGAGAAGTCTTCAGAATCAAAGGTCCTGTTCGGTTTTTGGTAAAGATAAACGATGGACCAATCGTTACGCGACACATAAACCAACTACGACGACGTGATTCTGATGAAGATCCAGGCCCAAGTAATGAAATGCGGGATATACTGGGTATACCAACAGATGCAGTAGTAACTTGTGAAGGAGGCATGTTACAAAACAATTAAATAATTAGAGTGATTTAGATATTAGGATAATTAGGTTAGAGTGATTTAGAGACTAGGATAGTTAGGTTAGAGTGATTTATATATTAGGATAGTTACGTATGTATAGTATCATAATTCAAGTGAAGTGTTTAAAGACTACGGGGGAAGGCATGTGGTGTTTGACATATAGTTGACACTTGACAGTTGACTGACAGTTTATTATTGCAAGTGAGGGTACCCCCAGTATAGTTTAAAAGCAATGAAGAACGACCTGACCAGTTCAATATGGACGCCAAGTAAGTACATAACACATGGTTAACCCAAGGTTGCATGCTATCTCTACCCTATCTATTTTATCACCCCTTATGACCACTTCTGGCTTAGCTAACAATATTGTGCTGATCATTTTCCGACTTCCCAAAACCATAAATTTCGATTTCAGTGGGTTTAATACCAGTGAGTTATTATCTGACCATACCACCACTCTTTCAAGATCGTCATTGATTTTTTTCATTGCCTCTAATGTATCAGCTGGTTTAAAAGTTATATATAATTGGATATCATCTGCGTACATATGATACCTGCAATGCTGGAATGACTTAATAATATCTGCGCTGTACAAGATATATAGAAGGGGCCCTAATATTGATCCTTGAGGCACACCACGTGGCACTTGACGAGGGGGGGATGACATCCTTGATCCATCCTCTTTCTGTATTTCAACGAGCTGCAACCTATTTTGCAAGTAGCTAGCAAACCACTGTACTGTTTCCGTTGTAAAACCATAATAGACCAACTTGGAAAGTAACAGAGTGGTGTTTATTGCATCAAAAGCCCGCGAAAAATCTAGTAGTACAAGGACAGTCCCCTCCCCCCCGTCCCGCGCCTCTAGGATATTTCCTACTACGTCAGAAAGGGCTGTGGCCGTCCCACGGCCTTTCCTAAAACCAGACTGAAGATCGGGGAGCATATTGTTTGCTTCTAAATATTCTAACATTTGGTTATAAACCACCCTCTCCAAGACTTTCGATAGACAAGGCAATATGCTAACAGGTCGCAGATCTTTAAAAGTACTTGGGTTGCTGATTTTGGGTAAAGGACGCACAATAGCACACTTCCATAAGTCAGGGAAAGTGTGGCTATCTATCGACTGATTTACTATTGTGGTGATGGCCTGAAGGGTAGTTGGTAACGTTAGCATTATCATATCCAGACTCACTCCATCAATCCCTTTAGCATTTGACCCCAAATTCTTAATAATTTTTTAGATTTCTTCCTCATTGACATTTCGTAACTTAAATTGAGTTTCACCAAACCTATTCGTATTAAAGTATGATAGCTGCGATGGTGGCAGTATGCACTGTCCTGGTACATTCAGAAATGCCTTATTAATTTCATCTGGGTCATTAAATTGTCCAGGGAGCATACCTTCACTATGTTCTGAGAATACATCAGATTTAAGATTTTTCCATAGCTTTTTGGGGTTTTTTATCTGGCTATTAATGTGACTGTCAAAGTATGCCTTCCTTTCCTGCATTAATGCTGTAACAGCTTGTTTTTTTAAATCTAAATAATATTTTTTTGTAGTATCTAACTTGTCTTTATTATAATTATTTTTTGCCTCGTCTCGCAGCTTAATCATTAATTTAATATTATCTGTTATCCATGGCGTGGGACGGTCCTTAAATATCTTACTCTTTATGGGGGCATGTAAGTCATACAATTGGGTGATAAAGACATTAAAATGTTCAATCATGCTGTTAACATCTACCATTGTGCCAATTTCCAACCATGGCATTACATTCAAATCCACCTCAAAGTAATCCATCAAGATATCCCTTAGAGGCCGATATACAACTAGCCTAGGTTTCCTATTTTCCTTTTTTATGACAGTATCACATACAATAAACGAGTGATGACCAAGTTCACTGCTATGACTGACTAGCACATTACGAACCCCCACATCGGTACAAATCACATCTATGAGAGTACTACTATCCCCTACAAAATGTGTTGGTGACTGTACTACCTGATTTAGATTTGTATAATTAAGGAATTCCATCATATCTTTAGTTTTTGTGTTGTTTGTATCCAATAGATTAATGTTGAAATCCCCCAGTAATACCAAATGATCGTAAGGTGCCAATGCGCTAATACTGTCAGTTATTCCATCCAGAAATTTTGAAAGTTCAAACCAGGGTGGCCTGTATGCAGTGCCAATCAACAACTTTCTACCATTGACAGTTAGGTTTAACCACATCTGTTCCACATCAGATTGCTCTGAGTGTGGCCGTACTCGCGCCCTAATTCCCGTTTTAATGTAAAACGCTACACCTCCGCCTCGTCCCCCGCGTATATTCACAGGGCGCGGCACGTGCTTCAACCTATATCCCGGAACCTTAGGCGCGCGTCCCTCCTCCCCATGTCTCAGCCATGTTTCGTTGATTGCCATTATATCCACTGAGTGTTGTGACATGGCAATTAGAAACTCGTCCTGGTTAGTTGCTAGAGACCCCGCATTGAATAAACCAAACTTTAATAATTTTGACTTAGTCATGGCATGTAAATAGTAATGGCTGTATAAGTGTGTTTATATAATAAGGATAATATTTCATTACTATTAATTATTAATATATTTACTATGGTAATTTTGCTTATTCTTCTGTGTAAATAATTTTTGTACATAAGATTTAATTCTGGTAGTAAATAACTAACTATGTTTCCTTCAAAATAATGCTCCCAATAATTATGAATTGTAAATACTATAATATATCTATTGTTTGTAAATAATGTTGTTGTTTGTGTGTAAATAATAATATGTGTAGATAATATAACTGTGGTCCTCGAATGATTGCAGTACTCACTTTGATATTCCCAGCTCCCCAGATTACGACAGATACGACACACAGACACTATGTTTAAAAAACGATTACAGTTAGAAAAACTATGAACTAGTACAAGAAAAAGTGCATCATCAAACAAAGATTTATTTGTTAGTGTCCGTGTATGGTCCAATAATTTGTTTAATGTCATCCCCAGATGCAATCCTGTGAGTGGATTCTTCAGGCTTTTGCCGGACCAGGATGCGACCGCGCTTCGTCCATACGAACCGCCAACCATGAATCCCTGCAGCTGCCTTTGTTTGACGAAACAACTGCTGATTCCACCTAGTCAGCCTCTCATTGACAAAGAAGCGTACGGGTTTCCCTGAGAGCCCGAGATTCTCTGTTGTGGCCTCGCGTCGCACGCGAGCGCCGTTCAACAAAGCGTCACGCTGGTCACGTCGAGCGAGGCGCACCATGATAGCGCGAGGGCGGGGCTCTGTTGAAATTATGGGGCTCGTCGCTTTAATGTGTCTGCCGCCGACTCGCTCTGCGCAGACGATATCGCGGTCCTCCAAAGCGACTCCTAGCTTGGTGGCAATTAGCTGGAGCAGGTGTGTTGGGTTTTCCGCTTGCATCTCAGGTACGTTCGCTATCACGAGATCATTTGCCATCAGCTCCTGATCTCTGTCATTTAGGTCCCTCTTGAGCTGTTGAACCACACTCTCTACTGCATTTAAATTTGTCGGATCGCATCCGGCATCGTGACGCTTCTCAAGCGCCTCCAGTCTTGACTCAATCCCATCCATGCGCGTGTGACACGAGTCGTTAGACGCCTTCAGCTCGGCGACGTCTTTCCGAAGCTCCATGACTTCAAACCGCAAGGTGCGTATCTCCTCCACTACCAATTTCAAAGTGGAGCCCACGTCCGGCGGGAACTCAGGGATCACAGGCGACGACGGTGCAGCGATTGACTGGGGCGTCAACAGTGCAGCAGTAGACAGAGGCGTTGGCGATGCGGCAGTTGACAGTTGCGTCGTCGTAGGTGTCGTGGGCTCCTCACTCTGTACTTCTGCCACACAACCTCGTACCGGCGTATCGGCCTTATTGTCCCTACGGACATTTTTCTTGCACTCAGGGCAGTGCCAGGCAGAGACTAAGGGGCCTTTCGCAGGGAGGGCGACGCACACTCGGTGATAAGAGACGCTACACTTTGAGCATCTAGCGGTGTCCACCGCTGACACAAATTTACCGCATCCACCGCACTTCACCGCCATTCTTACAGCAGGAATCAGACTCACAAATTATTGCTTACTTAACGGTTTATTGTCGCGAACAAATGTTTTTTTTTTTTTTTTTTAACTTGAAGGTATTTAGGGTTATAGTTTGGAGATTTTGTTATTGATTTATGCAAGAGTTATGCACTTTAGAAGCACTCTCGGGACTTCACCACACTATAAATGTTATATTATATTGCCAAAGACCTAATTAAAAACTTTCTATACACTTTATCGACGTTATTTTATTTTATTTCCGTAAAAAAAATCAGACGACGATCCCACCAGTACAAACGTCAAAACGTCACTCATCAGTGATAATGTTTATCATTGCATTTGGTTTTAATTTTTTTATCTGATTACGTAGGTAACAAATTTGCTTCATATATTTGCTACATTTAGCAAACATAATCTTCTCCTTTTCACTCTTCACTTTGGTGGTTTGTGTCTGTCTATCTGATGCTTCGGGTTTATTGGCCAATAATCTATGTGACGGACCAGCTTGTGGTTCCTCCACATTGATAGGTACTTGTTCGGTCTGAAATCAAATTATTACAATCATTAAAGGGCCTTCATATCTTTTTTAGGGTTCCGTACATCAAAAGGAAAAAACGGAACCCTTATAGGATCACTCGTGTGTCTGTCTGTCGGTCTGTCTGTCTGTCTGTCTGTCTGTCTGTCTGTCTGTCCGTCTGTCACAGCCAATTTACTCCGAAACTAATGGACCGATTAAGTTGAAATTTGGTACACATATGTATTTCTGTGACCCAAACACGAATGTGTAACGTAAATAAATGAATTTTGAATATAGGGGTCACTTTTGGGGGTCAAACAAGAAAATTAAAAAAAAAAGTTTTGTAAACAGTACCGTGTGACATATCAAACAAAAGGGCTTGTTGTGAGGATCTTAAAAACAATTTTTACATAATTTTAAAATCAACAGTTTTAAAGATATTTAAGAAATTCAATGAAAATTGGCCATTCCCCCCCCCTTATCTACGAAACTACTAGACCAAAATTTTTGAAAAAAATACATAGTATGGCTCTTTACTTATAGATTACAGGAAAACCTATAAGAATTCTATGGTCTTAAAATAACATGGTAAATCTCTCAATATTGTGCGTATAAACTTACATTTCGTGGCTCGGCATCCAATAGGCCCATCTCTCTAGTTACTATAATATCAAAAGTGTTTGACTGCTTAATACACAACTAAATAAAACTGTAAATGTTCATGACAACCAATTCGGGTTTCGGCGTGGTTTGTCAACAGAAAATGCAGTGTTGTGTCTTAAGCATACTGTAACATACTATACACAGCGTAGGACGCCGATTTATGCTGGCTTCCTCGATTTAATCAAGACTTTTGATCTGGTTGCTTATGACGTATTGTGGAGAAAGATGGAGAAGGATAGGTTGCCAACGGAGCTTAATATAAACATCTTTAAATATTGGTATGGTAACCAGATCAATAGTGTACGATGGGCTGGAACTTTTTCCAGGCCATACAGGTTGGAATGCGGGGTGAGGCAAGGAGGGTTGAGCTCACCCACGCTTTTCAACTTGTATGTAAACGAGCTGATTGGCTCAGCAGCATCAGAGTGGGTTTTAATAATATTAGCTATGCAGACGCTGGTGCTTTTGAGCGCGTCAATCTGTGGTCTCAGAAAATGTGAGCAGTATGCCAAAACACATGGTTTGATTTATAACTCCAATAAGTCGGAGATCATGGTCTTTGAGGCTGGGGGTAGACCGGGTTATGTACCACCTGTATTTCTCAATTGGACTCCACTACAAAGAGTATTTACGTTTAAATATCTAGGTAATATACCTATTGACCCCTGACCTCAATGATGGATTCGATATTGAGCGGGAGCGAAGGGCGTTGTCGGTAAGGGCGAACATGCTGGCTCGCAGGTTTGCACGCTGCTCACTTAAAAAGTCAAAATTACTATGTTTCGAGCTTATTGTACAACGTTTTACATGTGCAGCCTGTGGGCTAGATATATCCAAAGGTCGTGCAACGCCATTCGTGTCCAATACAACAACGCTTTCGGGGTATTGGTGGGGCTACCCCGTTTTTGTAGCGCATCGGGAATGTTCGCGGACGCACATATTAATTGCTTTTATGCAACGATGCGAATGAGATGTGCATCCCTGGTGCGCAGAGTGCGGGCCAGCCCCAAAAATATCCTAAAAATGATCGCTTGCAGGCTGGATTGCATGTACATACATCAAACACTGCAGTGCCATCTCCCATGGGGTGAAATAAATTAAAACTAGATTACGTGGGGGTACTTAGAAAGTTTTGCGATACTAGAAAAAAATATACTACAGGTTATAACTATTTTTATTATATCTTTTCAAAGAACTCTCCATTGGCGTCTATAGGTACACAGTTTCATACGTCAAAACCAATTTTCATAACACATTTTCCAGTCCGCATCAGACACCTCTTCAATCTCCTTCTCAAATGCAGCCAGTGCATCTTCCGGTGATGAAAACTGTTTTCCTTTGAGTTGATTTTTTTATTTTGGGGAACAAGAAAACGTCGCACGGAGCCAAATCGGGACTGTAAGGAGGATTACCTATAAATTTGAACGGTGTGCTGTCTGCTGAAAGTCCCTTGTTTTGAGCGCCGAGTGAGCCAGCGCGTTGTCGTGGTGAAGCAGTAGCCCACGGAGGCCAGTGTTCGGTCGCTTGCTGCTTGCAGCAGTAAAAACTTCTGGCAAACATTTGGTAACATACCATTCAGATTCCTATCCATTTGCATAAAATTTTAAGACCTAATATAACTTGG
The DNA here is from genome assembly GCA_949152395.1 of Agrochola litura. Classification (NCBI taxonomy): domain Eukaryota; kingdom Metazoa; phylum Arthropoda; class Insecta; order Lepidoptera; family Noctuidae; genus Agrochola; species Agrochola litura. The sequence goes on from OX424520.1 coordinate 8,764,542, forward strand.
CATACTTTTGTTTGTCCTAATTATATTTTCGCATAATATTATTTACGCATAACAGCTTACGCATAATTTTTTACGCATAATTTCGCGCCTACGCGATTTTGCGATTTTAAATTACACTCTAGGGGTAGGGCAGACAAGACTACGTGGAGTCGGTTTTGCAGCGATTCGGTTCTGTTATTAACTTTTATAGCACAACATAATGATTTTTTAAGACAATACTTTAATTTTAATTTAGTTTTAAAAATGGAAATCATTTGCATGAAAATCTAAAATAAATACATAAAAATAACTCAAATTTGTTTCCGTTATTTCTATTAATTGTATGCCTAAATATTATTATGCTAATAGTCATTAGGCCTAGTAACGTTATGCGAATTAAATTTATGCCAAAACAGATTAGCCTTCAAGACAATTATGCCAACATAAACTGTATGCCAAAAAAATATGGCAAAGTATTATTATGGCAAAAAAAATTATACCAAAATCGTTATGCCAAAGTATATTAGGAAAAAGAATATTATGCAAAAAGAAGGGATCCCTACCATTCAGCATTAATGCTCCTTTGATCTCGTAAGGGTACTGACATCAGATAACCCGTCAAAGAAAAAAAACTTGCGATCAAAATATTGCCTACACATTTGGCTCGCTTCACTTTGGTAGGCGTTGGTTCATTTTGAAACAGCCACACGGTCGACTGACGCTTTGTTTCTGGATCATACTGATAAATCCATGATTCATCACCCGTAATGATATCAATGCGCCGAGAAAAAAAAAAAAAAAGTGTTTATTCACAACAATACTTGTTTTACCTAGTAAATTACCTCTGCCAAACAGCATAGCAGTTTGTTGGCAGATGTAGCTCCTTTTTAGCACATATTTTTGTTTTTCAATTATTCACTCCGTTTAGGCTTTGACAAAACTCATTTAAAAGATACTTATGTATTTTCTTTTTAAAAGAGGTTTTTGTGATAGAACTGTCTATATCGACTGGAAGGTTATTAAAAATACTTGGAACTAAAAAACGTCTACCTCTTCGACCATAATAGTTATTACAAGCGGGCACTACAAATCTTTTCATATTATTGTTCCTTTGAGATCTTGTGCGTACAATATTGTTTTTAAATTTATCACTACAATACTGTTCTAAAGCTACTGATAACACTACCCTCTCATGAACCGGTAGAATTTTACATTCCAAAAATAAGTTTTCGTAATCACTACTCTTACAATGCTTTTTTGTGTTTTTATCTACTAATAGTTTCATAAATCTGATTTGTAATTTTTTTATTTTATCCAAATATGTTTTAAATGTGTTACCATAGCATGCCAGTCCATAAGAAAGTAGTGAGTTCACCAGTGCATAGTAGACCATGTACAAAGTTGCCCTATCCAGCACAAAACTGAGGTGGTGAAATTTCACAAGCACGTACCTGAGTTTGTCACATAAGTGCATAATGTGTGCTTTCCATGAGAAGCTATTATCTATGACTAAACCCAAGTACCTGTATTCCTCCACCACCTCAATGTTTGCACACTGACACAACGTCAGTCCATCACTGTGCAGACACTCATAGCTATGCCCCACTATGCGCGGCGGACGCTCGATCTTTTTAAGATAAGGAGATCGTATACGCATACATTTGGTTTTATTTATGTTGATTATGATGCCATTGTCGTGAGCCCATTTGATAATATTAGTTAAATCTTCCTGAATGTTACTTTCAATTACATTTAAATCTTTATCTGCATAAACTAGACAAGTATCATCAGCATACATATATATGCGACATTTACGCACCACATTGCACATGCTGTTGACATGCATGATGTAACCGACGGGACCAAACACGGATCCAGTTGGCACACCACATGTGACGTGTCTGGGCTCTCCGACAACGCCGTCAATGACCGTTCGCAGTGTCCGGTCTGTGAGGTAGGCACGGAACCACCTGTTCAGTGGTCCCGCGACCCCGCACTCCTCCATGGCTTGAAGCAGCTGGTGGTGCTCCAATGTGTCAAATGCTTTTTTGAAATCAATGTAGACCACCACCACCTGCTTCCGCTGATCCAAACACTCATTGACGTCGTCCGCGAACTGCGCCAAGGCCGTCGCCGTGCTCCGTCCACGTCGGAAACCATGTTGTGCATTTGTCAGAATATTGTGCTCTTCTAAGAAAACACTTACTTGATTTACAATAAACTTTTCTACGATTTTATTTATAACCGACAATATGGCTATTGGCCTATAGTTTGCGTAATCACTACGTACAGTACCGACCAAAAGTCCATGAGCAATCTCACAAAGCAATAGACTGACGCTTCGGTTTGACTTACGACCTTCTTCTATAAGTTGTTACAATACTGTAGACACGCACATTACACACACACACTCACTTTGTCTGCAACCAATGACTAGTTCAATAATCATCATTCGTTTTTAGTTTCATTCGTCTTGTTCACATAAATATTAAAGTTTAGCAGGTAGACCACAAAAAACTAAGTAAATTATTTCGATTTCTGTGGGGTAGATGCAGTTTGTTACGAGTATTTAATTAATAGAACTTTTTTGGTTCGTGGATAATATTGGTGACGAGTATTTAGCGCAGTGTTGTGGTTATTATTATCAAAAAGCAGGCATAAAATATATTGAAGAGATCAGATCAGATCAGAGAATATTATTGCGCTGCGTAAAAGTGAAGTGAATATCTAATGAAACCGGACTAAGTGTGAGTGTTATCATTTATATATTTCATATTTTACTAAACATAAATCTTAATCAAGGGTATTGTTGATAGAACAGAGGTATTGTTGAGACAGAAGATGCCTTTAAAGTTTTAAATTCATTGTGAGGTTTAATTCGATTAGTGAATAATAAATAATAAGGTATTATGTGTAATAAAAACAATGTTTTTCTTTGTTCTAGAGAAATACTGTGAGGGTTAAGAGATATGAGGAAGGGGCTTATTATCGAGTAGCAGCGACGGCAAATGGTGAATGAAACAAATGGTTTCATACCAACGAGATATTTTGCTGAATTATTAAAAACACGTCATTATGAACCGTTCGCCGTGCACTCTGAAGGCTTGCATCACTGAAGACCAGCTAGAAAACCGTTTTTGACCTTAAAATATTGACCGTACCAACTTAATAAACAACAGATTCGTTATTGCATGAATTTATGGTAACGAATTTTTTAAGCACGTTTCAATAGGGTGTTTGTCGTATTTCTTGCAGATATACCGAAATTGTTTAATATTATTTTAGTAATAGTATTATTTTAGGATTAAAATTTGAGGTTTAGTTTCAATCTTCTTTTCGTAAAGAAAATGAATACTTAAGCTTTAACCTCAATAACAACCAATATTTACTAAAGTCAAATAAAATGTAAAATAATTAATACAAATAAAATATAAACAAACTGCCCATATTTAACCTTAAAATTACCTATTCTGTAAGTAGTTTTTTACATTTTAAGTAGTCTAATATTCTTATTTATTACTTAATTACTTCGACCATGATCAAAGCTTAATGTTTATGGTGAAAAAATCCATTAAAAATTTAAAATATTTCATAATTTAAATATGTCAAAATAATACAAACTGCTTCTAGTTTCTTGACATCTATTTCACATCTTATTCAGCTGAAGTAATGATAAATAATTGTAGCAGTGTGTTAACTTATGTAAAATAAATATAACGAATAAACATATTTTTTAATTTTGTTATCATATATCACGCATTTTTTATTCTAAAACCTTTATTGCAATAACAACATAAAAAAGCAGCAATATTTAAAAAATATTAGTATCGAAAACAAAAATAATAATATTTGCAAAAAACCGCACTGTATTTCACGAGATTAGAACCTGAGGCAGTTTGAATTCCATACCAACGCTTAACGCTTTCTGCTATCTGCACTTGTTAAGATACTATCGAATTTTAGCAATGCCATTAACTGGTCAAGTTCACGCGCATAGTGCGTGTGTGCTAGCATGTTTAAAGCGACGGAAATATATTGTTGTTTCGTGTAGAACAAAACTGCGTTATCTGTGGTGTGTGTATCGTGTTGCTTACACATACAAATGTACGAGCTATACCGCGTGTTCACAGCAATATGACTCTTAGCGTGCTCATGCACTTTTGATCGCTTACTGTACACCTTGTTTAAAAATTGGTCTAATTAATGCTGTTTTTAGTTTCTCGGGGTATAAACCCTTTTCAACACACAAATTAATAAATAAAGCTATTATAGGGCTCAACTTAGATTTTAATAATTTAATTTCTTTAACTCTAATTTTATCTACTCCGTCAGACTTATCACAACTTAGCAATTTATTATTCTATCTATATCTATTGGATAAGCTTTCCGAAACCGTAGCGATACATTTCCAGAATCAACATAGCCAGACTGTTAGCGACGCGCTCATGATTGTTTAGATTCCTAGATAGTAAGATATGTATAACTAATTAAGTACAGATATATGGGCCACTAGACCCCCACCCAACACGCGGGCAGTTCAGTCCGTGCGAGCACCGCAAGCGGGTGTGCTTGTATGTGTTTACCTCGTTTGTTTAAAATTATTATCCGTGTCTTTTCAAATATAAGTTATCTAAAACCATCTTCTCGTTTCACTTCGCCGATTACCACCTACTACCAGCTACATAGTGGTCCTTCGAGCCGGATCAAGTAAAATTAATGTTTGTCACGCCACCAGTGAAAAGAAAAATGGTGGGCACGCGAAGTACGGTACGGCGCGAGCGCGCGCAACGCGAACTTTTCGAACAACAAAAGGTTGCTCAAGACTCAGATACTGAAGAGCTTAAGTCTTCAACTAGTGCAGCATTCAAAACACCCGTGGCACCGCCGAGCGTCAAAACAGAAAACACGTTGCCAAGGTCGAAAGGTCATTCCGACACATCATCGGTTAAAGTTCGTAAGGCGCAGTTGCTTTTGGATGCTGCAAAGCAAAAGGCACAGATACGACTGGAACTCATAGACAGACAGCTAGAAGCGGACTTAGCTGAACTAAAGGAAGAAGAAAAATACAGTCCACGCGAAGAATGTGCTCACGACGTGGAGCAATGGCTGGAACGGAGTCACCACGAATTAATGCAATCGGCCCCCGATCATGGCAACCCCTTGGGCAAGTTGCATCCGCCTGAGACAGAACCAGCCGCGCCTGTAAATGCCGTCCTCTTTACGGCACCAGCAGCACCACCAGCTACGTCACCTCATAAGCCGCCACCTTTAGTGCCACATCTGCCGATGGAGTCGCACCCACACACTGTATCAGCACCGCCACCAGCGGCGGAGGCCACCAGTATGCAAGCGACTATTCAGATGCTAGCTGGCGCGTTGAAGGACTTGGCTTCTACGAGTGCACCGAATACTAACCTTATAACTCGACTAAGCACGCCGAAGGATCTTCCAGAATTTTCAGGAGACCCACTGGAATTTTTGCAATTCAAACAAGCCTATAAAGAATCAACCGAGCTCTGTAAATTTTCTCCTGAAGAAAACCTATGGAGGTTAAGAAAGTGTCTCCGAGGAGCTGCCAAAGATGCTGTCGCAGCCTTACTTATTTCTGCGAGTCCACCGTGCAAAATCATGTCAACTTTGGAGTTACGTTTTGGCAATCCTGATCTAATAATATCCAAAATAGTGCAGGATATCAAGAAATTGCCCCCAATGTCACAAAACTATCATAGTGAAATCGTGCCATTTTCAGTGAAAGTGCAAAACCTTATACAAGCAGTGCGAGCAGTTGGACGCGAAGAGTACTTACAAGGTATGAGCATTGTTTCAATTATATTGTACAAGCTGCCTACAACACTGTTATCTAAATGGTCTGATTATAGTTTCCCGCTCATCACTGAAGGACAGATATCCCGTATGGTCATTTTATCTGATTTCTTACACGATGAGGCCGTAAAGATATCAGTCACATCAAATATCCATTTTACGTGTCCTCGTACTGACCAATATAAAAACAATAATCAAAAAAATAAAGATAGTTCCGGCAATCGATATCAAACTATATTATTGCAATCAGATGATGATAATGATAACTGCAAATTCTGCCGTACCTCAAAACATAAATTAACTGAATGTAAACAATTCAAGAAGGCGTTACGTAAAAAGAGATGGGAATTTGTAAAACGTAACGGGATTTGTTATAAATGCCTACTGTCGCGCCACGCACGTGACACATGCTCAGCACCGCCTTGCGATAAGAACAGCTGTGGAGAGGGGCATCACAATCTACTTCACTACGTCGGAAACAAGCCGAAAAGTGACGCTGGAAGTAGCCAGGTTCCGGAGCTGAAGCCGACGATGCCTGTGCAAACGTCGATGACGACAACTTTGCCGATGTCCTCCGCCAATAGTACACAAACAGTGACGCATATAAACGCGAGTGAAAACAAAGTGTTACTTAAAGTCGTACCTATACGTATACATAGTGCTAACGGTGTGTTCAGTGCAAATGCCCTCCTTGATGACGGATCGACCGTCTCACTTATCAGTGCAGGGCTAGCGGAGCGCGCGGGGCTTCGTGGCCGCTCAGAGACGATGCGAATACGCGGAGCCTGGTCTGACGATGAACTGGTATGTGAAACGACCATCGCGAATTTAACATTATCAGGTATGGACAATAAGATACATAATATGAAAGTTCGATGTGTCGATAAATTAAACCTACCTTTGCAACAACTTTCTGTTGTCGATTGTAATAATTACAAAAACCTGTTAGGTATAAATGTTATGTTATATAAATATGATGTAAAACCTGAGATTTTAATAGGTCAAGATAACTATCACTTATTGTTACCTCTTAAAGTTATAGTAGGTAAATTGTATCAGCCGTCCGCTACATTGACTCCCCTAGGATGGTGCATGCACGGTATGTTGCGAAGGCCGTACGCTCGGCACGCGCAGGTCGCTGCCAGCGCCGTCGAGGCGCATGCCACGCTGCTGTTGAGTTCGGCCGCTACCACCGCCGCGGACAGGGATGAGTGCTTACTACGGGAGCTCCACGAGGAGGTGAGGCACTCATTTGCTGTAGACGCCTTGGGAATATCAGGTAAGCCGAGACAAAATATTAATGATACTTGTGCCGTCGCTCAGCTGGAGAAGTCTGCCGAACTCGTCAACGGTCGCTGGCGCGTAGGTCTGCCTTGGAAGGATGAGGCCTGCACCATGCCCGACACCTATCCTAACGCTCTAAAAAGGTTAAACGGGATAGAAAGGAAAATGGCACGTGACGATGGTTTTGCCGACAGATACCGCGAGCGTATAAATCATTTATTACAAAATGATTACGCTCACAAGATGGAAAAGCGACTGCCGGGTCCCAGGACGTGGTATCTACCCCACTTCGGGGTAGACAATCCCAACAAAAGGTCGCTTAGGCTAGTGTTTGATTCCGCCGCTCTAGTTGGTGATAAATGTCTAAATGATTATTTACTCACAGGGCCGGACTTGTTGTCATCCCTGTTTGGTATAATGCTGCGCTTTAGGGAATATTCAATTGCAGTAACCGGTGACATCAAGGACATGTTCCTTAGGGTCAAAATTTGCCCTAAAGATCAACATGCGTTTAGGTTCCTTTGGCGGGACAGCCCTGACGAGCCAGTTGATATTTACATTATGACGTCACTTATTTTCGGCGCTAACTGTTCTCCTTTTGTAGCTCAATTTGTTAAAAATGTAAATGCGCGTCGTTACGAGTCGACATTACCAGCTGCTGTTAATGCGATATACAAATCGCATTATGTAGACGACTATATTGATAGCCTGCCGGATGACACGACGGCGATAGAAATGGTTAAAAATATTACTAAGATTCATAGCAGTGGTGGTTTCGAAATTCGTAACTGGACAAGTAATAGCATTGCTGTTTTAGAAAGTATTCCAAAGAATACTTTAGGTACCGCCAGCGTTAGGTTCAAATTTGAACAGGAGTACCATGGCGAGCGCACCTTAGGACTCATCTGGTATCCTGGAGAAGATGAACTAGGTTTCGACGTGTCTCTGAAACGAATACCTGAAAATATTATTTTAAATAAGGATAGGCCGACTAAAAGAATTATGCTGCGAATAGTTATGTCCATTTTTGATGTACTAGGATTCTTAGCACCATTCACTATTCAGGGCAAAATTTTACTGCAAGATACTTGGCGCTTAAACATAGGCTGGGATGACGTAGTACCCGATAGCATTTACAATAAATGGTGCAAATGGATCGACTTATTAAAATATATAAAGCAAATACGTATACCTAGGTGCTATAATAAAACTATTATGTTGCGAGGTGGGTGTTCGAGCGAGACGGGACGAAAACCGGTTGCCGAGCCAGTGATGATAAGGCCACCTCCTCCCGCCACCGCACCCGTGACCCCCGCATTGGAGTTATCGGCTACGAGAAGCCGCTCGGAGACGTGTAGACCGCCTACGACAACCGCTACGTGTGCTACGCCGGCAAGTAATAATTATACATGCTTACAGCTGCATTTATTATGCGACGCATCTGTTCAAGCCATGTGTTGTGTGGCGTACTGGCGATGGATAGTCAATGGGAATGTTAATGTTGCATTTATAGCAAGTAAATGTCGTGTCTTACCTGTTAAGCCCATGACTGTGCCCCGAGCCGAGCTACAGGCGGCGCTGTTGGCTGCACGATTGGCTGATACCGTTCTGAAGGAACACAGACTAGCGGCCGAGCGACGATATTTTTGGTGCGACTCCACCACCGTTTTACAGTGGATTAGAAATAACACACGTAGGTATAAAACGTTCGAAGCGAACCGATTAGGAGAAATTGATGAACTTACGCGTATTTCCGAATGGAGATATGTACCTACCAAATTAAATGTAGCAGATCTTGGTACTCGTGACGAATTTAACCACACGTTGCTTCACAGTGAGTGGTTCCCGGGGCCTGATTTTTTATACAAAGACGAGTCTTTGTGGCCTGCTGACGTCGTGAACCCCAACATCGATGGAGACGAAGGGAGTTTAGAGTGTGTAGCTGTGATGCATGAGCCTACATGTAACTTACCTGTTCCTGAGTCGCAGCGGTTTTCCTCCTGGCTTCGCTTGCTGCGAGCCTCGGCCGTCATTCTGAAATTTATTGACAGATGCAAGAGACTTACCGGTGAGCTTGACTGCGATGCGATGGCTCGAGCTGAGATCCTGTTGCTAAAGAAGGCGCAGGTGGACTCGTTCTTCGCCGAAATATCTGCAATCAAAAACGGAAAACACATATCACGAGATAGTAAGTTACTTACCTTGTCACCGTATTTAGACGAAAATGGTTTACTCCGACTCGGTGGCCGCATCGATGCTGCGTCAGACGTGGACCTAGAAATGAAGAGACCAATTATATTAGATGGAAAACATGACATAACGCGTCTTCTTGTACGGTTCTTTCATATTAAGGCAGCACACGGGAACCAGGAAATGGTCGTCAATAACCTAAAACAAAAATATTGGATTATTAGAATAAGGCCAACAGTTAAAAAGGTGGTTTCGAATTGCATGCTTTGCCGCATAAGGAAAAGTAAGCCTCAAGTGCCCAGAATGGGTGACTTGCCCCGTGCCCGAGTAGCACATCACCAACGACCATTTTCATTTTGCGGTCTGGATTTGTTTGGTCCAATGGAAGTGACTGTTGGCAGAGGAAGACAGAAGAGATATGGCGTCTTGTTCACCTGCCTCACTATACGAGCGATTCATATCGAGCTTGTTCCGTCACTCACGTCAGACTCTTTGATTATGGCGCTGCGACGCATGGCAGCACGGCGAGGTTGGCCCTGTCATCTATACTCTGACAATGGCACCAACCTAAGAGCAAGCGATAAGGAGCTGAAGCAATCAGAGCAGGCACTTAATATAGATGCTCTGAAGGCCGTCGGCATGAACAACGCCATGCAGTGGCATTTTATACCTCCCTCTAGTCCTCACTGGGGTGGAGCCTGGGAGAGGCTAATTCGAAGCGTCAAAACATCACTTCGAGTTATAATGCACGAACGCGCTCCACGTGAAGAAGTGCTGCTTACCCTGATGGCGGAAGTAGAGAATATGGTCAACGGTCGTCCGCTGACACACGTCTCCGTCGACCCTGAAAGCTTAGAATCTTTAACTCCTAACCATTTTCTTTTAGGTAGCTCATCCAACACACCTATCATTGGGATTTTCGACGATTCCGACATGTTTCTACGCAAACAATGGCGAAAGTCACAAGCGTTAGCGGATATGTTTTGGCGAAGATGGGTGAAGGAGGTTCTTCCTGACTTACTGCCTCGAAGAAAATGGAACGAGGAGGTGAAAGCATTACAGGTAGGTGACGTAGTGCTAGTGGCTGACCCTACCAGTCCTCGTAGTACCTGGCCGAAGGGTGTTATTCAGAACACATGTCCAGGTAAGGATGGACGAATCAGACTGGTCGAAGTGAAGACTAAGACTGGCGTCTGGAAGCGACCTGCAGCCCGCGTCGCGCGTATTTCACTTGGTGAGGAGTGCTGAGCCAGCACTGGGGGGGAGAATGTTAGCGACGCGCTCATGATTGTTTAGATTCCTAGATAGTAAGATATGTATAACTAATTAAGTACAGATATATGGGCCACTAGACCCCCACCCAACACGCGGGCAGTTCAGTCCGTGCGAGCACCGCAAGCGGGTGTGCTTGTATGTGTTTACCTCGTTTGTTTAAAATTATTATCCGTGTCTTTTCAAATATAAGTTATCTAAAACCATCTTCTCGTTTCACTTCGCCGATTACCACCTACTACCAGCTACACAGACCTTTCCAAAAACCTATGACTACAAACATGTTTTATATCTAAGATTTCCTTGGTAAATGTTGTTGAAAATTTATTACAAATACTGTCAACCGAACATTCTAATTTTCCTAAGTACTTTAAAATAACAGAATCTATACTTTTTTTTTTCATTTCCTACCCATGAATTAATTTTAGTCCAAATCTTTCTAATATTCTTTTTACATTTTTTTATTTCTTCTTGACGGTATTTATTTTTCGCTTTATTTATCCATTTATTTAATTTATTTCTAAATCTATTATATTGTCTACGCAAATTCATATCCTCAGGTTTATTTTTCCAATTTTTAAACAACCTATCCCTAATACTTATCATTTCCTTAAGCTTTCGTGTGATCCAAGGTTTACTTTTCCTTTTATTGCGTGTACCAATACTTGGATTTTCGCTTCATTATAAACATCAGAAAATATTGTACATAATCTGTTATATAGGTCTATTGGACATTCACAATTTAATAACTCATTCCATGAAACATTTTTAAGTTTTTCTAATACCTTTTTATCACAAATAATAGTCCTATGAGGTTGCATTACACTCGGAACATCATTCATGACCGATTTACTAGCGAGGCGCACACCTATAACATAATGATCTGATATCTTAACAGTTAACACATACGCAGATATTGCACGTTGAGTTCGAACCCACACATGGTCAATGCACGACCGTGTCACTGTGTCGCCGTACACCTCCTCTCGCGTTACGTCACGGATAGCACATTCCAAGCCCAACTCGCTCATATTATTTGTGTAATTACTGATTACGCTGCTTGAACCGGTTTTACACAACAGATCTATGTTTGTATCACCAATCATAACTACGTCACAGCCTAAGGGAATCCTGGATAACAGTCTATGTATTTCTTCAACAAAACCGTTTCTGTTTGTTTTCGGCGGCCTGTATATAGCCAAAAAATGAATAATTTTACTTCCATCTTGGAAAAGTTGCCCATGTATCATCTCACAGTAATTAGTTTTTATTATGTTGGCAGCAAAATTTAACTTATTGTTTACATATAGCAAAATCCCACCTCCCCTTCCAGTTTCCCTTGTATTTATGTATGTGTCGTACCCGTCCAAATTGTATAAACACAGTTCGTGTTTTCTGATGTTAATCTCTGTTAATGCAATAATATCTAGTTTTTCCTTGCAATTGTCTATTAATACTTGTAGTTGATTAAAGTTTTTTCTGAGTGATCTTATATTTAAATGTAATAAGTACACACTGTAGTAAGTCATCCTGCCAGCTATCTGTACATATGTATTTGTTGTATTCAATGCTACATGTTACGTGTGAAGCGTGGTTGTTGAATTTTGACCTATAGGATACTCACAATTTATGACAGCATTGTACCAAAAAATATTAAAAAAACGTCACTTGTTTACTGCGTACGTACTAATGTCGCCAAGTGTACGAATCGACTTGATTTTGTTGTCGTTCGGATCATCTTTTCTTATCAGCACCTTACCGTTCTGTATCCAAATGTATTTAAATGTTTGCTTTAACTCATTCTTAGCCGTCCATAGCAGGTTGCGCATATGTTTCGTAAGATCCTCATTTTTATAGATACGTTGTCTATTTCCTGTAGCAGATATATCCTCATTAGTTAGTTGGTGGGATTTTCTTGTGGCTATCCATTTGTCGCGGCTAGCACGCGTAGGCAGAGTGTTAACCACGGGCCGTGGTTTTTTCTCGCGCTGTGACTTCTCGGCTTTTATTTCTTCACCTACCCTCTTTACCTAACATATCAATCCGCCTTCTATTCCTAATTTGCTTGCTATAGTTTTAATTGTGTTCTCTAAATTCTCGTTTTGCTGTTCCTCTAGTCCAAATATTTCTACATTTTTTTCCTTCTCACGCACCTCCAAGTAAACTATCCTTTCCTCCAGTGCCTTATTACAGGTTTCCAGATGCACGTTCTTGTGCTCCAATGCTTTAATCTTTTTGTCTGTTTTTTCCTTCTCTTCGATCAATTCCTGGTACTTATCAGCGTAGAAACTTATGTCTTCTGACATCGCCTCAAGGGTTTTTTTCATTTTGAAGACTATAGTTAGCTTTTCATTAACTTCGGCCAACAATTTTTCTGGTGTCGTTTGGGACATGTCGACTTCTATGTTTGGCTGGCGAGTTTGCGGCGCGGCTTGGCAATTATCGCATAAACCGGTGTCACTAAATGCCTTGATTTTAGCACCACATTTTTTGTGGAAGACTCCACCACAGTCACCATTACATCTTGCAATACTGTCGCCTTTCACTCGGGCCAGCGACAATTTACAAGACTTACACTGCACCATCACGAGAAGTTAACATATATTAATTATATTTATAATAGCTTTCCGAATTCTAGTCGCGTCACAGGTGTTGCGTTCGCACGGTAGGAGCGCCCACGCGGAACGCCCGAGACGAGCCTGCTTCAAATTTTGCTATCATGTCTCGGCACCATTCTACCCGAACCTCCTTCTGAGCCTGCGTTAGATTTTGCGCTACCAGCGTGAAACTATCTTCCTTACCCGAAAATGCCCGTGTAGAATTTCATGCACACTTCCCAATCCAATCTGCAGTATATGCTGAACCTCTTCATATATGTAATTCGCCTATTCTCTTGAATTAAAATTTTCACAGCCAGCACGTTTTGTTATGTAACAGCCGTCATAGGACGGCCACTTCTTTATTCGTCCACCAAAATTACTCGACCATGCATAAATTCGTTGAACCAGCGAAAAACAGTCGCTTTAGAAGGGCTTTTTTCTATGAACGTCATTCGAAGTCTTTCAAACAATTCTTCTGGTTTTAGTCGACATTTGAAATCGTATAAAATCATCGCTCGAAAATGTTCTCGTTGTAAATCCACTTTTCAGTATTTTGATTTTGCTCGTAAAAAATGTGGAGGAGAAAAATATCTGGATTAAGATTTTTTTTTATCGACGTTTTCTAAAAATTAAACCTAGCTAGATCGATTTATCGCTCCTGAAACCCTTTGCATACTAAATTTAATAAAAATTCTAGGAGCGTTTCCAAGATTCAAATTATATATATACATATACAAGAATTGCTCGTTTAAAGGTACATATTAGATTTATATTATTATTATAATGTGAAATTTTTAACGAAAATCAGATTTTTGTTTTATTTCATTCTATACGTTCAAATAAGTGATCCCGCAATTTAAAAAAGAAAAACGTAAAAATGTCACATTCGCGGTATTGGATGCCGAACGACGATTTGCAGTTAGAATGTATGGGAGAACATGTTTTTCAACTACAATGTTAAGTTTGTTCTTGGGATAAATAAATTCATCTCAACTACGGAACCCTTCATTGTGCGTAGTCCGACACGCACTTGGCCGGTTTTTTTACTTCCGAATACTCCCGACACTCTACAAACTGATGATGTTTTTCAATATTTTCTGAAACGAATATAGGTTTACAATCATCGCAACTATTTTTAAATCGGTTAAGTAAAAACCCGCAGACATACGCACATGCCTGTATCTCTGCACTGTCTTCATTTACCAACTCTTCGAATGGTTTCTGATGCAATATCATTTCCAGGCTCTGTGCCTATGCTTATGGGTTGTGACACAGACAACAATGTAGTGAAACTATTAATTATAATTTCATAGTTGTCTTCTTCACAATTCCCCACTGTTCCAATATGGGCTTAATTTGATATAATTGCAGTTTTTATACCTGCCACAAATTGCCCACATGTTGGGTTAATATTTGAACCGCAGTTACCCCGAATGCACCCAAAAAGATTTTCTAAAGGATCTTGCTGCAGCCTTCGTATAGATAAGCTTTTTATATTGAAGGTGTTTAGTTTATTTATTTTTTTATTCCTTGTGCGAGTCTCAATAAATACTTTTTCTTTCTTTTTCTTTCTTTCTTTCTTTATATGTTGACGATAATTTTCTCCACAACCGAACTATCCCATTAATGGTCCATATCCACCCTTCTGTTGATGGTGGTGTACGTGCACTTCCAACATATTTTTGAAAAAATATATCATATCCTTGTAAAGTTGTAGGTGTGGACTGGTTGACCGTAAATTTGTGGCATGAATCTTGCCTCTTCGTAGATCTGAACAATCACTGTTGACACTGTCGAATAATTTATCAATTGCGTGAATTACATCTGCCGTCACAGTGGCATCTGCAGAAAGCTTTCCTGAAAAAAAAAATATTATGTGTTTAACATGTGTCTATTTTATAGAGATTCAGTTCTTTTTTTATGGAAATGTTCCAGTATAGTAACTGAAAGCCTTAATTTATTTTTGTGATATAACATAACATCACGCCTTGTTCCTCGAGAGGGTTAGGCATTTCTGGGAATTAAATAATAATCTTGTATAAGCAACATTCCATTCACCTGCTGATATTTTGGCGTACATTCCTCCTGCAACAGAGTCGCTAAAACTAACTAACTTTTTTGTTTTGAGTTGGGATTTAAATGTTCTTTTTTCAGAAGAGGAGCATACACAAAATTTGGGTTTGTGCTGTCCATCTCATAAAACTCATTTATGTAGGACCACCTGGACCACTTAGCAACACCCGTAACCACACATATTAATTTTTTTAGTAACTTATGGAAACCTTTACCCACCATAGTGAGAAAATGGAGGCACATGATAATTAGATGTCTATAAAACTAAAAAAAAAGGATTTTTAATAATAAAACTTAATCTTACCTCTCCCTGTCTTGCCATCGGATGAAATATTTGTTGGACACTCAATGTCATATTTCATAAAATTATTTCTAAAATATTTGAGTAAATGAGGTGTATCGAACATTGTTATTATTTCATGATTATGAACTGTGATGAATGGATGCTGAGTACTAGCTCCTAAATTTATTAGAGCTCTACGGTTCACTCCATCCATGTCGCAAACAATGGCAGCTATATTTATTTCAGCAATGAAGCAGTGATTTAACACCTGAAATATAAATGATAAATTATTTTATTATTTTGATTAAATATATGCATACAATTCAGATTGTATGACATAATTCCATGAAAGTTTTAAAATAAACAAAAAAATTATACCTCTTTAATAAGAACAGCAAGCCTGTCTGAAATATCCACTCGAAAAATAGTAGGCGATAGGTTGTTTTATACTCTTCCTAATGCCTGATATCATAAAAACCAAGGCATATGCAGCAATCAGTGGTGACCTTCCCTGTGATGCATGGTCTTGATAGCCTTCTATATTATCTTCCTTAGGGTTGTAATTTAAATGCTTTTTTAAAGACATTTCGTCAAACATTAAAATATATTGGTTGTCAGAAGGCTTTTGGGTTTTTACAAACTTCTTAACAACATTAAGTACCGTCAAACGGGGTGAATAGATAGGTTTTCGATCTTTTGCAACGATTTTCGTAATGTTGCTGACTTGATACACATGTTTCTAAGCATATATTTGTTGAGTCTTAAGCCAAACTACTGAAATATATCCATTTTTATTCGGATATGTTTATAGTTAATAAGAAAAACCTCAAAATATACGTGATTTCTATTTACTTCCCATCAGGGGACAAAAGTCACGCCTGAGGGGTGATTAGAAAAATTTCGTAGGGCTGCCTCATTGTAGTTTCCCTGATTAATGAGTTAATATTAAGGTAAGCAAATAAAACCCGAGTAGGTATCATATACAAAATAATATGTATTTAATAAAATAAAATGTTATTATAAAAACCACCAAAAACATTTGACATTCAGTTACATGTTTTTGATGGTTTTTATTGGTTAATTATTAATAATAATCAACAAAAACTAAACAAAATTTTACTCCAAACTAAAAAACAAAACTCTAAACTGAAAATTGCATTCAAAATAAAATTAAAACATTTAACAAAAAAATAAAATTGAACCACCTACCCAACGGTTCTTAAACTTTGTGGCAGCAGCCCTATTATAATCATGTCTAATCACCCCTCTTTCGTAACTAATCACCTCTTTCCCGTGTCTATTAACCATATTCGCGTGTCTGGTAACCCCTCAGGCGTGTCTATTCACCCCTCAGGCGTGTCTAATAACCCCGAAAAATTCAAGAAAATAAGGCTTACGCAATAAGAACAATTTAACATATTTTTGCATGTTCTAACTTCAATTTATACAGCACAATATATTTATAATAACACAGACCGTAATGGAAAATTAAATTTAAACGAATAACACCAAAATGCAATTACTTACCGAAGTTCAAAATCGCGCTCACGCAACTCACTTGTTTTGTTGTCAACTTTGACGTTCAGTTTTGACGACTTTTTGTGATGTTGCCACGCATAAAACGTTGTCAAACTAAGAAAAATAATACTACCAAATTGCTAAAGAAGCGGGTTTATGGCTGGGGTCACCGAGTTTGCCATAAAAAACGTTTGAATAAAAACCAAGTTTTTTTCTCTATTCCCCCAGCGAGTTCGATTCACCCCGATTGACGGTACTGGTTGATTAACACCAACACCAAAAGGTACTTTATTAAGCAAATTTCTAAAAGTGCTTGGAGATGGTAAATGAAAAAGTCTTCGCAGTAAACGATAGCAGGTAGGTGACTTCTTAAATATCCGCAAGGCTGTTATTTTCACTTGCTTTGACCATCTTCGACCAATGTACTTTTTCTTAAAGTTATTTAATTGATCTTGCAATAATTGGGCAAACGTTGAGGTAATCTTTTTGGATATTTTTTTACAGCCACATCATAGAAAGAAAGAAAAAGAAAGAAAACTTGTTTATTCTGCACAAACAAAACGCACATTTTTTAAAAACTACAAAATACACACAAAACAAAAATAGCCAAAAGCCTCGTATTCAAGTAGTAAAAAAGTTTGACAATATTGTTCCTAGCTAGTAACTATAACACTGGTTCATTGGTTGATGCATTGGTTGTTGTCAAGGCCACGAACCAAAGACAATATTGCATAATTATTATTGCAATATTGGCAAATGACAACATAACAACACAAAAACAAAATGCCGATTGCAGAGTTAAGTATGAGTATCTACTTTTGTAACAAATAACAACAAATATTAATCTGTGCGTCGTATCTGCGCAAGAACAGGTCATTGCTCAGCGAAAAGCTGTGAATTCGGACGAACCTAATTTCTACAGCACTGGTTTTCAGCAATTACCTATGGAATGGCGAAATGACGTCTCCCTGTGTGACCTAATAAATCGGGTAAGTATTTTTTTCCATTTTTTTTTCCATTAATAATATGTGTGATTCAGCTGAACATAGTACATGTACTTTAAAGTAATAATTCTTAAATAAAAAATCTGTATTTTTGCGTAACACAAATTAAATATTTAAAAATATAAATAAACTCATACAGTGAAAACATAAAATACTAAGTAATTGATTTATTATACGTTGTGTGCAGTGTGGTGTGTTCTCCTTGTTTGTGCTGTTTTAGAAGTAATAAATTCGATAATAATTAAAATACTCAGGTCTACATTGATACACCATCATTTCCCACATGCACCATGGGAATTGCAAATTACGTTGCGTGTCGATGGCGTGGCGGCCATTTGCACAACGGTAGGCTTTGAGGAGGCATGGGGTTGACAAAAACAACTATGCTTTTCCGGTCAAATTGGTACAATAGGCTAATTGGCACAGCTTGATAGTGTTAAATATGTATTTTTTTATATTATTTTAGTGGGATGACAAGGAATCATTGATGTACGAAGGAGCAAGATCCACCGAAATACGGAATGCCAAACCTAAGGACGCCTCCTGATCTTAATCGTAGGTAAATATTACTATCAGTCTATATATTAGTATTTCATTACTAAAGTTTAATGAAACAGAATCCCAGCCTAGCATTAAATCAAAAAATAATAATAATGAGTAATTAATCCTTCTGAACTTTATTGAAATGAAACCTATTGTCCTATCCAGACGATGCAGCTTCAGAAAGACACACAGCAAACATGCCACAGATAACTGAGGCCCACCACTCCCCTGCAACAATGACATACACCAGACCTAAACAGGGAGGAATCAACCGTAGGCCAATCACACTGTTGGAAATCCATATCCATTGCCCGTAGGCCATGACCCTAGAGGTAAGTACAAAAAGAGCTGCTAGTTTTAGTTTGGTAATCATGTGGATTGCTGTATCTTCATGAAATATGTTTTTAAGATATTCAAAAAATGCTTTTTTGTTCTCAGGACTCTTACTGGTGGAGGAATGTTATTCCAACAGTGTGTGGCAGCGTACTTGAAGCTCCCCCTGAATGCTGCGGTCCTGTGTTTGGATGTACAAAGTGGATTGGTAGAAAAACGTGGTTCGTATTTGCTGTGTCTCCAACTTAACTTCTCAAAGAGATAGTGTGGTTTTTGTGTAGTAACTACTCCAAAAAGTAAACTAGCCATATGTAACTTTCTCCTAGCTGCCATTTTCAAAATATTATTTTCATTTATATAAGGAGTGACATGACTTCTACGAGGTATCTTCACACAGAACCGTGTACATGCATTTTGTATGCGTTGTATCAGCTTCTCTGTTCTTGCTAATAGGCATGGGCCGTACACGGTATCACAGTAGTTAAGTCTTGATAAAATTAGACTATCCACCAATTGTTTACGTAGATCAATACTCAGGTAGTCTCTAATTGAATATAGGAGCTTCAATCTATAAAAACAATTTCTCACGGAGTTACTTATGTGTTTCTCAAATCGAAGTTCAGGATCCATGGTGTGGTGTTTGACATATAGTTGACACTTGACAGTTGACTGACAGTTTATTATTGCAAGTGAGGGTACCCCCAGTATAGTTTAAAAGCAATGAAGAACGACCTGACCAGTTCAATATGGACGCCAAGTAAGTACATAACAGTGGCGACGAGAAAAACGTGAAATATTGTGAAAAAACCAGTGAAAACATTGTGAAAACTGTATAAATACAATGGCTGATATAAGATTCGAGACATTTGATATTAAAAGTGGGGATTGGGAATCTTATAAAGAACGATTTGGGTATTTCATATTAGCACATGGCATAGCAGAACCTAATAAGCAAAAAGCGGTATTTTTTGCATCTTGTGGTAGTGATCTGTATAACTTAGTTAAAACATTAGTGTTTCCGGATACTGTGAGCCAGGTTACATTAGGGGAAATAGATACAAAACTAAATAACCATTTTAGTCCGCGACCAAATGAGATAGTAGAATCATTTAAATTTCATAGTAGAAATCAGGGTAAAAATGAATCAATCCAAGCATATATTGCAGTACTTCGAAAAATGTGTAGATTTTGCAACTTTGTAGATTTAGAAAGAACCTTGAGAGATAGACTAGTGTGTGGCGTAAATAATGCC
Source organism: Agrochola litura (assembly GCA_949152395.1). Classification (NCBI taxonomy): domain Eukaryota; kingdom Metazoa; phylum Arthropoda; class Insecta; order Lepidoptera; family Noctuidae; genus Agrochola; species Agrochola litura. The sequence goes on from OX424520.1 coordinate 8,784,696, forward strand.
AGACTACAAGAGAATTTACTGAAGAAGGCGAATCTCACTTATGTAACAGCTGTGGAGTTGGCTTTGCAAGCGGAAAGATGTGTTGAAGACCTAAAGATCCTGAAAGTGCCGGCCATTGAGGAATCAGCAATCACCTGTCCTGCAAGTGCAAGCAGGGACAGTGAGGTAGAACCAATGGAGGTAAATGCAGTGGAAGAGAAGAAAAAGAAGCTATACTGTTACAGATGCGGAGGAAGCCATTTGTACCACAAATGTAAGTTTGTTTCTGCTAAATGCAACACATGCAACAAAGTTGGCCATATTGCAAAAATGTGTAGGAAAAATAATAATGGAACTGGTGATATCAAAGAAATTCAAGAAAGTGAAGAAGAATTTATGAATGGGTTATACTGTTTGGGAGGAACATACCGTGAACCTGCCATATATACAGAACTTCAGCTGAATAAGAAATTAGTCAAGTTTGAGGTTGATTCCGGCTGTTCTTATACAATAATGTCAAGGGAACAAGCAGAATTAATCTGGCCAAGTGGATTGGATTTACAGGAATGCAGGCTAAACTTGCACACCTGGACTGATGCTAAAGTGCAGGTGCATGGCAGGACCAAAGTATTTATTGAATATAAAAAATTTAAAGGGTACCTGCAAATAATAATTGGCCAGGGGCGAGGTAATCTCCTTGGTAGGAATTGGTTCAAGCCTCTGGGGATTTCAGTTGAAGGTATAAATTGCATCAATTCCCTGGATAGGGAAAAGGATGAATCTCTGTTGAAAATACTTAAAAAATATGAAGAATTGTTTGATGGACTTGGCGAATACAAAGGACCTGAAGTTGTGATTAATTGCAAGAAGGATATACAGCCGAAATTTATGAGGAGCAGGTCAGTACCATTTGCGATAAGAGATAGAGTTTGTGAAGAAATAGATAGGTTGGTTAACGTTGGCGTAATGGAACCAATAGCTTATTCAAATTGGGCCACACCAGTGGTGCCAGTACTAAAAAAAGATGGTAGTATTCGATTATGTGGAGACTACCGATTGACTGTAAATTCAGCAACTGACACGGATACCTACCCGCAGCCAACAATAAATGAGTGTCTATCTGAAGTCGCAGGTGGCATTATTTACACCAAACTAGATTTAAAAGAGGCGTATACACAGCTGAAAGTATCAGATGAAACAGGTAGGCTCCTGACGATTAATACATTAAAGGGGTTATATAAGATGAAGAGACTACCCTATGGTTTAAAGGCTTGTCCAGGTATATTTCAACGGATCATGTCAACAACATTGGCAGGTATTAAAGGAGTCACTGTGTTGCTGGATGACATTTTAGTAAGTGGTAATAAGATACAGCATAACGCAAGGCTGGAAAAGGTACTGGCATGTCTAAAAGAGGTAGGACTCAGGCTGAACCGAAAGAAGTGTGAGTTTGCAACAAATAAAGTTGAATTCCTTGGTTATGTGGTGGATCAAAATGGTATTCATCCAAGTGAAAAAAAGGTCAAATTGATTATGAATGCGAGGAGCCCTAGAAATGTTAAAGAGCTACAAGCTTTCTTGGGATTGTTGAATTTTTATGACAGGTTTGTGAAAGACAAAGCGACGTTATTGGAACCACTACATAGGCTTCTAGATAAAGATGCTGTATGGAAGTGGGGCAAGTTAGAGACAGAAACATTCCAGATGGCTAAAGCTACACTATCGAGTGAAGATACACTAATACATTTTGATAATAACAGAAAGGTAACATTAACATGTGATGCTTCAGAATATGGGGTAGGAGCCGTTCTATCTCATGTTATGGATGATGGATCAGAAAAACCTGTTGCTATGGGATCCAGAACGTTATCAAAATCGGAGCGTAATTATGCACAGATCGATAAAGAAGCGGCGGCAATTATATTTGGATTGGAGAAATTTAATCAGTATGTATATGGAAGACATGTAGTAATATATACTGACCATAAGCCGTTGCTTGGGATTTTAAGTCACAATAAAGCAATACCTAAAGTACTGTCACCAAGAATGATGCGATGGGCTTTGAAGCTGAATTCACATGATTATGAACTACAATATAAACGTGGCACTAGTATAGGTAATGCTGATGCTCTCAGTAGGTGGCCAATGGATACTACTGAAGATGGGAAGTCAGATACTGATGTTAAGGATATTTTATTACTGTCAGAGACACCAAGCGCCGTTCAGTATTCGGCAAAAGATATTGCAGAACAAACAGGGCGAGACGATATTTTATCTAAAGTGAAATTCTGGATATTGCATGGATGGTCTGATACCGTAAATGACAGTAATATGAAATTATATTGGCTAAAAAGAAAGGAGTTATCTGTTACTAATGACTGCATAGTATGGGGCACTCGAGTGGTCATACCGCCACTGATGCGGGAACACATGTTACAGGGTCTACATGAGACTCACGATGGTATAGTAATATCAAAATCAATTGCACGAAGTTATTTTTGGTGGCCAGGACTGGATCATGAGATTGAAGCATTAGTGGCAAATTGTGATAGCTGTCAGGCAAATAAAAATATGCCAGCAAGCACGGGACATTCTTGGATCACCCCTTCTAACCCATGGCAACGTTTACATATTGACTTTGCTGGTCCAGTTGACAGAAGAATATATCTAATTGTGGTGGATCCACACTCAAAATGGCCAGAAGTAAAAATAGTTAAATCAACGTCAAGTGAATGTGCAATTAAAGCTTTAAGAGAAATTTTTGCCCAGCAAGGATTACCACAAGTATTAGTATCGGATAATGGAACGGCATTCACATCTGAACAATTCAAGAATTTTATGAAATGCAATGGCATTCAGCATATACTGACTCCACCATATACACCATCGTCAAATGGCCAAGCTGAAAGAGTTGTGCAAACAGTAAAAAAGAAGTTGCTATGGGAAAAAAAGGTTGCGGGGGAAGGCATGTGGTGTTTGACATATAGTTGACACTTGACAGTTGACTGACAGTTTATTATTGCAAGTGAGGGTACCCCCAGTATAGTTTAAAAGCAATGAAGAACGACCTGACCAGTTCAATATGGACGCCAAGTAAGTACATAACACATGGTTAACCCAAGGTTGCATGCTATCTCTACCCTATCTATTTTATCACCCCTTATGACCACTTCTGGCTTAGCTAACAATATTGTGCTGATCATTTTCCGACTTCCCAAAACCATAAATTTCGATTTCAGTGGGTTTAATACCAGTGAGTTATTATCTGACCATACCACCACTCTTTCAAGATCGTCATTGATTTTTTTCATTGCCTCTAATGTATCAGCTGGTTTAAAAGTTATATATAATTGGATATCATCTGCGTACATATGATACCTGCAATGCTGGAATGACTTAATAATATCTGCGCTGTACAAGATATATAGAAGGGGCCCTAATATTGATCCTTGAGGCACACCACGTGGCACTTGACGAGGGGGGGATGACATCCTTGATCCATCCTCTTTCTGTATTTCAACGAGCTGCAACCTATTTTGCAAGTAGCTAGCAAACCACTGTACTGTTTCCGTTGTAAAACCATAATAGACCAACTTGGAAAGTAACAGAGTGGTGTTTATTGCATCAAAAGCCCGCGAAAAATCTAGTAGTACAAGGACAGTCCCCTCCCCCCCGTCCCGCGCCTCTAGGATATTTCCTACTACGTCAGAAAGGGCTGTGGCCGTCCCACGGCCTTTCCTAAAACCAGACTGAAGATCGGGGAGCATATTGTTTGCTTCTAAATATTCTAACATTTGGTTATAAACCACCCTCTCCAAGACTTTCGATAGACAAGGCAATATGCTAACAGGTCGCAGATCTTTAAAAGTACTTGGGTTGCTGATTTTGGGTAAAGGACGCACAATAGCACACTTCCATAAGTCAGGGAAAGTGTGGCTATCTATCGACTGATTTACTATTGTGGTGATGGCCTGAAGGGTAGTTGGTAACGTTAGCATTATCATATCCAGACTCACTCCATCAATCCCTTTAGCATTTGACCCCAAATTCTTAATAATTTTTTAGATTTCTTCCTCATTGACATTTCGTAACTTAAATTGAGTTTCACCAAACCTATTCGTATTAAAGTATGATAGCTGCGATGGTGGCAGTATGCACTGTCCTGGTACATTCAGAAATGCCTTATTAATTTCATCTGGGTCATTAAATTGTCCAGGGAGCATACCTTCACTATGTTCTGAGAATACATCAGATTTAAGATTTTTCCATAGCTTTTTGGGGTTTTTTATCTGGCTATTAATGTGACTGTCAAAGTATGCCTTCCTTTCCTGCATTAATGCTGTAACAGCTTGTTTTTTTAAATCTAAATAATATTTTTTTGTAGTATCTAACTTGTCTTTATTATAATTATTTTTTGCCTCGTCTCGCAGCTTAATCATTAATTTAATATTATCTGTTATCCATGGCGTGGGACGGTCCTTAAATATCTTACTCTTTATGGGGGCATGTAAGTCATACAATTGGGTGATAAAGACATTAAAATGTTCAATCATGCTGTTAACATCTACCATTGTGCCAATTTCCAACCATGGCATTACATTCAAATCCACCTCAAAGTAATCCATCAAGATATCCCTTAGAGGCCGATATACAACTAGCCTAGGTTTCCTATTTTCCTTTTTTATGACAGTATCACATACAATAAACGAGTGATGACCAAGTTCACTGCTATGACTGACTAGCACATTACGAACCCCCACATCGGTACAAATCACATCTATGAGAGTACTACTATCCCCTACAAAATGTGTTGGTGACTGTACTACCTGATTTAGATTTGTATAATTAAGGAATTCCATCATATCTTTAGTTTTTGTGTTGTTTGTATCCAATAGATTAATGTTGAAATCCCCCAGTAATACCAAATGATCGTAAGGTGCCAATGCGCTAATACTGTCAGTTATTCCATCCAGAAATTTTGAAAGTTCAAACCAGGGTGGCCTGTATGCAGTGCCAATCAACAACTTTCTACCATTGACAGTTAGGTTTAACCACATCTGTTCCACATCAGATTGCTCTGAGTGTGGCCGTACTCGCGCCCTAATTCCCGTTTTAATGTAAAACGCTACACCTCCGCCTCGTCCCCCGCGTATATTCACAGGGCGCGGCACGTGCTTCAACCTATATCCCGGAACCTTAGGCGCGCGTCCCTCCTCCCCATGTCTCAGCCATGTTTCGTTGATTGCCATTATATCCACTGAGTGTTGTGACATGGCAATTAGAAACTCGTCCTGGTTAGTTGCTAGAGACCCCGCATTGAATAAACCAAACTTTAATAATTTTGACTTAGTCATGGCATGTAAATAGTAATGGCTGTATAAGTGTGTTTATATAATAAGGATAATATTTCATTACTATTAATTATTAATATATTTACTATGGTAATTTTGCTTATTCTTCTGTGTAAATAATTTTTGTACATAAGATTTAATTCTGGTAGTAAATAACTAACTATGTTTCCTTCAAAATAATGCTCCCAATAATTATGAATTGTAAATACTATAATATATCTATTGTTTGTAAATAATGTTGTTGTTTGTGTGTAAATAATAATATGTGTAGATAATATAACTGTGGTCCTCGAATGATTGCAGTACTCACTTTGATATTCCCAGCTCCCCAGATTACGACAGATACGACACACAGACACTATGTTTAAAAAACGATTACAGTTAGAAAAACTATGAACTAGTACAAGAAAAAGTGCATCATCAAACAAAGATTTATTTGTTAGTGTCCGTGTATGGTCCAATAATTTGTTTAATGTCATCCCCAGATGCAATCCTGTGAGTGGATTCTTCAGGCTTTTGCCGGACCAGGATGCGACCGCGCTTCGTCCATACGAACCGCCAACCATGAATCCCTGCAGCTGCCTTTGTTTGACGAAACAACTGCTGATTCCACCTAGTCAGCCTCTCATTGACAAAGAAGCGTACGGGTTTCCCTGAGAGCCCGAGATTCTCTGTTGTGGCCTCGCGTCGCACGCGAGCGCCGTTCAACAAAGCGTCACGCTGGTCACGTCGAGCGAGGCGCACCATGATAGCGCGAGGGCGGGGCTCTGTTGAAATTATGGGGCTCGTCGCTTTAATGTGTCTGCCGCCGACTCGCTCTGCGCAGACGATATCGCGGTCCTCCAAAGCGACTCCTAGCTTGGTGGCAATTAGCTGGAGCAGGTGTGTTGGGTTTTCCGCTTGCATCTCAGGTACGTTCGCTATCACGAGATCATTTGCCATCAGCTCCTGATCTCTGTCATTTAGGTCCCTCTTGAGCTGTTGAACCACACTCTCTACTGCATTTAAATTTGTCGGATCGCATCCGGCATCGTGACGCTTCTCAAGCGCCTCCAGTCTTGACTCAATCCCATCCATGCGCGTGTGACACGAGTCGTTAGACGCCTTCAGCTCGGCGACGTCTTTCCGAAGCTCCATGACTTCAAACCGCAAGGTGCGTATCTCCTCCACTACCAATTTCAAAGTGGAGCCCACGTCCGGCGGGAACTCAGGGATCACAGGCGACGACGGTGCAGCGATTGACTGGGGCGTCAACAGTGCAGCAGTAGACAGAGGCGTTGGCGATGCGGCAGTTGACAGTTGCGTCGTCGTAGGTGTCGTGGGCTCCTCACTCTGTACTTCTGCCACACAACCTCGTACCGGCGTATCGGCCTTATTGTCCCTACGGACATTTTTCTTGCACTCAGGGCAGTGCCAGGCAGAGACTAAGGGGCCTTTCGCAGGGAGGGCGACGCACACTCGGTGATAAGAGACGCTACACTTTGAGCATCTAGCGGTGTCCACCGCTGACACAAATTTACCGCATCCACCGCACTTCACCGCCATTCTTACAGCAGGAATCAGACTCACAAATTATTGCTTACTTAACGGTTTATTGTCGCGAACAAATGTTTTTTTTTTTTTTTTTTAACTTGAAGGTATTTAGGGTTATAGTTTGGAGATTTTGTTATTGATTTATGCAAGAGTTATGCACTTTAGAAGCACTCTCGGGACTTCACCACACTATAAATGTTATATTATATTGCCAAAGACCTAATTAAAAACTTTCTATACACTTTATCGACGTTATTTTATTTTATTTCCGTAAAAAAAATCAGACGACGATCCCACCAGTACAAACGTCAAAACGTCACTCATCAGTGATAATGTTTATCATTGCATTTGGTTTTAATTTTTTTATCTGATTACGTAGGTAACAAATTTGCTTCATATATTTGCTACATTTAGCAAACATAATCTTCTCCTTTTCACTCTTCACTTTGGTGGTTTGTGTCTGTCTATCTGATGCTTCGGGTTTATTGGCCAATAATCTATGTGACGGACCAGCTTGTGGTTCCTCCACATTGATAGGTACTTGTTCGGTCTGAAATCAAATTATTACAATCATTAAAGGGCCTTCATATCTTTTTTAGGGTTCCGTACATCAAAAGGAAAAAACGGAACCCTTATAGGATCACTCGTGTGTCTGTCTGTCGGTCTGTCTGTCTGTCTGTCTGTCTGTCTGTCTGTCTGTCTGTCTGTCCGTCTGTCACAGCCAATTTACTCCGAAACTAATGGACCGATTAAGTTGAAATTTGGTACACATATGTATTTCTGTGACCCAAACACGAATGTGTAACGTAAATAAATGAATTTTGAATATAGGGGTCACTTTTGGGGGTCAAACAAGAAAATTAAAAAAAAAAGTTTTGTAAACAGTACCGTGTGACATATCAAACAAAAGGGCTTGTTGTGAGGATCTTAAAAACAATTTTTACATAATTTTAAAATCAACAGTTTTAAAGATATTTAAGAAATTCAATGAAAATTGGCCATTCCCCCCCCCTTATCTACGAAACTACTAGACCAAAATTTTTGAAAAAAATACATAGTATGGCTCTTTACTTATAGATTACAGGAAAACCTATAAGAATTCTATGGTCTTAAAATAACATGGTAAATCTCTCAATATTGTGCGTATAAACTTACATTTCGTGGCTCGGCATCCAATAGGCCCATCTCTCTAGTTACTATAATATCAAAAGTGTTTGACTGCTTAATACACAACTAAATAAAACTGTAAATGTTCATGACAACCAATTCGGGTTTCGGCGTGGTTTGTCAACAGAAAATGCAGTGTTGTGTCTTAAGCATACTGTAACATACTATACACAGCGTAGGACGCCGATTTATGCTGGCTTCCTCGATTTAATCAAGACTTTTGATCTGGTTGCTTATGACGTATTGTGGAGAAAGATGGAGAAGGATAGGTTGCCAACGGAGCTTAATATAAACATCTTTAAATATTGGTATGGTAACCAGATCAATAGTGTACGATGGGCTGGAACTTTTTCCAGGCCATACAGGTTGGAATGCGGGGTGAGGCAAGGAGGGTTGAGCTCACCCACGCTTTTCAACTTGTATGTAAACGAGCTGATAGGCTCAGCAGCATCAGAGTGGGTTTTAATAATATTAGCTATGCAGACGATGGTGCTTTTGAGCGCGTCAATCTGTGGTCTCAGAAAATGTGAGCAGTATGCCAAAACACATGGTTTGATTTATAACTCCAATAAGTCGGAGATCATGGTCTTTGAGGCTGGGGGTAGACCGGGTTATGTACCACCTGTATTTCTCAATTGGACTCCACTACAAAGAGTATTTACGTTTAAATATCTAGGTAATATACCTATTGACCCCTGACCTCAATGATGGATTCGATATTGAGCGGGAGCGAAGGGCGTTGTCGGTAAGGGCGAACATGCTGGCTCGCAGGTTTGCACGCTGCTCACTTAAAAAGTCAAAATTACTATGTTTCGAGCTTATTGTACAACGTTTTACATGTGCAGCCTGTGGGCTAGATATATCCAAAGGTCGTGCAACGCCATTCGTGTCCAATACAACAACGCTTTCGGGGTATTGGTGGGGCTACCCCGTTTTTGTAGCGCATCGGGAATGTTCGCGGACGCACATATTAATTGCTTTTATGCAACGATGCGAATGAGATGTGCATCCCTGGTGCGCAGAGTGCGGGCCAGCCCCAAAAATATCCTAAAAATGATCGCTTGCAGGCTGGATTGCATGTACATACATCAAACACTGCAGTGCCATCTCCCATGGGGTGAAATAAATTAAAACTAGATTACGTGGGGGTACTTAGAAAGTTTTGCGATACTAGAAAAAAATATACTACAGGTTATAACTATTTTTATTATATCTTTTCAAAGAACTCTCCATTGGCGTCTATAGGTACACAGTTTCATACGTCAAAACCAATTTTCATAACACATTTTCCAGTCCGCATCAGACACCTCTTCAATCTCCTTCTCAAATGCAGCCAGTGCATCTTCCGGTGATGAAAACTGTTTTCCTTTGAGTTGATTTTTTTATTTTGGGGAACAAGAAAACGTCGCACGGAGCCAAATCGGGACTGTAAGGAGGATTACCTATAAATTTGAACGGTGTGCTGTCTGCTGAAAGTCCCTTGTTTTGAGCGCCGAGTGAGCCAGCGCGTTGTCGTGGTGAAGCAGTAGCCCACGGAGGCCAGTGTTCGGTCGCTTGCTGCTTGCAGCAGTAAAAACTTCTGGCAAACATTTGGTAACATACCATTCAGATTCCTATCCATTTGCATAAAATTTTAAGACCTAATATAACTTGGCATACTTTTGTTTGTCCTAATTATATTTTCGCATAATATTATTTACGCATAACAGCTTACGCATAATTTTTTACGCATAATTTCGCGCCTACGCGATTTTGCGATTTTAAATTACACTCTAGGGGTAGGGCAGACAAGACTACGTGGAGTCGGTTTTGCAGCGATTCGGTTCTGTTATTAACTTTTATAGCACAACATAATGATTTTTTAAGACAATACTTTAATTTTAATTAAGTTTTAAAAATGGAAATCATTTGCATGAAAATCTAAAATAAATACATAAAAATAACTCAAATTTGTTTCCGTTATTTCTATTAATTGTATGCCTAAATATTATTATGCTAATAGTCATTAGGCCTAGTAACGTTATGCCACGGAGTACTGAAAGCAGCGGAGATGCCACAAGCCAAAATCACCTAAGAATGAAGCGTCGCCTGAATGCGGGTGTTCGGGGGACGAGGTACGGCGATGGCCACACCCCACGATGGAAACCCTGCCCATTTTTTGTAAATCCATCTAGCGGTGAAAGGAATTATTACAGTGAAACTGAACTAACAATTTTTCATTTTAGTTCGTCTACTGGCCACTATGGCGTAACAAAGCATGACATTTTGTTCCAGAACATTCTAGTGCGTTAGTATGGTGGGAACACATTATTTATACCCAACTGTGGGCAAAGCCCAAAAGATGGGTAACATGGGTTAACATTTTTTATAGTCATTTAGTATACAGGATAGCAGGGACATCGACGCGAAAATTGCTATCATGGATTCAGTACATGATTCTGAACTCCCCTGCGTAGAAATTTCTCGTTGGTTATTTTTGTAAATATCTGCTGTTCCATACATTTTGACCGCGTAGGTATTGCACTTTTCTATGAAACAGCAAATAAAAATAAAAAAAAAACTGACGAAAAATTTCAACGCAGGGCGTTTTAGAATCATGTACCTACTGAATCCATGGTAACAGTATTCGCGTCGATGTCCCTGCCGCCCTGTAGGTAGTAAAATAAAAAAATAAAATCATCAATCTTTATTGGACATTGCTTATTATTGGCCACTAAACAACACAGTTTTATTTAAATGCTGCCTTTTAGACAAAACAATGTTTTCGAGCTTACTGTAATAATTAAGTCTCGTATTACAATAGTTGTGGCTTATAGCTTTGGTTAACAAGGTGACATGGTTGAAAATGGGATCTTGATCATGTGCATGTGCATTTAATGATATGAAGTAATTTTCTCCTATGAGACTCTTAAGTGTAGCATGAACAATATTACGAGGCTTAAAATTATAAACATTTAAACTTTCTTTTTTCATTCTTCTTATGATTAATTCTGTGCGTAAGCAGATTTTGACAACATCATCAGACGGGAAAATAAGTTGTCCACGGCTTTTTAGTGAAATAAATCTATGTCCTGTCTTTATTTGTAAAGAGTGAAGGGCGAGAACACATTCTTCGCATTTTATTTTTTTCTGCAATACTCGTACTATGTAACCCGCTATATAAGAGACAATTTGATGAGTGTCAGAGTATTCACTGTGCAAAATCCTATTACTTTCGATCATCGCGTCATGAAGAAAATTGTCATCATCAGTATTTGGACTCTCGTCGGATATTCTGTACCTTTCACTTGTGCTGTTAATCAAATCAACAGCGCTAAGACGCGAAGAACAAGATAGGATTCCAATGTGCTCAAGGGGAATGCAATTTCCTCTAAAGGAATCCTTTAACTCAGTGTTGATAAGAGTTTTTTTGTACGCCGCCTGGAACTGTCGTGCCGTAGGGTTATTATTAGTCCTTCCATGTGCTCTAATATTGCCAAAGAATAATTCGAGGTGATCCTGGCTAAACTTATACAAAGGTAAGTATATAAGTTCCTTTTTTTCTTGTACTAAACTTTTATACAAACCTATCGCACTGTCTATGCAGACAATGATGCCAATGAAACCAGTTTTTCTTCTTGACTGAACAATTTTTTGGGAACATGTTGCTAAGTGCAAGATGTAATTTTTTGAAAATATTAAAAAAGATAAAGTTTTGGAATAATTGCGTTCGAATAGTGCTTTTTTGGTTCCGTATTGTTTTAAATTTTTCGAATTTAATATGTCAAACAAGTCATTAATTAGTTGTATAAATAAAATTGTTCCAAAAGCATCTTTAAAATAATTATGTCGTTCTTGGCATGATTCTAAGGCTTTGGCAACACTTGTGCTAAAAAGTTGACTTGCCAATTTAACTTTCATCTTTTCTCGATGAAAGTTGATATGTCTATCCGTTAGTTTGTTTCCCAAATTTAGAGTTTCCTTTTTCTGTAACTTATTTAATTCGACTAAATATCGCCATTCTATCGCATTGCCTTGATAATCATATAATATTTTATTAAACTCAAAAGCATTTCGTATCAATTTCACCATGTGACATGCATCCAAAAACACATAAACCAATTCGTCAGAACATGGATGCTTAAAAGACGTTTTAATATGACCAATGTCAAATGAACAGCCGAGAATTTTTGCCATGCTTACATTCGAGGGACATCCATCCATAGTTAGTCCTACTACTTTTACTCCGGTATCATGAGCGTTAATTAAGCATTGTTGCACTAGAGAAGCACGTTGTTCACCTGAAATATTAACATTTATGTTTAAATTTCTTCTTCTGTGGTGTCAGCTTGAGCTATAACATGGTAATTGCTCCTCAATTTAAAATGAAGTAATCAGTTATATTAAATTTGAATAAAAAAATATACCTGTAACACTATCAATGAAAAAGAATCCTACGGGTAATTTCCATGAATCATTTACGCCAACCAGCATTAAAACAAGGGCCTGAGTGGCTTTGTTTAAAGTGTCTATATCTAAAGACGTGCCAGTGTCAACATATCCATAGTATTTAGACCCATCCCACTCTACGTGTCGTTTAATCGCCATTTCATCTAATACTAAATTGCAAATAAGGGGATGTTCAAATTGTTCTGTTTTCTGTTTTAACACTTTAAAAGACTCTTCTGTGAATCCTGGTTTACCATTCACCGTTTGATACCATTTTGCTATGGTTCGCTGGTGTGGTAAACATGTATCAAAAGTACGCCTCACGTAATCATATGCCTTGGGCGAATAGAAATTCAGTGTTAGCGCAAAAGTTCGCAAATTAACGGAGTATTTTTTTTTTACTGTCTTGCCAGGTGTTTTTTTATGTATTTGTCGTTGCACAAGCTCTCTTGCTTTTATGTTAATGCTTTTAAGAAGATCCGCATCACATGACAATACCATATTTTTTTGCTGGAGATCATTTAAAAGGATTTCTACTGATGTTATCTGAAAAAACCATATTTAAAAAACTTTATATAAAAAAAATACTGTATTTATATTATTTCTTAAGGGTTGATTGATTATGTTAAATTGCTATTTCTCTGATAAATCCCAAATTAATAGTAAGATTGCCACTGAAAAATCAGGCTTTAGCTCTGTAACACATTAGTTTATAATTATACTGTATAACTTGCAATAATCCAAACAAAAAATTCAGATTGTAAAATAATTGGTTCGTATTGAAGCCCACGCGTAGACGTAGCAAGTAGCATTTACCTACATGATATCGAAAAAATCTAACCTTTTTCTTTAATCGTCTATTTTTTGCTTGCAGCTGTTTAATTTTTTTATTTTTTCTGATATTTTCAATTTTTAGTATGTTCATTTCCCGTTTCAATGCTTTTTTTCTTGGTGTATCGTTTAGTTTTAAAAACGGTTCCAAGTCTTTTTCAGTATTTGGAGCAGGATTATGTAGAGGAACCTTATCTAAATGCTGTGTTTCAAATTCCTGTAAAGATATTTATGTATAGTTGCCGTACGTAACTTGGCAAGAATCGTAGATTCGCAGAATCGTTTTCGCTAGTTTTTCTTAATAGACATAAAATAAATTATGGCAATAACCATAGAATAATGCCATGCAATACAAGTGTGAATTTTTTTGTTGCACTATGTGTACATGCGCAAACTTACTCCCAATACGCCAAAAACTTGCCATGTTACGTGCACGTGTTGTGTTTCGTGCTGTAAGTTAAATCATTAACTTAGATGACTGCTTTCGGCGATAAGACCCCTCTTTGAGGAGTGGCTTTAGAGGCGCCACGGCGCCCTCACCTTCCGCCTGACGCAGGTCCTCACCGGACACGGCTGCTTCGGGAGGTTCCTGTTCAGGATAAGGCGGGAGGAAACGCCCGGGTGTCACCATTGTGTGGATCGTCCGGAGGACACGGTGGAGCATACGGTGGAGGTCTGCCCGGCTTGGGCGGAGCAACGCCGTGTCCTCGTGGAGGCGATCGGCGGCGGTGACCTCTCGCGTCCGGCCCTGGTTCAGGCCATGGTACGGAGCGAGAGGAAATGGCAGGCCGTCACCTCCTTCTGCGAAGCGGTAATGCTCGCGAAGGAGGCGGAACGCGTGAGGGAGAGGCAAATTTCGCGCCCTCACGCCCCTAACCGCCGCAGGAGGAGACGCCCTGGGCGTCGGGAATTGCGAGCCGATTTCCAGCCACCGTAGGTACGGGCTTGCGGACGGTGAGCAATGGGTAGCTCGACGTCCGATAAGGACCAAGTCTGGGTCGACGGCGCGTTGTGTCCCACGCGCGCCTTAAAGAGATGTCAGCAGAATTGACGGGGTCCGCTAGGGCCAATGCCTGCCGGGGCTGCGAATATGGGCCGAAAGGGATATCGTGTCCCCCGGCAACAGGGCAACCGAAAGAACACGGGTGGGTTTTAGTCAGTAAGAGTCTGACACGCCCTCCCCAAGTCATATGATAAATTCCAATAAAAAAAACAGAAAAAAAAAGATGACTGCTTTGCAATATTACTATAGAATAATAATGTATTATGCCCGATTGGCTAGTTATAGGTAAATAATGCGTTTTCTTGATCAACGACTATTATTCCGTGAGGCAGAATGCACTTATAAGACAGTTATAATTTAATTTTAAATGTTTATCATTATCATTACCTGATTAGGTATAAACAATTTAGGTAACACTCCTTGGTGCAATTTCTTATATCCGTTTTTTGTTTTATAGAAATCATTTTCATCGAAATGAAGTGAACAGATTTTGGAATACTTTGTTGGTGTCCAGTTGTTAGGTTTATTTATAATACGTATCCATGCATTTCTAATATCTGTATTGACAGGGAATCTAAAATGATAACAAAATAGGATTAAAAAACAAATAAATGAAGATTACAAATTCGATAAATAAAAAGTAAGTTCAAAAAGTAAAACCCGACTAAAAGGTATGAAACAAGAAAATATTTCAGACAGAAGTTTTTCCTTCACCGATGTTGGTAATGTCCAAGATAAACTCAGAAAGTAGGTACATTTGAATTGAAAAGTACCTGCCCGGATTTGAATCCACAACCTCGTGCATGAGAGGCGAGGCCTTAACCACTGGACCATCACGGCATTTATGGTAAAATAGGTATTAATTTTACAGCCGCGCCGTACGTAGCACAGTCTCACTTTTGCTTGTTTTTAACAATTTAAACATATTTATTTACTTGGACAATTTCCAATGCACTTTAGACATTGGCAGAATAGTCGACATCGGCTTTGCTTGCCATTTAATAAAAATAGAATAGAATAGAATACTTGGACAATATGATATAATATACATATTTGTAATGTGCTCATCAAGCCCTTTCATTTGATACCCAACATGGCACAATTCAATTATTTTTATTTTTTATTTCGTTACTTTATGTCCTCTAGAGGGCGCCATATTACATTTAATGTGACGTCACATATTCTATAACCAGCGGACAATCAAAACGCTTCCAATGATACCTCATTTGTCAAATTATGATCGGCAGTTTAGAAGTTGTGAGGTAACAGATGAACATACATACATACATACCGGTCAAAATCATAACCCTCCTTTTTGCTTCGCCGTAGTCGGGTAAAAAATAGGGTCTTTCTAGCATGATGCACACATTTTTATTTACAGTTAGGACCGGCAACTTACCGACAGATGGCGCATTTTTCTTATTTTAAATTCTTCTTATTTCTTGTATCAAAGAACGTATTTATTTATGAATTAACTTATAGAGAGCAAAATAAAACTTAAGCAAGTAATTTGAGTCGCAAATTAGTCACAATAATATGCATTGATAATGATAAAAATACGAAATCGGTGAGAATAGGTTAGAATGCACCTCCTCGACAACAGATGTCTCTAGCTACAATCTGGCGATCAAACGAGAAAATGTGTTTTAAAATGAAAATATACATTTTAGGGACTTACACATGAAATGTTATGCCATCAATATGTTTCAATTTTGATCCTGAATAATTTTTGCATCCAACAACAGCGCACTTCATTATTAAAACAATTTAACTATTAAAAAACGATTAGAATACAACGCACCCAAACGCGATGAAGATTCACTCGCAACTAAGGTTTGCGGCCCCGCCCACTATGACGTCAGAGCCTAATTGAAGGCGCAAGGCCTACTTGCCTTGTGGCATCTCCGCTTCTTTCAGTACTCCGTGCGTTATGCGAATTAAATTTATGCCAAAACAGATTAGCCTTCAAGACAATTATGCCAACATAAACTGTATGCCAAAAAAATATGGCAAAGTATTATTATGGCAAAAAAAATTATACCAAAATCGTTATGCCAAAGTATATTAGGAAAAAGAATATTATGCAAAAAGAAGGGATCCCTACCATTCAGCATTAATGCTCCTTTGATCTCGTAAGGGTACTGACATCAGATAACCCGTCAAAGAAAAAAAACTTGCGATCAAAATATTGCCTACACATTTGGCTCGCTTCACTTTGGTAGGCGTTGGTTCATTTTGAAACAGCCACACGGTCGACTGACGCTTTGTTTCTGGATCATACTGATAAATCCATGATTCATCACCCGTAATGATATCAATGCGCCGAGAAAAAAAAAAAAAAAGTGTTTATTCACAACAATACTTGTTTTACCTAGTAAATTACCTCTGCCAAACAGCATAGCAGTTTGTTGGCAGATGTAGCTCCTTTTTAGCACATATTTTTGTTTTTCAATTATTCACTCCGTTTAGGCTTTGACAAAACTCATTTAAAAGATACTTATGTATTTTCTTTTTAAAAGAGGTTTTTGTGATAGAACTGTCTATATCGACTGGAAGGTTATTAAAAATACTTGGAACTAAAAAACGTCTACCTCTTCGACCATAATAGTTATTACAAGCGGGCACTACAAATCTTTTCATATTATTGTTCCTTTGAGATCTTGTGCGTACAATATTGTTTTTAAATTTATCACTACAATACTGTTCTAAAGCTACTGATAACACTACCCTCTCATGAACCGGTAGAATTTTACATTCCAAAAATAAGTTTTCGTAATCACTACTCTTACAATGCTTTTTTGTGTTTTTATCTACTAATAGTTTCATAAATCTGATTTGTAATTTTTTTATTTTATCCAAATATGTTTTAAATGTGTTACCATAGCATGCCAGTCCATAAGAAAGTAGTGAGTTCACCAGTGCATAGTAGACCATGTACAAAGTTGCCCTATCCAGCACAAAACTGAGGTGGTGAAATTTCACAAGCACGTACCTGAGTTTGTCACATAAGTGCATAATGTGTGCTTTCCATGAGAAGCTATTATCTATGACTAAACCCAAGTACCTGTATTCCTCCACCACCTCAATGTTTGCACACTGACACAACGTCAGTCCATCACTGTGCAGACACTCATAGCTATGCCCCACTATGCGCGGCGGACGCTCGATCTTTTTAAGATAAGGAGATCGTATACGCATACATTTGGTTTTATTTATGTTGATTATGATGCCATTGTCGTGAGCCCATTTGATAATATTAGTTAAATCTTCCTGAATGTTACTTTCAATTACATTTAAATCTTTATCTGCATAAACTAGACAAGTATCATCAGCATACATATATATGCGACATTTACGCACCACATTGCACATGCTGTTGACATGCATGATGTAACCGACGGGACCAAACACGGATCCAGTTGGCACACCACATGTGACGTGTCTGGGCTCTCCGACAACGCCGTCAATGACCGTTCGCAGTGTCCGGTCTGTGAGGTAGGCACGGAACCACCTGTTCAGTGGTCCCGCGACCCCGCACTCCTCCATGGCTTGAAGCAGCTGGTGGTGCTCCAATGTGTCAAATGCTTTTTTGAAATCAATGTAGACCACCACCACCTGCTTCCGCTGATCCAAACACTCATTGACGTCGTCCGCGAACTGCGCCAAGGCCGTCGCCGTGCTCCGTCCACGTCGGAAACCATGTTGTGCATTTGTCAGAATATTGTGCTCTTCTAAGAAAACACTTACTTGATTTACAATAAACTTTTCTACGATTTTATTTATAACCGACAATATGGCTATTGGCCTATAGTTTGCGTAATCACTACGTACAGTACCGACCAAAAGTCCATGAGCAATCTCACAAAGCAATAGACTGACGCTTCGGTTTGACTTACGACCTTCTTCTATAAGTTGTTACAATACTGTAGACACGCACATTACACACACACACTCACTTTGTCTGCAACCAATGACTAGTTCAATAATCATCATTCGTTTTTAGTTTCATTCGTCTTGTTCACATAAATATTAAAGTTTAGCAGGTAGACCACAAAAAACTAAGTAAATTATTTCGATTTCTGTGGGGTAGATGCAGTTTGTTACGAGTATTTAATTAATAGAACTTTTTTGGTTCGTGGATAATATTGGTGACGAGTATTTAGCGCAGTGTTGTGGTTATTATTATCAAAAAGCAGGCATAAAATATATTGAAGAGATCAGATCAGATCAGAGAATATTATTGCGCTGCGTAAAAGTGAAGTGAATATCTAATGAAACCGGACTAAGTGTGAGTGTTATCATTTATATATTTCATATTTTACTAAACATAAATCTTAATCAAGGGTATTGTTGATAGAACAGAGGTATTGTTGAGACAGAAGATGCCTTTAAAGTTTTAAATTCATTGTGAGGTTTAATTCGATTAGTGAATAATAAATAATAAGGTATTATGTGTAATAAAAACAATGTTTTTCTTTGTTCTAGAGAAATACTGTGAGGGTTAAGAGATATGAGGAAGGGGCTTATTATCGAGTAGCAGCGACGGCAAATGGTGAATGAAACAAATGGTTTCATACCAACGAGATATTTTGCTGAATTATTAAAAACACGTCATTATGAACCGTTCGCCGTGCACTCTGAAGGCTTGCATCACTGAAGACCAGCTAGAAAACCGTTTTTGACCTTAAAATATTGACCGTACCAACTTAATAAACAACAGATTCGTTATTGCATGAATTTATGGTAACGAATTTTTTAAGCACGTTTCAATAGGGTGTTTGTCGTATTTCTTGCAGATATACCGAAATTGTTTAATATTATTTTAGTAATAGTATTATTTTAGGATTAAAATTTGAGGTTTAGTTTCAATCTTCTTTTCGTAAAGAAAATGAATACTTAAGCTTTAACCTCAATAACAACCAATATTTACTAAAGTCAAATAAAATGTAAAATAATTAATACAAATAAAATATAAACAAACTGCCCATATTTAACCTTAAAATTACCTATTCTGTAAGTAGTTTTTTACATTTTAAGTAGTCTAATATTCTTATTTATTACTTAATTACTTCGACCATGATCAAAGCTTAATGTTTATGGTGAAAAAATCCATTAAAAATTTAAAATATTTCATAATTTAAATATGTCAAAATAATACAAACTGCTTCTAGTTTCTTGACATCTATTTCACATCTTATTCAGCTGAAGTAATGATAAATAATTGTAGCAGTGTGTTAACTTATGTAAAATAAATATAACGAATAAACATATTTTTTAATTTTGTTATCATATATCACGCATTTTTTATTCTAAAACCTTTATTGCAATAACAACATAAAAAAGCAGCAATATTTAAAAAATATTAGTATCGAAAACAAAAATAATAATATTTGCAAAAAACCGCACTGTATTTCACGAGATTAGAACCTGAGGCAGTTTGAATTCCATACCAACGCTTAACGCTTTCTGCTATCTGCACTTGTTAAGATACTATCGAATTTTAGCAATGCCATTAACTGGTCAAGTTCACGCGCATAGTGCGTGTGTGCTAGCATGTTTAAAGCGACGGAAATATATTGTTGTTTCGTGTAGAACAAAACTGCGTTATCTGTGGTGTGTGTATCGTGTTGCTTACACATACAAATGTACGAGCTATACCGCGTGTTCACAGCAATATGACTCTTAGCGTGCTCATGCACTTTTGATCGCTTACTGTACACCTTGTTTAAAAATTGGTCTAATTAATGCTGTTTTTAGTTTCTCGGGGTATAAACCCTTTTCAACACACAAATTAATAAATAAAGCTATTATAGGGCTCAACTTAGATTTTAATAATTTAATTTCTTTAACTCTAATTTTATCTACTCCGTCAGACTTATCACAACTTAGCAATTTATTATTCTATCTATATCTATTGGATAAGCTTTCCGAAACCGTAGCGATACATTTCCAGAATCAACATAGCCAGACTGTTAGCGACGCGCTCATGATTGTTTAGATTCCTAGATAGTAAGATATGTATAACTAATTAAGTACAGATATATGGGCCACTAGACCCCCACCCAACACGCGGGCAGTTCAGTCCGTGCGAGCACCGCAAGCGGGTGTGCTTGTATGTGTTTACCTCGTTTGTTTAAAATTATTATCCGTGTCTTTTCAAATATAAGTTATCTAAAACCATCTTCTCGTTTCACTTCGCCGATTACCACCTACTACCAGCTACATAGTGGTCCTTCGAGCCGGATCAAGTAAAATTAATGTTTGTCACGCCACCAGTGAAAAGAAAAATGGTGGGCACGCGAAGTACGGTACGGCGCGAGCGCGCGCAACGCGAACTTTTCGAACAACAAAAGGTTGCTCAAGACTCAGATACTGAAGAGCTTAAGTCTTCAACTAGTGCAGCATTCAAAACACCCGTGGCACCGCCGAGCGTCAAAACAGAAAACACGTTGCCAAGGTCGAAAGGTCATTCCGACACATCATCGGTTAAAGTTCGTAAGGCGCAGTTGCTTTTGGATGCTGCAAAGCAAAAGGCACAGATACGACTGGAACTCATAGACAGACAGCTAGAAGCGGACTTAGCTGAACTAAAGGAAGAAGAAAAATACAGTCCACGCGAAGAATGTGCTCACGACGTGGAGCAATGGCTGGAACGGAGTCACCACGAATTAATGCAATCGGCCCCCGATCATGGCAACCCCTTGGGCAAGTTGCATCCGCCTGAGACAGAACCAGCCGCGCCTGTAAATGCCGTCCTCTTTACGGCACCAGCAGCACCACCAGCTACGTCACCTCATAAGCCGCCACCTTTAGTGCCACATCTGCCGATGGAGTCGCACCCACACACTGTACCAGCACCGCCACCAGCGGCGGAGGCCACCAGTATGCAAGCGACTATTCAGATGCTAGCTGGCGCGTTGAAGGACTTGGCTTCTACGAGTGCACCGAATACTAACCTTATAACTCGACTAAGCACGCCGAAGGATCTTCCAGAATTTTCAGGAGACCCACTGGAATTTTTGCAATTCAAACAAGCCTATAAAGAATCAACCGAGCTCTGTAAATTTTCTCCTGAAGAAAACCTATGGAGGTTAAGAAAGTGTCTCCGAGGAGCTGCCAAAGATGCTGTCGCAGCCTTACTTATTTCTGCGAGTCCACCGTGCAAAATCATGTCAACTTTGGAGTTACGTTTTGGCAATCCTGATCTAATAATATCCAAAATAGTGCAGGATATCAAGAAATTGCCCCCAATGTCACAAAACTATCATAGTGAAATCGTGCCATTTTCAGTGAAAGTGCAAAACCTTATACAAGCAGTGCGAGCAGTTGGACGCGAAGAGTACTTACAAGGTATGAGCATTGTTTCAATTATATTGTACAAGCTGCCTACAACACTGTTATCTAAATGGTCTGATTATAGTTTCCCGCTCATCACTGAAGGACAGATATCCCGTATGGTCATTTTATCTGATTTCTTACACGATGAGGCCGTAAAGATATCAGTCACATCAAATATCCATTTTACGTGTCCTCGTACTGACCAATATAAAAACAATAATCAAAAAAATAAAGATAGTTCCGGCAATCGATATCAAACTATATTATTGCAATCAGATGATGATAATGATAACTGCAAATTCTGCCGTACCTCAAAACATAAATTAACTGAATGTAAACAATTCAAGAAGGCGTTACGTAAAAAGAGATGGGAATTTGTAAAACGTAACGGGATTTGTTATAAATGCCTACTGTCGCGCCACGCACGTGACACATGCTCAGCACCGCCTTGCGATAAGAACAGCTGTGGAGAGGGGCATCACAATCTACTTCACTACGTCGGAAACAAGCCGAAAAGTGACGCTGGAAGTAGCCAGGTTCCGGAGCTGAAGCCGACGATGCCTGTGCAAACGTCGATGACGACAACTTTGCCGATGTCCTCCGCCAATAGTACACAAACAGTGACGCATATAAACGCGAGTGAAAACAAAGTGTTACTTAAAGTCGTACCTATACGTATACATAGTGCTAACGGTGTGTTCAGTGCAAATGCCCTCCTTGATGACGGATCGACCGTCTCACTTATCAGTGCAGGGCTAGCGGAGCGCGCGGGGCTTCGTGGCCGCTCAGAGACGATGCGAATACGCGGAGCCTGGTCTGACGATGAACTGGTATGTGAAACGACCATCGCGAATTTAACATTATCAGGTATGGACAATAAGATACATAATATGAAAGTTCGATGTGTCGATAAATTAAACCTACCTTTGCAACAACTTTCTGTTGTCGATTGTAATAATTACAAAAACCTGTTAGGTATAAATGTTATGTTATATAAATATGATGTAAAACCTGAGATTTTAATAGGTCAAGATAACTATCACTTATTGTTACCTCTTAAAGTTATAGTAGGTAAATTGTATCAGCCGTCCGCTACATTGACTCCCCTAGGATGGTGCATGCACGGTATGTTGCGAAGGCCGTACGCTCGGCACGCGCAGGTCGCTGCCAGCGCCGTCGAGGCGCATGCCACGCTGCTGTTGAGTTCGGCCGCTACCACCGCCGCGGACAGGGATGAGTGCTTACTACGGGAGCTCCACGAGGAGGTGAGGCACTCATTTGCTGTAGACGCCTTGGGAATATCAGGTAAGCCGAGACAAAATATTAATGATACTTGTGCCGTCGCTCAGCTGGAGAAGTCTGCCGAACTCGTCAACGGTCGCTGGCGCGTAGGTCTGCCTTGGAAGGATGAGGCCTGCACCATGCCCGACACCTATCCTAACGCTCTAAAAAGGTTAAACGGGATAGAAAGGAAAATGGCACGTGACGATGGTTTTGCCGACAGATACCGCGAGCGTATAAATCATTTATTACAAAATGATTACGCTCACAAGATGGAAAAGCGACTGCCGGGTCCCAGGACGTGGTATCTACCCCACTTCGGGGTAGACAATCCCAACAAAAGGTCGCTTAGGCTAGTGTTTGATTCCGCCGCTCTAGTTGGTGATAAATGTCTAAATGATTATTTACTCACAGGGCCGGACTTGTTGTCATCCCTGTTTGGTATAATGCTGCGCTTTAGGGAATATTCAATTGCAGTAACCGGTGACATCAAGGACATGTTCCTTAGGGTCAAAATTTGCCCTAAAGATCAACATGCGTTTAGGTTCCTTTGGCGGGACAGCCCTGACGAGCCAGTTGATATTTACATTATGACGTCACTTATTTTCGGCGCTAACTGTTCTCCTTTTGTAGCTCAATTTGTTAAAAATGTAAATGCGCGTCGTTACGAGTCGACATTACCAGCTGCTGTTAATGCGATATACAAATCGCATTATGTAGACGACTATATTGATAGCCTGCCGGATGACACGACGGCGATAGAAATGGTTAAAAATATTACTAAGATTCATAGCAGTGGTGGTTTCGAAATTCGTAACTGGACAAGTAATAGCATTGCTGTTTTAGAAAGTATTCCAAAGAATACTTTAGGTACCGCCAGCGTTAGGTTCAAATTTGAACAGGAGTACCATGGCGAGCGCACCTTAGGACTCATCTGGTATCCTGGAGAAGATGAACTAGGTTTCGACGTGTCTCTGAAACGAATACCTGAAAATATTATTTTAAATAAGGATAGGCCGACTAAAAGAATTATGCTGCGAATAGTTATGTCCATTTTTGATGTACTAGGATTCTTAGCACCATTCACTATTCAGGGCAAAATTTTACTGCAAGATACTTGGCGCTTAAACATAGGCTGGGATGACGTAGTACCCGATAGCATTTACAATAAATGGTGCAAATGGATCGACTTATTAAAATATATAAAGCAAATACGTATACCTAGGTGCTATAATAAAACTATTATGTTGCGAGGTGGGTGTTCGAGCGAGACGGGACGAAAACCGGTTGCCGAGCCAGTGATGATAAGGCCACCTCCTCCCGCCACCGCACCCGTGACCCCCGCATTGGAGTTATCGGCTACGAGAAGCCGCTCGGAGACGTGTAGACCGCCTACGACAACCGCTACGTGTGCTACGCCGGCAAGTAATAATTATACATGCTTACAGCTGCATTTATTATGCGACGCATCTGTTCAAGCCATGTGTTGTGTGGCGTACTGGCGATGGATAGTCAATGGGAATGTTAATGTTGCATTTATAGCAAGTAAATGTCGTGTCTTACCTGTTAAGCCCATGACTGTGCCCCGAGCCGAGCTACAGGCGGCGCTGTTGGCTGCACGATTGGCTGATACCGTTCTGAAGGAACACAGACTAGCGGCCGAGCGACGATATTTTTGGTGCGACTCCACCACCGTTTTACAGTGGATTAGAAATAACACACGTAGGTATAAAACGTTCGAAGCGAACCGATTAGGAGAAATTGATGAACTTACGCGTATTTCCGAATGGAGATATGTACCTACCAAATTAAATGTAGCAGATCTTGGTACTCGTGACGAATTTAACCACACGTTGCTTCACAGTGAGTGGTTCCCGGGGCCTGATTTTTTATACAAAGACGAGTCTTTGTGGCCTGCTGACGTCGTGAACCCCAACATCGATGGAGACGAAGGGAGTTTAGAGTGTGTAGCTGTGATGCATGAGCCTACATGTAACTTACCTGTTCCTGAGTCGCAGCGGTTTTCCTCCTGGCTTCGCTTGCTGCGAGCCTCGGCCGTCATTCTGAAATTTATTGACAGATGCAAGAGACTTACCGGTGAGCTTGACTGCGATGCGATGGCTCGAGCTGAGATCCTGTTGCTAAAGAAGGCGCAGGTGGACTCGTTCTTCGCCGAAATATCTGCAATCAAAAACGGAAAACACATATCACGAGATAGTAAGTTACTTACCTTGTCACCGTATTTAGACGAAAATGGTTTACTCCGACTCGGTGGCCGCATCGATGCTGCGTCAGACGTGGACCTAGAAATGAAGAGACCAATTATATTAGATGGAAAACATGACATAACGCGTCTTCTTGTACGGTTCTTTCATATTAAGGCAGCACACGGGAACCAGGAAATGGTCGTCAATAACCTAAAACAAAAATATTGGATTATTAGAATAAGGCCAACAGTTAAAAAGGTGGTTTCGAATTGCATGCTTTGCCGCATAAGGAAAAGTAAGCCTCAAGTGCCCAGAATGGGTGACTTGCCCCGTGCCCGAGTAGCACATCACCAACGACCATTTTCATTTTGCGGTCTGGATTTGTTTGGTCCAATGGAAGTGACTGTTGGCAGAGGAAGACAGAAGAGATATGGCGTCTTGTTCACCTGCCTCACTATACGAGCGATTCATATCGAGCTTGTTCCGTCACTCACGTCAGACTCTTTGATTATGGCGCTGCGACGCATGGCAGCACGGCGAGGTTGGCCCTGTCATCTATACTCTGACAATGGCACCAACCTAAGAGCAAGCGATAAGGAGCTGAAGCAATCAGAGCAGGCACTTAATATAGATGCTCTGAAGGCCGTCGGCATGAACAACGCCATGCAGTGGCATTTTATACCTCCCTCTAGTCCTCACTGGGGTGGAGCCTGGGAGAGGCTAATTCGAAGCGTCAAAACATCACTTCGAGTTATAATGCACGAACGCGCTCCACGTGAAGAAGTGCTGCTTACCCTGATGGCGGAAGTAGAGAATATGGTCAACGGTCGTCCGCTGACACACGTCTCCGTCGACCCTGAAAGCTTAGAATCTTTAACTCCTAACCATTTTCTTTTAGGTAGCTCATCCAACACACCTATCATTGGGATTTTCGACGATTCCGACATGTTTCTACGCAAACAATGGCGAAAGTCACAAGCGTTAGCGGATATGTTTTGGCGAAGATGGGTGAAGGAGGTTCTTCCTGACTTACTGCCTCGAAGAAAATGGAACGAGGAGGTGAAAGCATTACAGGTAGGTGACGTAGTGCTAGTGGCTGACCCTACCAGTCCTCGTAGTACCTGGCCGAAGGGTGTTATTCAGAACACATGTCCAGGTAAGGATGGACGAATCAGACTGGTCGAAGTGAAGACTAAGACTGGCGTCTGGAAGCGACCTGCAGCCCGCGTCGCGCGTATTTCACTTGGTGAGGAGTGCTGAGCCAGCACTGGGGGGGAGAATGTTAGCGACGCGCTCATGATTGTTTAGATTCCTAGATAGTAAGATATGTATAACTAATTAAGTACAGATATATGGGCCACTAGACCCCCACCCAACACGCGGGCAGTTCAGTCCGTGCGAGCACCGCAAGCGGGTGTGCTTGTATGTGTTTACCTCGTTTGTTTAAAATTATTATCCGTGTCTTTTCAAATATAAGTTATCTAAAACCATCTTCTCGTTTCACTTCGCCGATTACCACCTACTACCAGCTACACAGACCTTTCCAAAAACCTATGACTACAAACATGTTTTATATCTAAGATTTCCTTGGTAAATGTTGTTGAAAATTTATTACAAATACTGTCAACCGAACATTCTAATTTTCCTAAGTACTTTAAAATAACAGAATCTATACTTTTTTTTTTCATTTCCTACCCATGAATTAATTTTAGTCCAAATCTTTCTAATATTCTTTTTACATTTTTTTATTTCTTCTTGACGGTATTTATTTTTCGCTTTATTTATCCATTTATTTAATTTATTTCTAAATCTATTATATTGTCTACGCAAATTCATATCCTCAGGTTTATTTTTCCAATTTTTAAACAACCTATCCCTAATACTTATCATTTCCTTAAGCTTTCGTGTGATCCAAGGTTTACTTTTCCTTTTATTGCGTGTACCAATACTTGGATTTTCGCTTCATTATAAACATCAGAAAATATTGTACATAATCTGTTATATAGGTCTATTGGACATTCACAATTTAATAACTCATTCCATGAAACATTTTTAAGTTTTTCTAATACCTTTTTATCACAAATAATAGTCCTATGAGGTTGCATTACACTCGGAACATCATTCATGACCGATTTACTAGCGAGGCGCACACCTATAACATAATGATCTGATATCTTAACAGTTAACACATACGCAGATATTGCACGTTGAGTTCGAACCCACACATGGTCAATGCACGACCGTGTCACTGTGTCGCCGTACACCTCCTCTCGCGTTACGTCACGGATAGCACATTCCAAGCCCAACTCGCTCATATTATTTGTGTAATTACTGATTACGCTGCTTGAACCGGTTTTACACAACAGATCTATGTTTGTATCACCAATCATAACTACGTCACAGCCTAAGGGAATCCTGGATAACAGTCTATGTATTTCTTCAACAAAACCGTTTCTGTTTGTTTTCGGCGGCCTGTATATAGCCAAAAAATGAATAATTTTACTTCCATCTTGGAAAAGTTGCCCATGTATCATCTCACAGTAATTAGTTTTTATTATGTTGGCAGCAAAATTTAACTTATTGTTTACATATAGCAAAATCCCACCTCCCCTTCCAGTTTCCCTTGTATTTATGTATGTGTCGTACCCGTCCAAATTGTATAAACACAGTTCGTGTTTTCTGATGTTAATCTCTGTTAATGCAATAATATCTAGTTTTTCCTTGCAATTGTCTATTAATACTTGTAGTTGATTAAAGTTTTTTCTGAGTGATCTTATATTTAAATGTAATAAGTACACACTGTAGTAAGTCATCCTGCCAGCTATCTGTACATATGTATTTGTTGTATTCAATGCTACATGTTACGTGTGAAGCGTGGTTGTTGAATTTTGACCTATAGGATACTCACAATTTATGACAGCATTGTACCAAAAAATATTAAAAAAACGTCACTTGTTTACTGCGTACGTACTAATGTCGCCAAGTGTACGAATCGACTTGATTTTGTTGTCGTTCGGATCATCTTTTCTTATCAGCACCTTACCGTTCTGTATCCAAATGTATTTAAATGTTTGCTTTAACTCATTCTTAGCCGTCCATAGCAGGTTGCGCATATGTTTCGTAAGATCCTCATTTTTATAGATACGTTGTCTATTTCCTGTAGCAGATATATCCTCATTAGTTAGTTGGTGGGATTTTCTTGTGGCTATCCATTTGTCGCGGCTAGCACGCGTAGGCAGAGTGTTAACCACGGGCCGTGGTTTTTTCTCGCGCTGTGACTTCTCGGCTTTTATTTCTTCACCTACCCTCTTTACCTAACATATCAATCCGCCTTCTATTCCTAATTTGCTTGCTATAGTTTTAATTGTGTTCTCTAAATTCTCGTTTTGCTGTTCCTCTAGTCCAAATATTTCTACATTTTTTTCCTTCTCACGCACCTCCAAGTAAACTATCCTTTCCTCCAGTGCCTTATTACAGGTTTCCAGATGCACGTTCTTGTGCTCCAATGCTTTAATCTTTTTGTCTGTTTTTTCCTTCTCTTCGATCAATTCCTGGTACTTATCAGCGTAGAAACTTATGTCTTCTGACATCGCCTCAAGGGTTTTTTTCATTTTGAAGACTATAGTTAGCTTTTCATTAACTTCGGCCAACAATTTTTCTGGTGTCGTTTGGGACATGTCGACTTCTATGTTTGGCTGGCGAGTTTGCGGCGCGGCTTGGCAATTATCGCATAAACCGGTGTCACTAAATGCCTTGATTTTAGCACCACATTTTTTGTGGAAGACTCCACCACAGTCACCATTACATCTTGCAATACTGTCGCCTTTCACTCGGGCCAGCGACAATTTACAAGACTTACACTGCACCATCACGAGAAGTTAACATATATTAATTATATTTATAATAGCTTTCCGAATTCTAGTCGCGTCACAGGTGTTGCGTTCGCACGGTAGGAGCGCCCACGCGGAACGCCCGAGACGAGCCTGCTTCAAATTTTGCTATCATGTCTCGGCACCATTCTACCCGAACCTCCTTCTGAGCCTGCGTTAGATTTTGCGCTACCAGCGTGAAACTATCTTCCTTACCCGAAAATGCCCGTGTAGAATTTCATGCACACTTCCCAATCCAATCTGCAGTATATGCTGAACCTCTTCATATATGTAATTCGCCTATTCTCTTGAATTAAAATTTTCACAGCCAGCACGTTTTGTTATGTAACAGCCGTCATAGGACGGCCACTTCTTTATTCGTCCACCAAAATTACTCGACCATGCATAAATTCGTTGAACCAGCGAAAAACAGTCGCTTTAGAAGGGCTTTTTTCTATGAACGTCATTCGAAGTCTTTCAAACAATTCTTCTGGTTTTAGTCGACATTTGAAATCGTATAAAATCATCGCTCGAAAATGTTCTCGTTGTAAATCCACTTTTCAGTATTTTGATTTTGCTCGTAAAAAATGTGGAGGAGAAAAATATCTGGATTAAGATTTTTTTTTATCGACGTTTTCTAAAAATTAAACCTAGCTAGATCGATTTATCGCTCCTGAAACCCTTTGCATACTAAATTTAATAAAAATTCTAGGAGCGTTTCCAAGATTCAAATTATATATATACATATACAAGAATTGCTCGTTTAAAGGTACATATTAGATTTATATTATTATTATAATGTGAAATTTTTAACGAAAATCAGATTTTTGTTTTATTTCATTCTATACGTTCAAATAAGTGATCCCGCAATTTAAAAAAGAAAAACGTAAAAATGTCACATTCGCGGTATTGGATGCCGAACGACGATTTGCAGTTAGAATGTATGGGAGAACATGTTTTTCAACTACAATGTTAAGTTTGTTCTTGGGATAAATAAATTCATCTCAACTACGGAACCCTTCATTGTGCGTAGTCCGACACGCACTTGGCCGGTTTTTTTACTTCCGAATACTCCCGACACTCTACAAACTGATGATGTTTTTCAATATTTTCTGAAACGAATATAGGTTTACAATCATCGCAACTATTTTTAAATCGGTTAAGTAAAAACCCGCAGACATACGCACATGCCTGTATCTCTGCACTGTCTTCATTTACCAACTCTTCGAATGGTTTCTGATGCAATATCATTTCCAGGCTCTGTGCCTATGCTTATGGGTTGTGACACAGACAACAATGTAGTAAAACTATTAATTATAATTTCATAGTTGTCTTCTTCACAATTCCCCACTGTTCCAATATGGGCTTAATTTGATATAATTGCAGTTTTTATACCTGCCACAAATTGCCCACATGTTGGGTTAATATTTGAACCGCAGTTACCCCGAATGCACCCAAAAAGATTTTCTAAAGGATCTTGCTGCAGCCTTCGTATAGATAAGCTTTTTATATTGAAGGTGTTTAGTTTATTTATTTTTTTATTCCTTGTGCGAGTCTCAATAAATACTTTTTCTTTCTTTTTCTTTCTTTCTTTCTTTATATGTTGACGATAATTTTCTCCACAACCGAACTATCCCATTAATGGTCCATATCCACCCTTCTGTTGATGGTGGTGTACGTGCACTTCCAACATATTTTTGAAAAAATATATCATATCCTTGTAAAGTTGTAGGTGTGGACTGGTTGACCGTAAATTTGTGGCATGAATCTTGCCTCTTCGTAGATCTGAACAATCACTGTTGACACTGTCGAATAATTTATCAATTGCGTGAATTACATCTGCCGTCACAGTGGCATCTGCAGAAAGCTTTCCTGAAAAAAAAAATATTATGTGTTTAACATGTGTCTATTTTATAGAGATTCAGTTCTTTTTTTATGGAAATGTTCCAGTATAGTAACTGAAAGCCTTAATTTATTTTTGTGATATAACATAACATCACGCCTTGTTCCTCGAGAGGGTTAGGCATTTCTGGGAATTAAATAATAATCTTGTATAAGCAACATTCCATTCACCTGCTGATATTTTGGCGTACATTCCTCCTGCAACAGAGTCGCTAAAACTAACTAACTTTTTTGTTTTGAGTTGGGATTTAAATGTTCTTTTTTCAGAAGAGGAGCATACACAAAATTTGGGTTTGTGCTGTCCATCTCATAAAACTCATTTATGTAGGACCACCTGGACCACTTAGCAACACCCGTAACCACACATATTAATTTTTTTAGTAACTTATGGAAACCTTTACCCACCATAGTGAGAAAATGGAGGCACATGATAATTAGATGTCTATAAAACTAAAAAAAAAGGATTTTTAATAATAAAACTTAATCTTACCTCTCCCTGTCTTGCCATCGGATGAAATATTTGTTGGACACTCAATGTCATATTTCATAAAATTATTTCTAAAATATTTGAGTAAATGAGGTGTATCGAACATTGTTATTATTTCATGATTATGAACTGTGATGAATGGATGCTGAGTACTAGCTCCTAAATTTATTAGAGCTCTACGGTTCACTCCATCCATGTCGCAAACAATGGCAGCTATATTTATTTCAGCAATGAAGCAGTGATTTAACACCTGAAATATAAATGATAAATTATTTTATTATTTTGATTAAATATATGCATACAATTCAGATTGTATGACATAATTCCATGAAAGTTTTAAAATAAACAAAAAAATTATACCTCTTTAATAAGAACAGCAAGCCTGTCTGAAATATCCACTCGAAAAATAGTAGGCGATAGGTTGTTTTATACTCTTCCTAATGCCTGATATCATAAAAACCAAGGCATATGCAGCAATCAGTGGTGACCTTCCCTGTGATGCATGGTCTTGATAGCCTTCTATATTATCTTCCTTAGGGTTGTAATTTAAATGCTTTTTTAAAGACATTTCGTCAAACATTAAAATATATTGGTTGTCAGAAGGCTTTTGGGTTTTTACAAACTTCTTAACAACATTAAGTACTGGTTGATTAACACCAACACCAAAAGGTACTTTATTAAGCAAATTTCTAAAAGTGCTTGGAGATGGTAAATGAAAAAGTCTTCGCAGTAAACGATAGCAGGTAGGTGACTTCTTAAATATCCGCAAGGCTGTTATTTTCACTTGCTTTGACCATCTTCGACCAATGTACTTTTTCTTAAAGTTATTTAATTGATCTTGCAATAATTGGGCAAACGTTGAGGTAATCTTTTTGGATATTTTTTTACAGCCACATCATAGAAAGAAAGAAAAAGAAAGAAAACTTGTTTATTCTGCACAAACAAAACGCACATTTTTTAAAAACTACAAAATACACACAAAACAAAAATAGCCAAAAGCCTCGTATTCAAGTAGTAAAAAAGTTTGACAATATTGTTCCTAGCTAGTAACTATAACACTGGTTCATTGGTTGATGCATTGGTTGTTGTCAAGGCCACGAACCAAAGACAATATTGCATAATTATTATTGCAATATTGGCAAATGACAACATAACAACACAAAAACAAAATGCCGATTGCAGAGTTAAGTATGAGTATCTACTTTTGTAACAAATAACAACAAATATTAATCTGTGCGTCGTATCTGCGCAAGAACAGGTCATTGCTCAGCGAAAAGCTGTGAATTCGGACGAACCTAATTTCTACAGCACTGGTTTTCAGCAATTACCTATGGAATGGCGAAATGACGTCTCCCTGTGTGACCTAATAAATCGGGTAAGTATTTTTTTCCATTTTTTTTTCCATTAATAATATGTGTGATTCAGCTGAACATAGTACATGTACTTTAAAGTAATAATTCTTAAATAAAAAATCTGTATTTTTGCGTAACACAAATTAAATATTTAAAAATATAAATAAACTCATACAGTGAAAACATAAAATACTAAGTAATTGATTTATTATACGTTGTGTGCAGTGTGGTGTGTTCTCCTTGTTTGTGCTGTTTTAGAAGTAATAAATTCGATAATAATTAAAATACTCAGGTCTACATTGATACACCATCATTTCCCACATGCACCATGGGAATTGCAAATTACGTTGCGTGTCGA
Source organism: Agrochola litura (assembly GCA_949152395.1). Lineage (NCBI taxonomy): Eukaryota > Metazoa > Arthropoda > Insecta > Lepidoptera > Noctuidae > Agrochola > Agrochola litura. The sequence goes on from OX424520.1 coordinate 8,817,782, forward strand.
TGGCGTGGCGGCCATTTGCACAACGGTAGGCTTTGAGGAGGCATGGGGTTGACAAAAACAACTATGCTTTTCCGGTCAAATTGGTACAATAGGCTAATTGGCACAGCTTGATAGTGTTAAATATGTATTTTTTTATATTATTTTAGTGGGATGACAAGGAATCATTGATGTACGAAGGAGCAAGATCCACCGAAATACGGAATGCCAAACCTAAGGACGCCTCCTGATCTTAATCGTAGGTAAATATTACTATCAGTCTATATATTAGTATTTCATTACTAAAGTTTAATGAAACAGAATCCCAGCCTAGCATTAAATCAAAAAATAATAATAATGAGTAATTAATCCTTCTGAACTTTATTGAAATGAAACCTATTGTCCTATCCAGACGATGCAGCTTCAGAAAGACACACAGCAAACATGCCACAGATAACTGAGGCCCACCACTCCCCTGCAACAATGACATACACCAGACCTAAACAGGGAGGAATCAACCGTAGGCCAATCACACTGTTGGAAATCCATATCCATTGCCCGTAGGCCATGACCCTAGAGGTAAGTACAAAAAGAGCTGCTAGTTTTAGTTTGGTAATCATGTGGATTGCTGTATCTTCATGAAATATGTTTTTAAGATATTCAAAAAATGCTTTTTTGTTCTCAGGACTCTTACTGGTGGAGGAATGTTATTCCAACAGTGTGTGGCAGCGTACTTGAAGCTCCCCCTGAATGCTGCGGTCCTGTGTTTGGATGTACAAAGTGGATTGGTAGAAAAACGTGGTTCGTATTTGCTGTGTCTCCAACTTAACTTCTCAAAGAGATAGTGTGGTTTTTGTGTAGTAACTACTCCAAAAAGTAAACTAGCCATATGTAACTTTCTCCTAGCTGCCATTTTCAAAATATTATTTTCATTTATATAAGGAGTGACATGACTTCTACGAGGTATCTTCACACAGAACCGTGTACATGCATTTTGTATGCGTTGTATCAGCTTCTCTGTTCTTGCTAATAGGCATGGGCCGTACACGGTATCACAGTAGTTAAGTCTTGATAAAATTAGACTATCCACCAATTGTTTACGTAGATCAATACTCAGGTAGTCTCTAATTGAATATAGGAGCTTCAATCTATAAAAACAATTTCTCACGGAGTTACTTATGTGTTTCTCAAATCGAAGTTCAGGATCCATGGTGTGGTGTTTGACATATAGTTGACACTTGACAGTTGACTGACAGTTTATTATTGCAAGTGAGGGTACCCCCAGTATAGTTTAAAAGCAATGAAGAACGACCTGACCAGTTCAATATGGACGCCAAGTAAGTACATAACAGTGGCGACGAGAAAAACGTGAAATATTGTGAAAAAACCAGTGAAAACATTGTGAAAACTGTATAAATACAATGGCTGATATAAGATTCGAGACATTTGATATTAAAAGTGGGGATTGGGAATCTTATAAAGAACGATTTGGGTATTTCATATTAGCACATGGCATAGCAGAACCTAATAAGCAAAAAGCGGTATTTTTTGCATCTTGTGGTAGTGATCTGTATAACTTAGTTAAAACATTAGTGTTTCCGGATACTGTGAGCCAGGTTACATTAGGGGAAATAGATACAAAACTAAATAACCATTTTAGTCCGCGACCAAATGAGATAGTAGAATCATTTAAATTTCATAGTAGAAATCAGGGTAAAAATGAATCAATCCAAGCATATATTGCAGTACTTCGAAAAATGTGTAGATTTTGCAACTTTGTAGATTTAGAAAGAACCTTGAGAGATAGACTAGTGTGTGGCGTAAATAATGCCAGACTACAAGAGAATTTACTGAAGAAGGCGAATCTCACTTATGTAACAGCTGTGGAGTTGGCTTTGCAAGCGGAAAGATGTGTTGAAGACCTAAAGATCCTGAAAGTGCCGGCCATTGAGGAATCAGCAATCACCTGTCCTGCAAGTGCAAGCAGGGACAGTGAGGTAGAACCAATGGAGGTAAATGCAGTGGAAGAGAAGAAAAAGAAGCTATACTGTTACAGATGCGGAGGAAGCCATTTGTACCACAAATGTAAGTTTGTTTCTGCTAAATGCAACACATGCAACAAAGTTGGCCATATTGCAAAAATGTGTAGGAAAAATAATAATGGAACTGGTGATATCAAAGAAATTCAAGAAAGTGAAGAAGAATTTATGAATGGGTTATACTGTTTGGGAGGAACATACCGTGAACCTGCCATATATACAGAACTTCAGCTGAATAAGAAATTAGTCAAGTTTGAGGTTGATTCCGGCTGTTCTTATACAATAATGTCAAGGGAACAAGCAGAATTAATCTGGCCAAGTGGATTGGATTTACAGGAATGCAGGCTAAACTTGCACACCTGGACTGATGCTAAAGTGCAGGTGCATGGCAGGACCAAAGTATTTATTGAATATAAAAAATTTAAAGGGTACCTGCAAATAATAATTGGCCAGGGGCGAGGTAATCTCCTTGGTAGGAATTGGTTCAAGCCTCTGGGGATTTCAGTTGAAGGTATAAATTGCATCAATTCCCTGGATAGGGAAAAGGATGAATCTCTGTTGAAAATACTTAAAAAATATGAAGAATTGTTTGATGGACTTGGCGAATACAAAGGACCTGAAGTTGTGATTAATTGCAAGAAGGATATACAGCCGAAATTTATGAGGAGCAGGTCAGTACCATTTGCGATAAGAGATAGAGTTTGTGAAGAAATAGATAGGTTGGTTAACGTTGGCGTAATGGAACCAATAGCTTATTCAAATTGGGCCACACCAGTGGTGCCAGTACTAAAAAAAGATGGTAGTATTCGATTATGTGGAGACTACCGATTGACTGTAAATTCAGCAACTGACACGGATACCTACCCGCAGCCAACAATAAATGAGTGTCTATCTGAAGTCGCAGGTGGCATTATTTACACCAAACTAGATTTAAAAGAGGCGTATACACAGCTGAAAGTATCAGATGAAACAGGTAGGCTCCTGACGATTAATACATTAAAGGGGTTATATAAGATGAAGAGACTACCCTATGGTTTAAAGGCTTGTCCAGGTATATTTCAACGGATCATGTCAACAACATTGGCAGGTATTAAAGGAGTCACTGTGTTGCTGGATGACATTTTAGTAAGTGGTAATAAGATACAGCATAACGCAAGGCTGGAAAAGGTACTGGCATGTCTAAAAGAGGTAGGACTCAGGCTGAACCGAAAGAAGTGTGAGTTTGCAACAAATAAAGTTGAATTCCTTGGTTATGTGGTGGATCAAAATGGTATTCATCCAAGTGAAAAAAAGGTCAAATTGATTATGAATGCGAGGAGCCCTAGAAATGTTAAAGAGCTACAAGCTTTCTTGGGATTGTTGAATTTTTATGACAGGTTTGTGAAAGACAAAGCGACGTTATTGGAACCACTACATAGGCTTCTAGATAAAGATGCTGTATGGAAGTGGGGCAAGTTAGAGACAGAAACATTCCAGATGGCTAAAGCTACACTATCGAGTGAAGATACACTAATACATTTTGATAATAACAGAAAGGTAACATTAACATGTGATGCTTCAGAATATGGGGTAGGAGCCGTTCTATCTCATGTTATGGATGATGGATCAGAAAAACCTGTTGCTATGGGATCCAGAACGTTATCAAAATCGGAGCGTAATTATGCACAGATCGATAAAGAAGCGGCGGCAATTATATTTGGATTGGAGAAATTTAATCAGTATGTATATGGAAGACATGTAGTAATATATACTGACCATAAGCCGTTGCTTGGGATTTTAAGTCACAATAAAGCAATACCTAAAGTACTGTCACCAAGAATGATGCGATGGGCTTTGAAGCTGAATTCACATGATTATGAACTACAATATAAACGTGGCACTAGTATAGGTAATGCTGATGCTCTCAGTAGGTGGCCAATGGATACTACTGAAGATGGGAAGTCAGATACTGATGTTAAGGATATTTTATTACTGTCAGAGACACCAAGCGCCGTTCAGTATTCGGCAAAAGATATTGCAGAACAAACAGGGCGAGACGATATTTTATCTAAAGTGAAATTCTGGATATTGCATGGATGGTCTGATACCGTAAATGACAGTAATATGAAATTATATTGGCTAAAAAGAAAGGAGTTATCTGTTACTAATGACTGCATAGTATGGGGCACTCGAGTGGTCATACCGCCACTGATGCGGGAACACATGTTACAGGGTCTACATGAGACTCACGATGGTATAGTAATATCAAAATCAATTGCACGAAGTTATTTTTGGTGGCCAGGACTGGATCATGAGATTGAAGCATTAGTGGCAAATTGTGATAGCTGTCAGGCAAATAAAAATATGCCAGCAAGCACGGGACATTCTTGGATCACCCCTTCTAACCCATGGCAACGTTTACATATTGACTTTGCTGGTCCAGTTGACAGAAGAATATATCTAATTGTGGTGGATCCACACTCAAAATGGCCAGAAGTAAAAATAGTTAAATCAACGTCAAGTGAATGTGCAATTAAAGCTTTAAGAGAAATTTTTGCCCAGCAAGGATTACCACAAGTATTAGTATCGGATAATGGAACGGCATTCACATCTGAACAATTCAAGAATTTTATGAAATGCAATGGCATTCAGCATATACTGACTCCACCATATACACCATCGTCAAATGGCCAAGCTGAAAGAGTTGTGCAAACAGTAAAAAAGAAGTTACATAGTTTGGCCGGAACTGACTTGGATATTAAATTACCACGTCTTTTGTTTAGTTTGAGAGCAGCGCCAAGCTCAGTTACTGGAAAGTCTCCGGCAGAATTGTTGAATAAACGTCGTTTTAGAACACGGTTTGACATCATACATCCTTTCTCTACAAAACCTATTGCTGAAAGACAAATTGAAAGTAATATAGAAGTACCGGTGAGAGCATTTAGATTGAAGGACAAGATATGGCTGCGAAACTATGCAAGAGGGGAGAAGTGGGTGAAAGGAGAAGTCTTCAGAATCAAAGGTCCTGTTCGGTTTTTGGTAAAGATAAACGATGGACCAATCGTTACGCGACACATAAACCAACTACGACGACGTGATTCTGATGAAGATCCAGGCCCAAGTAATGAAATGCGGGATATACTGGGTATACCAACAGATGCAGTAGTAACTTGTGAAGGAGGCATGTTACAAAACAATTAAATAATTAGAGTGATTTAGATATTAGGATAATTAGGTTAGAGTGATTTAGAGACTAGGATAGTTAGGTTAGAGTGATTTATATATTAGGATAGTTACGTATGTATAGTATCATAATTCAAGTGAAGTGTTTAAAGACTACGGGGGAAGGCATGTGGTGTTTGACATATAGTTGACACTTGACAGTTGACTGACAGTTTATTATTGCAAGTGAGGGTACCCCCAGTATAGTTTAAAAGCAATGAAGAACGACCTGACCAGTTCAATATGGACGCCAAGTAAGTACATAACACATGGTTAACCCAAGGTTGCATGCTATCTCTACCCTATCTATTTTATCACCCCTTATGACCACTTCTGGCTTAGCTAACAATATTGTGCTGATCATTTTCCGACTTCCCAAAACCATAAATTTCGATTTCAGTGGGTTTAATACCAGTGAGTTATTATCTGACCATACCACCACTCTTTCAAGATCGTCATTGATTTTTTTCATTGCCTCTAATGTATCAGCTGGTTTAAAAGTTATATATAATTGGATATCATCTGCGTACATATGATACCTGCAATGCTGGAATGACTTAATAATATCTGCGCTGTACAAGATATATAGAAGGGGCCCTAATATTGATCCTTGAGGCACACCACGTGGCACTTGACGAGGGGGGGATGACATCCTTGATCCATCCTCTTTCTGTATTTCAACGAGCTGCAACCTATTTTGCAAGTAGCTAGCAAACCACTGTACTGTTTCCGTTGTAAAACCATAATAGACCAACTTGGAAAGTAACAGAGTGGTGTTTATTGCATCAAAAGCCCGCGAAAAATCTAGTAGTACAAGGACAGTCCCCTCCCCCCCGTCCCGCGCCTCTAGGATATTTCCTACTACGTCAGAAAGGGCTGTGGCCGTCCCACGGCCTTTCCTAAAACCAGACTGAAGATCGGGGAGCATATTGTTTGCTTCTAAATATTCTAACATTTGGTTATAAACCACCCTCTCCAAGACTTTCGATAGACAAGGCAATATGCTAACAGGTCGCAGATCTTTAAAAGTACTTGGGTTGCTGATTTTGGGTAAAGGACGCACAATAGCACACTTCCATAAGTCAGGGAAAGTGTGGCTATCTATCGACTGATTTACTATTGTGGTGATGGCCTGAAGGGTAGTTGGTAACGTTAGCATTATCATATCCAGACTCACTCCATCAATCCCTTTAGCATTTGACCCCAAATTCTTAATAATTTTTTAGATTTCTTCCTCATTGACATTTCGTAACTTAAATTGAGTTTCACCAAACCTATTCGTATTAAAGTATGATAGCTGCGATGGTGGCAGTATGCACTGTCCTGGTACATTCAGAAATGCCTTATTAATTTCATCTGGGTCATTAAATTGTCCAGGGAGCATACCTTCACTATGTTCTGAGAATACATCAGATTTAAGATTTTTCCATAGCTTTTTGGGGTTTTTTATCTGGCTATTAATGTGACTGTCAAAGTATGCCTTCCTTTCCTGCATTAATGCTGTAACAGCTTGTTTTTTTAAATCTAAATAATATTTTTTTGTAGTATCTAACTTGTCTTTATTATAATTATTTTTTGCCTCGTCTCGCAGCTTAATCATTAATTTAATATTATCTGTTATCCATGGCGTGGGACGGTCCTTAAATATCTTACTCTTTATGGGGGCATGTAAGTCATACAATTGGGTGATAAAGACATTAAAATGTTCAATCATGCTGTTAACATCTACCATTGTGCCAATTTCCAACCATGGCATTACATTCAAATCCACCTCAAAGTAATCCATCAAGATATCCCTTAGAGGCCGATATACAACTAGCCTAGGTTTCCTATTTTCCTTTTTTATGACAGTATCACATACAATAAACGAGTGATGACCAAGTTCACTGCTATGACTGACTAGCACATTACGAACCCCCACATCGGTACAAATCACATCTATGAGAGTACTACTATCCCCTACAAAATGTGTTGGTGACTGTACTACCTGATTTAGATTTGTATAATTAAGGAATTCCATCATATCTTTAGTTTTTGTGTTGTTTGTATCCAATAGATTAATGTTGAAATCCCCCAGTAATACCAAATGATCGTAAGGTGCCAATGCGCTAATACTGTCAGTTATTCCATCCAGAAATTTTGAAAGTTCAAACCAGGGTGGCCTGTATGCAGTGCCAGTCAACAACTTTCTACCATTGACAGTTAGGTTTAACCACATCTGTTCCACATCAGATTGCTCTGAGTGTGGCCGTACTCGCGCCCTAATTCCCGTTTTAATGTAAAACGCTACACCTCCGCCTCGTCCCCCGCGTATATTCACAGGGCGCGGCACGTGCTTCAACCTATATCCCGGAACCTTAGGCGCGCGTCCCTCCTCCCCATGTCTCAGCCATGTTTCGTTGATTGCCATTATATCCACTGAGTGTTGTGACATGGCAATTAGAAACTCGTCCTGGTTAGTTGCTAGAGACCCCGCATTGAATAAACCAAACTTTAATAATTTTGACTTAGTCATGGCATGTAAATAGTAATGGCTGTATAAGTGTGTTTATATAATAAGGATAATATTTCATTACTATTAATTATTAATATATTTACTATGGTAATTTTGCTTATTCTTCTGTGTAAATAATTTTTGTACATAAGATTTAATTCTGGTAGTAAATAACTAACTATGTTTCCTTCAAAATAATGCTCCCAATAATTATGAATTGTAAATACTATAATATATCTATTGTTTGTAAATAATGTTGTTGTTTGTGTGTAAATAATAATATGTGTAGATAATATAACTGTGGTCCTCGAATGATTGCAGTACTCACTTTGATATTCCCAGCTCCCCAGATTACGACAGATACGACACACAGACACTATGTTTAAAAAACGATTACAGTTAGAAAAACTATGAACTAGTACAAGAAAAAGTGCATCATCAAACAAAGATTTATTTGTTAGTGTCCGTGTATGGTCCAATAATTTGTTTAATGTCATCCCCAGATGCAATCCTGTGAGTGGATTCTTCAGGCTTTTGCCGGACCAGGATGCGACCGCGCTTCGTCCATACGAACCGCCAACCATGAATCCCTGCAGCTGCCTTTGTTTGACGAAACAACTGCTGATTCCACCTAGTCAGCCTCTCATTGACAAAGAAGCGTACGGGTTTCCCTGAGAGCCCGAGATTCTCTGTTGTGGCCTCGCGTCGCACGCGAGCGCCGTTCAACAAAGCGTCACGCTGGTCACGTCGAGCGAGGCGCACCATGATAGCGCGAGGGCGGGGCTCTGTTGAAATTATGGGGCTCGTCGCTTTAATGTGTCTGCCGCCGACTCGCTCTGCGCAGACGATATCGCGGTCCTCCAAAGCGACTCCTAGCTTGGTGGCAATTAGCTGGAGCAGGTGTGTTGGGTTTTCCGCTTGCATCTCAGGTACGTTCGCTATCACGAGATCATTTGCCATCAGCTCCTGATCTCTGTCATTTAGGTCCCTCTTGAGCTGTTGAACCACACTCTCTACTGCATTTAAATTTGTCGGATCGCATCCGGCATCGTGACGCTTCTCAAGCGCCTCCAGTCTTGACTCAATCCCATCCATGCGCGTGTGACACGAGTCGTTAGACGCCTTCAGCTCGGCGACGTCTTTCCGAAGCTCCATGACTTCAAACCGCAAGGTGCGTATCTCCTCCACTACCAATTTCAAAGTGGAGCCCACGTCCGGCGGGAACTCAGGGATCACAGGCGACGACGGTGCAGCGATTGACTGGGGCGTCAACAGTGCAGCAGTAGACAGAGGCGTTGGCGATGCGGCAGTTGACAGTTGCGTCGTCGTAGGTGTCGTGGGCTCCTCACTCTGTACTTCTGCCACACAACCTCGTACCGGCGTATCGGCCTTATTGTCCCTACGGACATTTTTCTTGCACTCAGGGCAGTGCCAGGCAGAGACTAAGGGGCCTTTCGCAGGGAGGGCGACGCACACTCGGTGATAAGAGACGCTACACTTTGAGCATCTAGCGGTGTCCACCGCTGACACAAATTTACCGCATCCACCGCACTTCACCGCCATTCTTACAGCAGGAATCAGACTCACAAATTATTGCTTACTTAACGGTTTATTGTCGCGAACAAATGTTTTTTTTTTTTTTTTTTAACTTGAAGGTATTTAGGGTTATAGTTTGGAGATTTTGTTATTGATTTATGCAAGAGTTATGCACTTTAGAAGCACTCTCGGGACTTCACCACACTATAAATGTTATATTATATTGCCAAAGACCTAATTAAAAACTTTCTATACACTTTATCGACGTTATTTTATTTTATTTCCGTAAAAAAAATCAGACGACGATCCCACCAGTACAAACGTCAAAACGTCACTCATCAGTGATAATGTTTATCATTGCATTTGGTTTTAATTTTTTTATCTGATTACGTAGGTAACAAATTTGCTTCATATATTTGCTACATTTAGCAAACATAATCTTCTCCTTTTCACTCTTCACTTTGGTGGTTTGTGTCTGTCTATCTGATGCTTCGGGTTTATTGGCCAATAATCTATGTGACGGACCAGCTTGTGGTTCCTCCACATTGATAGGTACTTGTTCGGTCTGAAATCAAATTATTACAATCATTAAAGGGCCTTCATATCTTTTTTAGGGTTCCGTACATCAAAAGGAAAAAACGGAACCCTTATAGGATCACTCGTGTGTCTGTCTGTCGGTCTGTCTGTCTGTCTGTCTGTCTGTCTGTCTGTCTGTCTGTCTGTCTGTCTGTCTGTCTGTCCGTCTGTCACAGCCAATTTACTCCGAAACTAATGGACCGATTAAGTTGAAATTTGGTACACATATGTATTTCTGTGACCCAAACACGAATGTGTAACGTAAATAAATGAATTTTGAATATAGGGGTCACTTTTGGGGGTCAAACAAGAAAATTAAAAAAAAAAGTTTTGTAAACAGTACCGTGTGACATATCAAACAAAAGGGCTTGTTGTGAGGATCTTAAAAACAATTTTTACATAATTTTAAAATCAACAGTTTTAAAGATATTTAAGAAATTCAATGAAAATTGGCCATTCCCCCCCCCTTATCTACGAAACTACTAGACCAAAATTTTTGAAAAAAATACATAGTATGGCTCTTTACTTATAGATTACAGGAAAACCTATAAGAATTCTATGGTCTTAAAATAACATGGTAAATCTCTCAATATTGTGCGTATAAACTTACATTTCGTGGCTCGGCATCCAATAGGCCCATCTCTCTAGTTACTATAATATCAAAAGTGTTTGACTGCTTAATACACAACTAAATAAAACTGTAAATGTTCATGACAACCAATTCGGGTTTCGGCGTGGTTTGTCAACAGAAAATGCAGTGTTGTGTCTTAAGCATACTGTAACATACTATACACAGCGTAGGACGCCGATTTATGCTGGCTTCCTCGATTTAATCAAGACTTTTGATCTGGTTGCTTATGACGTATTGTGGAGAAAGATGGAGAAGGATAGGTTGCCAACGGAGCTTAATATAAACATCTTTAAATATTGGTATGGTAACCAGTGGAACTTTTTCCAGGCCATACAGGTTGGAATGCGGGGTGAGGCAAGGAGGGTTGAGCTCACCCACGCTTTTCAACTTGTATGTAAACGAGCTGATTGGCTCAGCAGCATCAGAGTGGGTTTTAATAATATTAGCTATGCAGACGATGGTGCTTTTGAGCGCGTCAATCTGTGGTCTCAGAAAATGTGAGCAGTATGCCAAAACACATGGTTTGATTTATAACTCCAATAAGTCGGAGATCATGGTCTTTGAGGCTGGGGGTAGACCGGGTTATGTACCACCTGTATTTCTCAATTGGACTCCACTACAAAGAGTATTTACGTTTAAATATCTAGGTAATATACCTATTGACCCCTGACCTCAATGATGGATTCGATATTGAGCGGGAGCGAAGGGCGTTGTCGGTAAGGGCGAACATGCTGGCTCGCAGGTTTGCACGCTGCTCACTTAAAAAGTCAAAATTACTATGTTTCGAGCTTATTGTACAACGTTTTACATGTGCAGCCTGTGGGCTAGATATATCCAAAGGTCGTGCAACGCCATTCGTGTCCAATACAACAACGCTTTCGGGGTATTGGTGGGGCTACCCCGTTTTTGTAGCGCATCGGGAATGTTCGCGGACGCACATATTAATTGCTTTTATGCAACGATGCGAATGAGATGTGCATCCCTGGTGCGCAGAGTGCGGGCCAGCCCCAAAAATATCCTAAAAATGATCGCTTGCAGGCTGGATTGCATGTACAGTAAGCGCTCAAAAGTGCATGAGCACGCTAAGAGTCGTATTGCTGTGAACACGCGGTATAGCTCGTACATTTGTATGTGTAAGCAACACGATACACACACCACAGATAACGCAGTTACACGAAACAACAATATATTTCCGTCGCTTTAAACATGCTAGCACACACGCACTATGCGCGTGAACTTGACCAGTTAATGGCATTGCTAAAATTCGATAGTTACTTAACAAGCGCAGATAGCAGAAAGCGTTAAGCGTTGGTATGGAATTCAATCTGCCTCAGGTTCTAATCTCGTGAAATACAGTGCGGTTTTTTGCAAATATTATTATTTTTGTTTTCGATAATAATATTTTTTAAATATTGCTGCTTTTTTATGTTGTTATTGCAATAAAGGTTTTAGAATAAAAAATGCGTGATATATGATAACAAAATTAAAAAATATATGTTTATTCGTTATATTTATTTTACATAAGTTAATAAACTGCTACAATTATTTATCATTACTTCAGCTGAATAAGATGTGAAATAGATGTCAAGAAACTTAGAAGCAGTTTGTATTATTTAGACATATTTAAAAGAAATATTTTAAATTTTTAATGGATTTTTTCACCATAAATATTAAGCTTTGATCATGGTCGAAGTAATTAAGTAATAAATAAGAATATTAGACTACTTAAAATGTAAAAAACTACTTACAGAATAGGTAATTTTAAGGTTAAATATGGGTAGTTTGTTTATATTTTATTTGTATTAATTATTTTACATTTTATTTGACTTTAGTAAATATTGGTTGTTATTGAGGTTATAGCTTAAGTATTCATTTTCTTTACAAAAAGAAGATTGAAACTAAACCTCAAATTTTTATCCTAAAATAATACTATTACTAAAATAATATTAAACAATTTCGGTATATCTGCAAGAAATACGACAAACACCCTATTGAAACGTGCTTAAAAAATTCGTTACCATAAATTCATGCAATAACGAATCTGTTGTTTATTAAGTTGGTACGGTCAATATTTTAAGGTCAAAAACGGTTTTCTAGCTGGTCTTCAGTGATGCAAGCCTTCAGAGTGCACGGCGAACGGTTCATAATGACGTGTTTTTAATAATTCAGCAAAATGTCTCGTTGGTATGAAACCATTTGTTTCATTCACCATTTGACGTCGCTGCTACTCGATAATAAGCCCCTTCCTCATATCTCTTAACCCTCACAGTATTTCTCTAGAACAAAGAAAAACATTGTTTTTATTACACATAATACCTTATTATTTATTATTCACTAATCGAATTAAACCTCACAATGAATTTAAAACTTTAAAGGCATCTTCTGTCTCAACAATACCTCTGTTCTATCAACAATACCCTTGATTAAGATTTATGTTTAGTAAAATATGAAATATATTAATGATAACACTCACACTTAGTCCGGTTTCATTAGATATTCACTTCACTTTTACGCAGCGCAATAATATTCTCTGATCTGATCTGATCTCTTCAATATATTTTATGCCTGCTTTTTGATAATAATAACCACAACACTGCGCTAAATACTCGTCACCAATATTATCCACGAACCAAAAAAGTTCTATTAATTGAATACTCGTAACAAACTGCAGCTACCCCACAGAAATCGAAATAATTTACTTAGTTTTTTGTGGTCTACCTGCTAAACTTTAATATTTATGTGAACAAGACGAATGAAACTAAAAACGAATGATGATTATTGAACTAGTCATTGGTTGCAGACAAAGTGAGTGTGTGTGTGTAATGTGCGTGTCTACAGTATTGTAACAACTTATAGAAGAAGGTCGTAAGTCAAACCGAAGCGTCAGTCTATTGCTTTGTGAGATTGCTCATGGACTTTTGGTCGGCACTGTACATACATCAAACACTGCAGTGCCATCTCCCATGGGGTGAAATAAATTAAAACTAGATTACGTTAGAAAGTTTTGCGATACTAGAAAAAAATATACTACAGGTTATAACTATTTTTATTATATCTTTTCAAAGAACTCTCCATTGGCGTCTATAGGTACACAGTTTCATACGTCAAAACCAATTTTCATAACACATTTTCCAGTCCGCATCAGACACCTCTTCAATCTCCTTCTCAAATGCAGCCAGTGCATCTTCCGGTGATGAAAACTGTTTTCCTTTGAGTTGATTTTTTTATTTTGGGGAACAAGAAAACGTCGCACGGAGCCAAATCGGGACTGTAAGGAGGATTACCTATAAATTTGAACGGTGTGCTGTCTGCTGAAAGTCCCTTGTTTTGAGCGCCGAGTGAGCCAGCGCGTTGTCGTGGTGAAGCAGTAGCCCACGGAGGCCAGTGTTCGGTCGCTTGCTGCTTGCAGCAGTAAAAACTTCTGGCAAACATTTGGTAACATACCATTCAGATTCCTATCCATTTGCATAAAATTTTAAGACCTAATATAACTTGGCATACTTTTGTTTGTCCTAATTATATTTTCGCATAATATTATTTACGCATAACAGCTTACGCATAATTTTTTACGCATAATTTCGCGCCTACGCGATTTTGCGATTTTAAATTACACTCTAGGGGTAGGGCAGACAAGACTACGTGGAGTCGGTTTTGCAGCGATTCGGTTCTGTTATTAACTTTTATAGCACAACATAATGATTTTTTAAGACAATACTTTAATTTTAATTTAGTTTTAAAAATGGAAATCATTTGCATGAAAATCTAAAATAAATACATAAAAATAACTCAAATTTGTTTCCGTTATTTCTATTAATTGTATGCCTAAATATTATTATGCTAATAGTCATTAGGCCTAGTAACGTTATGCGAATTAAATTTATGCCAAAACAGATTAGCCTTCAAGACAATTATGCCAACATAAACTGTATGCCAAAAAAATATGGCAAAGTATTATTATGGCAAAAAAAATTATACCAAAATCGTTATGCCAAAGTATATTAGGAAAAAGAATATTATGCAAAAAGAAGGGATCCCTACCATTCAGCATTAATGCTCCTTTGATCTCGTAAGGGTACTGACATCAGATAACCCGTCAAAGACAAAAAACTTGCGATCAAAATATTGCCTACACATTTGGCTCGCTTCACTTTGGTAGGCGTTGGTTCATTTTGAAACAGCCACACGGTCGACTGACGCTTTGTTTCTGGATCATACTGATAAATCCATGATTCATCACCCGTAATGATATCAATGCGCCGAGAAAAAAAAAAAAAAAGTGTTTATTCACAACAATACTTGTTTTACCTAGTAAATTACCTCTGCCAAACAGCATAGCAGTTTGTTGGCAGATGTAGCTCCTTTTTAGCACATATTTTTGTTTTTCAATTATTCACTCCGTTTAGGCTTTGACAAAACTCATTTAAAAGATACTTATGTATTTTCTTTTTAAAAGAGGTTTTTGTGATAGAACTGTCTATATCGACTGGAAGGTTATTAAAAATACTTGGAACTAAAAAACGTCTACCTCTTCGACCATAATAGTTATTACAAGCGGGCACTACAAATCTTTTCATATTATTGTTCCTTTGAGATCTTGTGCGTACAATATTGTTTTTAAATTTATCACTACAATACTGTTCTAAAGCTACTGATAACACTACCCTCTCATGAACCGGTAGAATTTTACATTCCAAAAATAAGTTTTCGTAATCACTACTCTTACAATGCTTTTTTGTGTTTTTATCTACTAATAGTTTCATAAATCTGATTTGTAATTTTTTTATTTTATCCAAATATGTTTTAAATGTGTTACCATAGCATGCCAGTCCATAAGAAAGTAGTGAGTTCACCAGTGCATAGTAGACCATGTACAAAGTTGCCCTATCCAGCACAAAACTGAGGTGGTGAAATTTCACAAGCACGTACCTGAGTTTGTCACATAAGTGCATAATGTGTGCTTTCCATGAGAAGCTATTATCTATGACTAAACCCAAGTACCTGTATTCCTCCACCACCTCAATGTTTGCACACTGACACAACGTCAGTCCATCACTGTGCAGACACTCATAGCTATGCCCCACTATGCGCGGCGGACGCTCGATCTTTTTAAGATAAGGAGATCGTATACGCATACATTTGGTTTTATTTATGTTGATTATGATGCCATTGTCGTGAGCCCATTTGATAATATTAGTAAAATCTTCCTGAATGTTACTTTCAATTACATTTAAATCTTTATCTGCATAAACTAGACAAGTATCATCAGCATACAATATATATGCGACATTTACGCACCACATTGCACATGCTGTTGACATGCATGACGTAACCGACGGGACCAAACACGGATCCAGTTGGCACACCACATGTGACGTGTCTGGGCTCTCCGACAACGCCGTCAATGACCGTTCGCAGTGTCCGGTCTGTGAGGTAGGCACGGAACCACCTGTTCAGTGGTCCCGCGACCCCGCACTCCTCCATGGCTTGAAGCAGCTGGTGGTGCTCCAATGTGTCAAATGCTTTTTTGAAATCAATGTAGACCACCACCACCTGCTTCCGCTGATCCAAACACTCATTGACGTCGTCCGCGAACTGCGCCAAGGCCGTCGCCGTGCTCCGTCCACGTCGGAAACCATGTTGTGCATTTGTCAGAATATTGTGCTCTTCTAAGAAAACACTTACTTGATTTACAATAAACTTTTCTACGATTTTATTTATAACCGACAATATGGCTATTGGCCTATAGTTTGCGTAATCACTACGTACACCTTGTTTAAAAATTGGTCTAATTAATGCTGTTTTTAGTTTCTCGGGGTATAAACCCTTTTCAACACACAAATTAATAAATAAAGCTATTATAGGGCTCAACTTAGATTTTAATAATTTAATTTCTTCAACTCTAATTTTATCTACTCCGTCAGACTTATCACAACTTAGCAATTTATTATTCTATCTATATCTATTGGATAAGCTTTCCGAAACCGTAGCGATACATTTCCAGAATCAACATAGCCAGACCTTTCCAAAAACCTATGACTACAAACATGTTTTATATCTAAGATTTCCTTGGTAAATGTTGTTGAAAATTTATTACAAATACTGTCAACCGAACATTCTAATTTTCCTAAGTACTTTAAAATAACAGAATCTATACTTTTTTTTTTCATTTCCTACCCATGAATTAATTTTAGTCCAAATCTTTCTAATATTCTTTTTACATTTTTTTATTTCTTCTTGACGGTATTTATTTTTCGCTTTATTTATCCATTTATTTAATTTATTTCTAAATCTATTATATTGTCTACGCAAATTCATATCCTCAGGTTTATTTTTCCAATTTTTAAACAACCTATCCCTAATACTTATCATTTCCTTAAGCTTTCGTGTGATCCAAGGTTTACTTTTCCTTTTATTGCGTACCAATACTTGGATTTTCGCTTCATTATAAACATCAGAAAATATTGTACATAATCTGTTATATAGGTCTATTGGACATTCACAATTTAATAACTCATTCCATGAAACATTTTTAAGTTTTTCTAATACCTTTTTATCACAAATAATAGTCCTATGAGGTTGCATTACACTCGGAACATCATTCATGACCGATTTACTAGCGAGGCGCACACCTATAACATAATGATCTGATATCTTAACAGTTAACACATACGCAGATATTGCACGTTGAGTTCGAACCCACACATGGTCAATGCACGACCGTGTCACTGTGTCGCCGTACACCTCCTCTCGCGTTACGTCACGGATAGCACATTCCAAGCCCAACTCGCTCATATTATTTGTGTAATTACTGATTACGCTGCTTGAACCGGTTTTACACAACAGATCTATGTTTGTATCACCAATCATAACTACGTCACAGCCTAAGGGAATCCTGGATAACAGTCTATGTATTTCTTCAACAAAACCGTTTCTGTTTGTTTTCGGCGGCCTGTATATAGCCAAAAAATGAATAATTTTACTTCCATCTTGGAAAAGTTGCCCATGTATCATCTCACAGTAATTAGTTTTTATTATGTTGGCAGCAAAATTTAACTTATTGTTTACATATAGCAAAATCCCACCTCCCCTTCCAGTTTCCCTTGTATTTATGTATGTGTCGTACCCGTCCAAATTGTATAAACACAGTTCGTGTTTTCTGATGTTAATCTCTGTTAATGCAATAATATCTAGTTTTTCCTTGCAATTGTCTATTAATACTTGTACTTGATTAAAGTTTTTTCTGAGTGATCTTATATTTAAATGTAATAAGTACACACTGTAGTAAGTCATCCTGCCAGCTATCTGTACATATGTATTTGTTGTATTCAATGCTACATGTTACGTGTGAAGCGTGGTTGTTGAATTTTGACCTATAGGATACTCACAATTTATGACAGCATTGTACCAAAAAATAATAAAAAAACGTCACTTGTTTACTGCGTACGTACTAATGTCGCCAAGTGTACGAATCGACTTGATTTTGTTGTCGTTCGGATCATCTTTTCTTATCAGCACCTTACCGTTCTGTATCCAAATGTATTTAAATGTTTGCTTTAACTCATTCTTAGCCGTCCATAGCAGGTTGCGCATATTATGTTTCGTAAGATCCTCATTTTTATAGATACGTTGTCTATTTCCTGTAGCAGATATATCCTCATTAGTTAGTTGGTGGGATTTTCTTGTGGCTATCCATTTGTCGCGGCTAGCACGCGTAGGCAGAGTGATAACCACGGGCCGTGGTTTTTTCTCGCGCTGTGACTTCTCGGCTTTTATTTCTTCACCTACCCTCTTTACCTAACATATCAATCCGCCTTCTATTCCTAATTTGCTTGCTATAGTTTTAATTGTGTTCTCTAAATTCTCGTTTTGCTGTTCCTCTAGTCCAAATATTTCTACATTTTTTTCCTTCTCACGCACCTCCAAGTAAACTATCCTTTCCTCCAGTGCCTTATTACAGGTTTCCAGATGCACGTTCTTGTGCTCCAATGCTTTAATCTTTTTGTCTGTTTTTTCCTTCTCTTCGATCAATTCCTGGTACTTATCAGCGTAGAAACTTATGTCTTCTGACATCGCCTCAAGGGTTTTTTTCATTTTGAAGACTATAGTTAGCTTTTCATTAACTTCGGCCAACAATTTTTCTGGTGTCGTTTGGGACATGTCGACTTCTATGTTTGGCTGGCGAGTTTGCGGCGCGGCTTGGCAATTATCGCATAAACCGGTGTCACTAAATGCCTTGATTTTAGCACCACATTTTTTGTGGAAGACTCCACCACAGTCACCATTACATCTTGCAATACTGTCGCCTTTCACTCGGGCCAGCGACAATTTACAAGACTTACACTGCACCATCACGAGAAGTTAACATATATTAATTATATTTATAATAGCTTTCCGAATTCTAGTCGCGTCACAGGTGTTGCGTTCGCACGGTAGGAGCGCCCACGCGGAACGCCCGAGACGAGCCTGCTTCAAATTTTGCTATCATGTCTCGGCACCATTCTACCCGAACCTCCTTCTGAGCCTGCGTTAGATTTTGCGCTACCAGCGTGAAACTATCTTCCTTACCCGAAAATGCCCGTGTAGAATTTCATGCACACTTCCCAATCCAATCTGCAGTATATGCTGAACCTCTTCATATATGTAATTCGCCTATTCTCTTGAATTAAAATTTTCACAGCCAGCACGTTTTGTTATGTAACAGCCGTCATAGGACGGCCACTTCTTTATTCGTCCACCAAAATTACTCGACCATGCATAAATTCGTTGAACCAGCGAAAAACAGTCGCTTTAGAAGGGCTTTTTTCTATGAACGTCATTCGAAGTCTTTCAAACAATTCTTCTGGTTTTAGTCGACATTTGAAATCGTATAAAATCATCGCTCGAAAATGTTCTCGTTGTAAATCCACTTTTCAGTATTTTGATTTTGCTCGTAAAAAATGTGGAGGAGAAAAATATCTGGATTAAGATTTTTTTTTATCGACGTTTTCTAAAAATTAAACCTAGCTAGATCGATTTATCGCTCCTGAAACCCTTTGCATACTAAATTTAATAAAAATTCTTGGAGCCGTTTCCAAGATTCAAATTATATATATACATATACAAGAATTGCTCGTTTAAAGGTACATATTAGATTTATATTATTATTATAATGTGAAATTTTTAACGAAAATCAGATTTTTGTTTTATTTCATTCTATACGTTCAAATAAGTGATCCCGCAATTTAAAAAAGAAAAACGTAAAAATGTCACATTCGCGGTATTGGATGCCGAACGACGATTTGCAGTTGGAATGTATGGGAGAACATGTTTTTCAACTACAATGTTAAGTTTGTTCTTGGGATAAATAAATTCATCTCAACTACGGAACCCTTCATTGTGCGTAGTCCGACACGCACTTGGCCGGTTTTTTTATACCTGCAGTCTGTGGACCAGATACACGCAAAAAACGTTTAATGCCCTGCGTGTGCAATACAACAATGCTTTTAGGATACTGCTGTCGCTGCCACGTTTCTGTAGCGCGTCAGGGATGTTCGCAGCAGCGCGTACAGATGACTTCTTTGCGATCATGCGTAAAAGATCCGCGTCCCTTCTGCGTCGGATGCGACACAGCGACAGCAGTCTCCTGAGCATTGTTGCTAGTAAGACTGAAGGCCACCTGATGGCCCACCTGTGCGCAGTACATGTATTGTTGCCAGGTGTCTCCAGAAGATGGCTTAATAGATATAGTGTTCCATAAGTTGTGTTGTATTACTGTTATTGTTTCTAGTTGTATAAGTTTGTCTTTATTAATTATACTAACATAGTTGTAAGTAATACTAACAAATTATGGGTAATGTGCCTGATTTAAAGTTAAATAAATAATAATAAATATAAAAATTCTTGGAGCCGTTTCCGAGATTCAGATTATATACATATATACAAGTATTGCTCGTTTAAAGGTTTATATTATTATTATATTAATACCGCAAATGTGAAATTTTTAACGAAAATCAGATTTTTGTTTCATTTTCATTCTACACAAAAAAAAAAAAAAAAAAATACAATAGACGTGGATATATTTAGTAACTTGTTCCGCTTAGCTATTTCTAAAGAGCCATAAAAAACTCCTGAAAGAAATCGACACGTGTTTCACCTCTCAACGAGGCATCCTCAGGATGACGATGGACTTGTTGCGAACTCGAACACGGCGTGTTGCCACACTAAGCGCTGAGTGCAGACTGAGCCTTATCGCCCGTGAAACCTACTTATATAGTGTCGCCGTTATCAGTGCGACCGTTATCAGTGCGATAAGGGGCGAACAATCGCAGCAAAGGTGACCTTGGCATACTCGTATTTAATTCGTTCAACAGTGTCGCTCATATGCGACAAGAACGTGTTATCTCCTAAATGTATCATTTTTGAATAATAACGTAGAAAAATCCGCCGCGTCGCGCTCTACTTGCTACTAAAACGCGATATTTCTAGCGCCAATAATAAGCGAGATGTGAAAGAAAAAGACAGCGCGTACCATTGTAGCGCTGTCTCGCACAACCACGAAGTTCGTTTCAACATCGGTTCACGTCAGTTGTTCCCGCCCGCTCGAGGAGACAAGTGCTGCGTGGTTGCGGCAAAAACGTGACAACTTCAACCTGTCACGTATTTGTTGTAAAGGTATGTGCTTTTCTAATTATTATTGTTACGTATTTTTTGCTACTAAAGTGTGACAACGTAATTTAAATCGTTTCTTCTGTAAAAAACCATATTCGTATGCTAAAAATAAGGTTACCTTGTTACGTTTTTGTTGCAATAAACTGAAATTAATTTGTAATAAGTTGATTTAATACGATATAAATGATAATTTGAAAAATAGAATCATTTTGCTATGTTGGTTATTCACGCATAATCTCATTTTTGAAGAAAGTTTGTGTTATTTCAGTTACGATAGATCGAAATGTTGCATTACAGATGATTTTTCAGATGGAGTCACGTTCCAAAAAAAGTCTAAGCCAGGGTCAATACCAATAGTATTGAGGGAAATAACAGACTTGGTAAGACAGAGAATTATTTAGAATAGCTCTAGTCCTTTCGCTGTTTTTTTACCTCTGATTTTGCATCACAGTGTTCTTTATACTCGTTACTAAGGTTTCTATCAAAGGTAAAATACTTGTGGAAGAGCTGCCGTTATTAAATAATATTTCATTATTTAAATAACGGTTAGTCACTAGACGAAAAATTTTTTTTTTTTTTGCATAATTGTATAGGTACGATCAATGTTTACCGAACTAAACGCAATTTTATTTTATAATTTTAGAATATGTAACGGCAAGCGAGGAAGTTCCAGGATTTTGCAGGCCTCGTTACGACTCTGGTTCAAGTAGCAGCTCTTCTTCATCAGGACCATCTTTTTATGAAGGTATAATTAATTCATTTTATTTATTACGTACTCACTTTCCATTATTTTTTTCATTATCCTAACATTGATCGCATTGCTAAATTATAGTTACAACATCATGAATTTAATTTTGTTACAGACTCCGACGATTCAGTGAAGGACCCTAATTATCAAATAATTCGGGAGAAACGTAGAATTGACTTTTCTAGCGAAGATGATGATGACAAGTATGAAAACGAAAACAGACCTACTGCGAAGACTGTAATGCATGTAACTCAGACTGAAGTAAGGGTAAGAAATGAGATAATAATAAATACAATACTAAACTCACCTTCACCTATGAAAAAGATAACATGAATGACAGAAACAACATAGAAAATGAGGAAAGAATGAGACAAGAGACGATGAATGCAATAGAAAGTATAATGCCTGCAGACCGAGTTACACCAACATACGACACTCAAGAGAGCATACCAATTCACGACGCTGAAAACCAATCAACATCTACATCTCATCGCATCATCGCAAAAAAAAAAAGAAACTGTGGAAAGTCATAAGTTTCAAATACAACAAAAAAAAATGTTTCAGTGCGTCAACTGGGAGAACCTTGCAAAGAAACCTGTATTTATATATGTCGTAAAAATATTCCTGAATAGCAACGACGAAAATATTGAATGATTATTGGAATTCAGGTCAGATTGAGAAGCAGTGGAGTTTCATGATTCTTCTCTTGAAGACGTAGTTCCTAAATGCCGCTATATCAAGGTGGACCCTGAAGTGGATAAGGTGATAGAACCTAAGCGAACTAACAATAATGCTTTTTATTTAGTTTCACTTAGCAAAAAAATCAGGGTTTGCAAAACATTTGCATTGAAGATAAATGTTTGCAGTCAAATGAGTTTTATTATACAGAAAGATGATGAGAACATTCCAGTTAAAATCAGTGAGGTAAAGATTATAAAAGTTATGAAAGATGCGCGGGCTATTTACTTCAAAAAATCGTATGCAGATGAAAATTATAGAAGGGCCATTGTAATTAAAAAAAAGGGAAATAGACGTTCATGTTAAAAAATCATAAACAAGAAAATATCGAACGAAAAAAGGCAGATCTAATGGAACTGATAAAAAAAAACATGATTCCAAAGTACTACAGATCATTCTACGAATCCCTGTAATATTTTTTATTTATTTATATTCAACGCATGTAATATTAATTTATTATGCACAAATTTCCACTATGCCACCCTCAAATACCGCCCCTATTTGACGGTAGTATAGTGGATTTTGTATGACCGAAAATTATTGATTTTTGCTAAGGTTTTTTTATTTTTACCGACAGAATACTAGCTTTTTAAGAGAAGTAGAGTCAAGGTGTTGATTAAGTTTGTATAAACCAACTGCAACGTCTTAGGGTGCAGTAATTTACGTTTCAACTACATTGTAGTTAGTATCTAAAAGCTCTTTAAGTTAAAATTGTTTATTCTTAGATGTTTATTGTTCGAAGTGTGTATATTTGAGTTCATATGCGTAATTGTATTATTCAGTTAACTTTGTCAAAGACAATGTTAGTTATAAGTCGTAATATTATTGCTGTAAAGACTGATTATAATTAAAGTACAACAAATTACCTCAACACAATTTATCCATGTAACGATATTGCTGTTACTTTATGCTAACAATTAAATAAGTGTTTAAGCAAGTACTTACTAACTAACGAATGTAACGTTAGTACATCGACATATAGCTAGCTATCGATATGTAGATGATCACACATACAGTCCACTCAATGTTTGTCAAGTTAGTTGAAATTAAATCTTCACTATGAACACACGTCTATTTTTTCTAAAAGTCCAATAAACCAAATACAACCTTATTGCTATAAACATATGGTCCTAAATCGAACCGGATTCGAGTCATTGACCGACCCAGGTGCGAACTTATTAGTGAATACAAATAAATAGACTGAATTACGTGCTACGAACTTATAAAACGCTAAATTACGGTGAACTTATCTGCGTATTGTGAATTGTGATAATTGTGTTTCTTGTGGAGCGGAACAAAAATAATGGAGAATCTAATTATGTATCAAAATGAGCTTCTGGAAAACTTAAAAAAGACCGAAAAAAACTATAAGAAATCGCCGAAAGATAGAATAAAACGACCTTATTTAGAAACAAGGTTGGATTTGTTAGAGGAATTGTGGAAAGAGTTTAAGGAGGGTCACAAGTGTATTATTATAAAAGTTGCTGAGGAGGAAAGAATAGATCCCTACTTTGAGCAAGATATTTATGAGGTATTTGAAGAAACTTACATAAACTATAAATCAACACTAAGAGAAGCTCTTCAGCCTTTTTTAGAAGAATCAAAATTTCAACCTGCTTTATCTCAATCCTCTTCAATTAACGAAGTGCAAGATTTCAAGAATCGAGGAATTAGGTTGCCCAATATACAGATACCCACATTCACGGGAAAGTACGAGGAGTGGCAACCATTCTATGACCTGTTCCGTACTCTAATTCACGACAATGAACATTTGTCACGTGTACAGAAGCTGCATTACCTAAAAAGTAATTTATCTGGAGAACCTGAGGTACTGTTACGTAACTTTTCTATAACAGATGCAAATTATGATGAGGCCTGGAACCAATTAATAAAACGTTACAATAATACGAGGTTCAACAGCAACGCAATCATGAAGATTTTATTTACGCAAAAACCTGTGCAGTCGGAGTCGGCTAGTTTAATTAAACAACTAGTAGACACAACTTCAACTTGTTTGAAGGCGTTGAAGAACATGGGTATGCAGACTGATACCTGGGATTTGGTAACTACCTACTTAGTTGTATCGAAGTTAGATTCTGAATCTATAAAGTTATGGGAACAACAAATTAGTGCAACTTGTAATAACGATCTACCCACTTGGTCGGAATTACGAGATTTTTTAGAAGCAAGGTTTAGAGCTCTAGAAATGATAGAAAGTACTAAAGTTAAAACGGTGCAACCCAAACCAGTATCTAAACCTAAGGTTTTTCATTCAAATGTTACCAACAGCGACGAAAAAAGGCCCGAAGCAAAATGTGCTATGTGTAGCGGTGATCACTACATCTATTCCTGTAAGAAGTTTGGAGATAAGTCTCCAAATGAAAGACAAGAATTTGTACAGACGAACAAGTTATGCTTCAATTGCTTGGCGCCTACACACTCCGTGAGCAAGTGTCGACAGTCATCGTGTTGTAGAAAGTGTGGACGGCGGCATCATACCCTTCTGCATTTCGAAAGAGGACAGCAGAACGAGAAACCGAAGGAAGGTGAAACTTCAACTACAGGTATAGCGAACGACAAATCTACAGGTACGCCTATTTCTGTATCTAATGATGAGCATATTGTAACCAACTTTTCTAGTGAACATATACAATCAAACAGTGTCCTATTAGCTACTGCTAATGTGTTAGTAGATAGTAGGAATGGTTGCAAATACGTTGTGAGAGCTTTGTTAGACCAAGGGTCGCAAGCTTCGTTTGTTACAGAGGCAACCGTACAATTATTGAATCTTAATCGTAAATCAGTGAGTGGTTGGGTATCAGGTGTGGGAGAGAGGCAAACGAGAATCAAATACAGGGTTACACTTTGCGTCAAATCATGTCACAATCCCAATGCGTCAGTGCGAGTAGAGGCATATGTATTGCGTTCACTAACAACAATGCTACCTACCACTAATCTAGGTATTCCTGAATGGTCAGAGTTAAAAGACTTGGAGCTGGCTGACCCAGGATTTGCAACACCAGGGAGAATAGACATTCTTCTTGGAGCTGAGGTGTACAGCGACGTCTTGTTAGACGGCGTTATCAAGCATCCTGTGAGTAACCTATTAGCACAAAACACAATTCTAGGTTGGGTTTTATCAGGAAGGATATCACGAGAATGCATTTCAGCACAGAAGAACTTCACCAGCCTGCATGTTCACCTTAAAGAAGATGAGATGCTTAAGCTATTTTGGGAATTAGAAAACGAGCCAAACACCTTACAAAAGAGATTGTCAAAAGAAGAAGAAAGATGTGAAGAGTATTACGAGGCTACAACGATCAGAGACAATGAAGGAAGATATGTGGTAAGATTGCCATTCAAAAACAATAATTCAGAAGGTCAAGCTGATGGATTGAGGGAAATAGCTGCTAAAAGATTTGAGTTCCTAGAGAAGAAATTCGGAAAAAATGGTAAGTTTCATGAAGAATACAGTAAGGTTATGAAGGAATACATTAATCTTAATCACATGATCGAAGTGGAGTCTGCAGATATTAATAACTCTAAAGCGGTGTATCTACCTCACCATGGCATAGTAAGAGAAGATAAGGATACGACCAAACTTCGGGTGGTTTTTGACGCTTCGTGTAAGGGCATCAATCATGTTTCCTTGAATGACAACTTACTTGTGGGTCCTAAGCTGCAACAGGACTTACGCCACATACTGATGAGATGGAGGACACACAAAATCTGTATTACGGCAGATATTATAAAAATGTATAGAATGGTGCATGTAGCAGAGGAAGACACAGACTATCAAAGGTTATTATGGAGACCAACATCAACTGAGCAAATTAAACATTACAAACTGGTGAGATTGACCTTTGGTACCGCATGTGCACCATACCTTGCAGTGAAGTCTTTACAGAGATTGGCGGATGATGAGAAGTCAACACTTCCAGCCGCTGCTAAAATAACAAAAACTGATTTCTATATGGATGATCTATTGTCAGGATGTGAGACAGAGGATGAAGCTGTTATGATTTACAATGAAATTAATAAACTAATGAACTTAGGCGGCTTCGAGTTACAAAAATGGAGTAGTAATAATGAGAACGTCTTAAAATATATGGGTAAAAATAAAAGAGATAATCATGAACTGCCTCTTAAGGTCAATAGTTTAGTTAAAGTACTAGGAGTTAATTGGAATCGAGATGCTGACAGTTTTTTATATTCCCTCAACTTACCAGAAATAAAGGAACCAATGACTAAACGACGGGTTCTTTCTGATGTTGCTAAATTGTATGATCCGCTAGGGTGGATAGCTCCTGTTGTTGTCATAGCAAAAATTATGATACAGAAGTTATGGAAAATAGGTCTAGGATGGGACGACACCATAAGTGGAGAGCTGCTAGCGGAATGGTTACACTTCAGAGAGAATTTAGCTCACATTCAAAATGTTTCTATACCAAGGTGGTTACAATGTTCCCACACATCTATAATAGAGTTGCACGTCTTCGCAGACGCTTCGCAGGTAGCATATGGGGCAGCAGTGTATATACGAGTTGTAGAGGGAGACAGAGTCTACGTTAATTTAATATCAGCAAAAACAAAGGTTGCTCCAATTGAGAAACAATTATCTATTCCGAGGTTGGAACTCTGTGGTGCTACACTAGCAGCCAAACTGATTTTTGAGACGGCACAAGTAATGAATATAGCTAAGGAAAATTTACACGCATGGACAGACTCGACCATAGTTCTAGCTTGGTTAAAGGGTGGGGCGAGTCGATGGAACACATTCGTCAGCAACAGAGTCTCAGAAATATTAAACATTCTCGATTATGAGCAATGGGGTCATGTGACTACAGACACAAACCCGGCTGATTGCGCTTCAAGAGGCTTACAGGCCCCAGAGTTAATAAAAAACTTACTGTGGTGGAATGGTCCAGCTTGGCTGTCTGAACTAGACCTAAACATGAATTTAGTTGATGTAGAGGATACACAAGAAGAAGAGAAAGCCAGAGTTTTCACTGCTTTATTGAATAATGAAGAGAACTTTATTTGGACTAAGTTCTCTAATTTACAGAAAATGTTGAGAGTAATTTCATACTGTAGAAGATGGTTAAATGTAAAGTTAAAAAGTTAAAAATAATACTAAATTTATTACAACACAAGAAATTAATGAAACTCTAAATAATTGTATTAAACAAATTCAAGGTATAGAATTTAATCAAGAAATAAAGCAGTTAAAATCTCAAGGGGGTGTTCTAAAAAGGAGCAAACTACGCAATCTTTGTCCCATTATAGATGATAATGGTATTTTAAGAGTTGGCGGACGTATTCAACAGTCGCAAGCTGCGTATGACACAAGGCATCCTATAATTTTACCTGCTAAGAGCTATCTTAGTAGACTAATAATTAAAGATGCCCATCAGAACACAATGCATGGTGGACCACAAGTAATGCTAAATTACTTGAGGTCGAAGTACTGGATACTACGAGCTAAGGATCAAGCAAAAGGATATTACCGAGAATGTACAACTTGTATTAGATATGCAAAAAACAATGCGGTACAGTTGATGGGTCAACTACCAGAGGTACGAGTAAAACCCAGCAGACCTTTCAGATCAGCTGGTGTAGATTATGCAGGACCCATTAATATCAGATTTTCGCCAGGCAGAGGAGCTAAATCTTATAAGGGCTATATTTGTCTCTTCATTTGCATGGCAACACGTGCTGTACACCTGGAGGCTGTCACAGACCTGACTTCTAAGGGATTCATCGCTGCTTTCAGGCGCTTTACTGCCAGACGAGGACATTGTCAGGACCTTTTCAGTGACAATGGCACCAATTTTGTGGGAGCAGATAAGCAGCTAAGAGATATGTTTGACAAGGCCAAGTCTTCTATTCCTAGTGAGATAGCAGAGTTGTTAACTGTAGAACGTACTACATGGCATTTTATCCCTCCACATGCACCTAATTTTGGGGGATTGTGGGAGGCTGGGGTACGCAGTACAAAAACACATCTCACAAAGGTAATTGGGAATAGTACACTCACCTACGAGGAACTTACCACTGTGTTAGCACAGATTGAATCTTGTTTAAATTCGCGACCTATTTCGGTTTTAAGTGATAACCCCAATGACCCTCTTCCCCTGACACCAGGTCACTTTCTTGTTGGCGAACCTTTGTTAAACATATCAGATGAGAATTATACACACTGTAAACATATCACTAATCTTGAACGATGGAGATTAGTTCAAAAAATGGTCAACGATTTCTGGAAAAGATGGTATAAAGATAAAGAATATCTTGTAAATCTTAATAAAATGTATAAATGGAACACAAAACAACTTGAGCCAGAAATCGATGACATAGTTATTCTAAAAGATGATAATATTCCACCTAGTAAGTGGATATTAGGGAAAATAATTAAAAAACATGTTGGTCCCGATAATCTTACTCGAGTTGTATCAATTAGATGTAAGAACAGTGTTTTAAAACGTCCTGTGAATAAAATATGTATCTTAACTAAGTAAACTTGGGATAAATGTTAACTACCTCTTGTAAAACTAATATAGTGTGTACCTAATTATTAAAACTAACAACTTATAACTAAGAAAGATAAAAACTTATAACTTACCGTAAAATTTGTGTCCATTATGACCTATGCAATGTTTAAAAAAAAATGTGAAATAGAAATAGAACTAGGTACTTATCTTTTACTAATAAATTCTTGATTGATTAGTTTTAAAAGCATTAGATAAGCGATTTGCCAAGACAGTTGTGTAAAGTATGATTCCGACCCTCTCATAGATGTAGGTATATGTATGTAGTAACTTGTAAACCTTACCTTTGCAGTGATATTATTAGGTTGCAGTGTTGTGGATATTACTCAGGTACTAATTGATTGTGTTGTGTTGTAAAACTTACCTTACCACCTCAAGACAAATGTCATAATTAATTGTTACTGTAAAATTGTAGTTGTATACCTATTAAACACTTGACCGTTATTTGAAGCTTACTAGATTGAGAGTGGCACTATTGGTTTCCGCTATATTTCCCTCTCTTTTGCTCTTTCCTTTGTATGTATCTGTCTGTCTCTTTCGCACATCAAGTTCCCCACCAGGTGGCGCTGACAGATGTGGGCTTAGCCATGGCAGTGAATCGCTGATCATTGGCGTCTTTTTCCGCGTGAAAAGAGGTTGTCGACACAACATTTCAGAATAAATTAACATTTCAATTTAAAATTAAATTTAAATTGTTCTTCAAAAAGTGATTTTAATTAAGTGTATTCCATCGGACAAAATTGATGGAGGGCGCAAGTAATCCAATTACGATGGACGCTCCGGGGTCATCAGGGTTACAAACCAAGGGGCCTACATTGCGTCGAGAACGTCGCACAAACGAGACGTCTTCTAGCTCCTCGTCCAGTTCTTCTAGCTTTTCCACTTCGTCATCGGTGAAGCCCAATAAAAACAAACGTCGCCGTCACTATAAAAAAAAGAAGGGGGGCCGCCATTCTCGTAAAGCAGATTTATTGCAACAATTAACTCAAGAGATTAGCGAGCTACGAGAACGTGTTTTTTATAGCGATAAGAACTCTGCATGTTCACCTCGGCGTTCAGCAGAAATGCAGGCAGACGGCAGTAATGACGAAATTTCCTTATTAGATAATAATGATTATAGGTCTTTGTATGATTATGAGGTAGTAGATGAAAAATCAAACGAATCACACCAATTCAAATTTGATTTACAAGTCAAATTAAAAATTTAAATGACATTCAGCATTTTAATAAAAATGAATGGTGCGAGGTTAGGTATTCGGAAGTGCAGAAGTTATATAATCACAGTCCCGGTTTTACCGAGCTGGAGATCAACGAGGAAATCAAACCATATGATTCCTTAAGACATTTAGCTTTGGCTGACAAAGCCTATGGTGCTCTAACCTTTTGTGCACTTAAACAGCGAGAGGTATTACAAACTAGCATGACCGATCTTTTATCCTGGGCACGTGTTAAAGGTAGTGTAACACCCGATCAGTTGCATAACAAAATCTCCGAATTATTTTCGGATGGTGAATACTATAAAGTGTCTTCAGATATGATTCAACTCATTTGCGGTCATCGCGCAGAAATAATTCAAATGCGTAGAGACGGAATAATAAATTATGTTCGCGATCCTCTTGTTAAGTCTACGTTGCGTAAAATTCCACCTTCCAATCAGCTGGTTTTTAGTTCTGAGCTACTTTCATCAACATTGGAAAAGAACGGAGGTGTTAAGAAGACGTTCCTACCTCCAAATAAAACAGGTGGCTTGAAACCTACTTCGCAAGTAGGATTTAAGAAGACCACTCGCTACCCCCCGCAGGGGTCAGCTAATTATAGGGCACCCTCGCAGGGTGCCCGCCAAGCGTGCTGCACTATGCCATGCTTCCAGCCCTCGCAGGGCTGTGGACACAACCACTCACAGAGGTCGGGTCATTGCCATCCCACGCAGGGAACCGGCAATAACAATAAAGGAACACGTGGGCCTAGCCAAAACTATCATGGGCCCTTTCGTTCACGAGGAACTCACCAGCAGCCTAACAGACAAGAGACAAGCAGAAATAACAAAAAACGGACTTCAGCCACCGAATATCCCCCAGGAGGAAAGAGAAGCAGGTTTTGACAGACAGGAATTCAGAGCGGGCCAGTTAACATTCTATGCCGATCGATGGAAGAAACTCGGAGCACCAAAAACCCTTCTTCGCATAATAAAAGGTTATCGCATACCTTTCATCAAAAAACCACCTCTAATGATACCCAATGCACAAAGCCCATTTCAAACAAAGGTATCCGAGGCAATGTCAACTATCATATCTCAAATGATAACGCAAAAGGTGCTAGAGGAGGTTTCACGTTCTCCGAGTTTCCTGTCCTCAATGTTTCTAGTCCCCAAAGCCGATGGCACCAACCGGCCTATTTTCAACCTAAAGAATCTGAACGATTTTGTTTACACGGAGCCATTCAAGCTCATAAATGTGTTTCGTGTCCCAGGCTTCCTCCAACCAAACGACTGGCTTTGCAAAATCGATCTGTCACAGGCTTACTTCAATTTGCCTATACACCAGTCGCACAGACGATTCCTACGTCTAAGTTACAGAGGAAGATTGCTAGAAATGACCTGCCTTCCTTTTGGCCTCAGCACAGCGCCCAAAGTTTTCGCGAGTCTAACAAACTGGGTAGCACAGACACTAAGAGACGAGGGTATTCGAATACTGGTCTATTTAGACGATTTTTGCGTGGTTCACCAGGACCATCAGGTCCTGCGAGTGCACGTCCAAATAGTATTAGATCGCCTACACTACCTGGGGTGGCAGACGAATTATCAAAAATCTGTCACAACTCCGTGCAAAAGCCTCGTATTTCTAGGTGTTCTATGGAATCCATGGACAAACGAGAGATCATTACCACACGAAAAAATAACAAAAATAAGAGAAAAAGTGCTGGATCTGTTACACAAACACATAACGACGTTGAAAGCACTACAAAGCCTGGTAGGACTTCTAAACTTCGCCAGTTTCGTGGTACCAAAGGGCAGACTTCACTTTCGGGACACACTAATGTTTCTAAACAAAATGTTAAAAGAAGGCTGTGTCAGTGTAGTTTTACCTATAGAAGTAAAGGAGGACCTAAATTGGTGGCTACTAAATTGTCATCGGGCCTCTCTGATTCACAATCCGCCACCGTCACATTTTCTAACCACAGATGCGTCGGATGTAGCTTGGGGGGCTCAGCTCGATGGATACGCACTATCAGGACCGTGGACAGATCAAGAGCAACAGCTCCATTGCAATCAAAAGGAGATGCTCGCAATACTAAAGGCCATAAAAGAGCGAGGTCCAATCATGTCCAAGTCTACCGTTCTAGTTCAGTGCGACAACAGGACTGTTGTAGCCTTCTTGAGGAACGAAGGGGGGACCAGGTCTCCTTCATTGCTAAAACTCACGAGAGAGATTTTTCATATCCTAGACCAGTACCAAATCAGTCTGAAAATCCAGCATATTCCGGGGAAATACAACTGTCACGCAGACCATCTTTCTCGTCATCGGCTCCCTCCGGAGTGGCATCTCTTACCCCAATGTACGGAGAAAATATTCCAAAAGTTCGGAGTTCCAGTGATCGATCTGTTTGCGTCAGAACGAGCAAAAGTCGTGATGAATTATGTATCATTGGATCAGAACGATATTCAAGTAATGTACCACGATGCATTCTCCCAAAACTGGACTTACCCACTAGCTTGGGTGTTTCCTCCACCTTACCTAGTGCCCAAGGTACTAGCTCACCTCAACTCTGCGTCGGGTGTCTTTCTAATAGTAGTCCCCAGGTGGGAGAGAGTTTTTTGGAGAGCAGACCTAAAAGCCCGGGCGTTAGCACCTCCATTCACAATCCGGAAACTGCATTCACAGCTAATAGATACGGTGACAGGCCTCCCACCCCCAAGAGTCCGGGAGATGACGTTAGAAGTATGGAAATGTGGGGGTGGTCCCAGACCTTAGTTGAATGGACTGGAGCTCAGTTACAGCTCTTAAAATCCTCTTGGCGGCCATCAACCCAAAAGACTTATCAAGTAGCATGGAATAGGTGGCTCACATGGACAAAAAAACATAAATTAAACCCCTTCCAACCAACAGGTCAAGTTTTGGCTCGTTTTCTTGCAGATTTGAGCCATATAGAAGGTTTAGCTTATAAAACTATTTTATTACATAAATCGGTGGTCTGCACACTAAGCAACCCTGACGAATCTGCCAAATTAAGTTCCCACGTTTTAGTTACTCATATATTAAAGTCTATTGCTTTAAAAAACCCAGTAGCTCAAGAAACTGTAGTCTGGAACGTCGACAAACTAGCAGATTATATGGGAAGCTATTCTGTAGACGTAAATAATGTATTTGCTACTTGTAGACATACAGCAACATTGTTACTTCTTTGTTCCGGAAGAAGAGTTCATGATCTAACCTTACTAGCTGTAGACTCAAAACACCTATCAGAAAATAATGATTGTCTAATCCTATGGCCAATATTTGGATCCAAAACAGATACTGCCGATTATAGACAGTCTGGCTGGAGACTATCTCCTAATCCTACTAACGAGAATTTAGACCCCGTACTTTGGGTGAAACGAACTATAACTATACTAAAAGATAAACGCCAGTCAGGATGTCTTAATAATCTGTTTCTTAATTTTAGAGGAAAGTCTAGGGTCGCTTCTCGTACAGTCATAGCGGGGTGGGTCAAATCTCTGTTGTTAGAAGCAGGAGTCAGTGCTTCGCCGGGCAGTCTTAGGTCTGCTGTAGCCTCTAGGAACTGGGTTAACAACTATCCATTAGATGAAATACTTTCTAGAGGTAATTGGCGATCGCAGAATACCTTCACCCGTTTTTACTGTAGAGAAGTGATGCCCTGTATGCCAACCAGTTCTAGTTGTAATGTATCTAAAACGTTTAATCCTATTACTTAATTATGTACAAGAGTATGTTTATGATTCTTCTCAAGAAGAAGTGTTAGAAATTTTATGTTTGCAATGTTGCATAATCTTCCAGAAACAAATTAGGGTAGCCTTTATTCAGTCTATCCTTTAATATGATTAGGTACTTATTTAAAATGTTATTGAGGAATAAATCAAAATTTAATTCATATTATTATAATGAAAAGAATGTTTCTTTGTTAATCATTTTCTATAATAAGTAGGTATCTATTACCTATTATAAGTATATTTTCTTTGGTTTATGATGTACCTATGTATACAGTACTAAATAATTCATTCATTAAAGTGTATTTGTCTCTATCCGCATCTAGTTTTATTATATTAACTATATCCACGTTCACATTGGCGTCATTTCCCACCAGGTGATAACAAACACGTCTCAATCTAGTAAGCTTCAAATAACGGTCAAGTGTTTAGCAGTGTTTTACCTAAAAATAAAACACATATTAAATACTTACCTTATTTGAAGCTTACATTTAATCTCTACCTGGTGAAGATTTTCGACACAATGATCAGCGATTCACTGCCATGGCTAAGCCCACATCTGGCAGCGCCACCTGGTGGGGAACTTGATGTGCGAAAGAGACAGACAGATACATACAAAGGAAAGAGCAAAAGAGAGGGAAATATAGCGGAAACCAATAGTGCCACTCTCAATCTAGTAAGCTTCAAATAAGGTAAGTATTTAATATGTGTTTTATTTTTAGGTAAAACACTGCTATTATTTGTAAATTCACATTAAAGAACTGCGTTCTTTGGGGGGCGGAATGTTTAAGCAAGTACTTACTAACTAACGAATGTAACGTTAGTACATCGACATATAGCTAGCTATCGATATGTAGATGATCACACATACAGTCCACTCAATGTTTGTCAAGTTAGTTGAAATTAAATCTTCACTATGAACACACGTCTATTTTTTCTAAAAGTCCAATAAACCAAATACAACCTTATTGCTATAAACAATAAGTTTTGACTGCAACTGTGTGTTTTAATTAATATGTTTCGTACATTTAGATCATTTTCAATCAGGTGTAACGTGATATATATTTATATCATGCAAATTTTTTGATATTTTACTGGAAAAACGTAACAAGTGGTGCCATATTTAAAATAAACCAAAATATTGTATTGAAATTAATAAGATAACTATCTGAAAAAAACATGTTGTGAAAATAGGATAGCTAATGAACTTTCCTCTTAAAGAGTCTCATATTTGAAACCTCACAATTACAAAGTTATGGGACTTCAAAACTTTCAAATGCATTTTCTGAGAAACCAGGTTTTCTGACTTAACACGTTCTTGTCGCACATGAGCGGTGTAATGTTTCCGGTATTATTTTTGACAATTTCTAAACTCTCTAGTACTGACATTCTGAAACCTTTATCACATATGTGTGTAAAATTTCGAAAGTGTTATTATTATTTAACAAATGACCTGTATCTATTAAGTGTTGTGCAAAATTGGATTTTTCTGGATAATTATTCCTGTACGCTGCAATATGTTCCTTATATCTTGTCTGAAAATTACGACCAGTTTGACCTATGTAAATACCATTACAATCATCGCAATGTAACTTGTATACACCTGATTTTTTGTGGCTTTCTAATCGATCTTTTCCGTTACAAATCTGTCTTAATGAATTATTTGTTTTAAAAGCTACCCTTAATCCATTTCGAAACAATGTTTTTGAAACCCTATCACTAATTGACCCTAAGTATGTCAAACTACCTAAATATTCATGTGTTCTTTCTGGAGGCAATGGATATAAAAGTGAACGAACTATGTTGCGACGTTTCGTTTGAATCAAATCATCAACCATTCTCTTATTGTATCCGTTACTCTCAGCTATATGATAAATAATGTTAAGTTCTCTGTCATAATTATCTCATAAAAGTGGTACTGTCATTAATCTATGAGTGAAACTATGATAAGCTGCTAATTTATGTTGAATCGGATGACAAGATGACGCAGGAATCGTAACATCTGTACAAGTTGGTTTTCTATAAATCTGAAAATCGTGTTTGTTGTTTTTTCTTGTAATAGTTAAATCTAAAAAGTTAAGGGATCCGTCAACTTCTAAATCTAATTTAAACTTTATTTTAGGGTGTAAACTATTGATTTTATTAACAAAAACATCAATTTGACGCAATGTACCGGTCCAACACATAATTATGTCGTCAACATAACGGTAATAATATAAAATTTGAGGCTGTCCTACAATGTATTTATTTTCAAAATGGTCCATGAATATATCTGCCATAAGGGGGCTGAGTGGAGAACCCATGGCTAAACCTTCTTTTTGTTTGTAATATTGGTTTTTGAACCTAAAATAATTTTGTTCCATACAAATCTTGGTCAAAGATAATAATTCATTAACCTCACCAGGATGGATTCGCCGTTTCTCAAAAAGATCTTCTAGTATTTGTAAACACTCCTCATATGGAACGTTTGTGAATAAGCTTTCAACATCTAATGATAATAATTTTGCACTAGTCGGCAAATCAATATCCTTAACTTTCTCTATTAACTGTAAACTATTTTTAAGAATAAACTTTGGTTTATAATTTGATCTCGACTTCGATAAACAGTTCAAATGTTTTGACAAATTATATGCTGGTGCACCGATATAAGAAACCACTGACCGTATTGGGATATTATCCTTATGAATTTTAGGCAAGCCGTATAGCATAGGAGACCTTGGGTTCATTGGTATAATTATATTTTAACGGTTTCTGATCGACGTAAGATATGTTTTTAGTAATGTTTTTTAATTGTGAAGTAAATACTTTAGTGGGGTCCGAACTTAGTTGTTGAAAATCGCTGCCCTGTATTACGTCATTTACCTTTTGGTCGTAAATGTTTCTGTCTAAGATAACTATTGTATTTCCTTTATCGGCCTTAGTAATAACTATACTGTTTTGATCAATCTTGTTCTTCAAAGATCTATAAATACATAGGTCTGATGATAAAGTCATTGAACCCGTTGTTATGAGTTTCAGATAATGTTTCGCGACAGTGAAGCGTCCTCACGAGGCACCGGCTGACGACCCCGGCCCGAGATAGTATCCATTCAGGGGTAGAACCGGGAACTGGTCGCAGTCATAGCTGACACTATGGAGGTCGCAGCCACCGTGGTCGGAGTCTCATGCGCAGCGCCCGTCGTGAGCGGACCGTGGGATGCGCGAGCGAGAGCCGGCGCGAAGCGGTTACGCTTGTGCAGTTGGACCCCGGTGCAGCTGGACCCCGGTGCAGCTGGACGCCAGTGCAGCTGGACGCCAGTGCAGCTGGACGCCAGTGCATCTGGACGCCAGTACAGCTGAACGCCAGTGCAGCTGGACGCCTGTATAGCTGATCGCTAGTGCAGTCGCACCTGGTGATGGTAATTGATGCTGTTGCTTCAATATATTTTCATTATATCATTTTAGTTATGTATTTATTCAAAATCAAAATCATTTATCTGCAAATAAGGTACAGAAAGTTCTTAAGATAATTACATCTATCTTATATTATGCCTTTAATTTCGGAGTGCACATACTTGATTATTATTTTAAGAAATTAATTAATTAACTTATGTTAAATAAAACAAATTAAATTTTATTGGTGTAAATTATAGTAATAGTATTTGGAATTCAGTTATACAATTTGATGCACATGATATATAGCTGTTGTTGGACGCGTGTGTGAAATTTGTCTTGAGTTGATATAACTAGTTAGTATTATGAGATTAAGGGGCGTAACTTGTTGCCTGCTGAAAAAGACTCTTATTGCTAATGTGCTATTTACAATTGTGAAGTAGACTTTTTCACTAAATGCAATAGTGCTCTTTCTTACATTTGACCAATAGTACTTCCTAGATGTATTAAGGTAAACTAATTGAGCTGAAAGTCAATCACAACTTCAAGTACGTGTGGTTCAAAAGAGGACAGGTCAAAGCTCGGAAGGAAGACGGTGAAAAAGTGTGTATCCTACGCACCATGAATGATATACGCAGATTAGCTATCAACAAGGAGTAAGACGGCACCACATCGCAAGTAAATATAAATCAAATCAATAAACGAATGTCATAAATAACCAACAATGGCGAATTCTTTTGATGATATTAATGAGATGAATGACTGTATAAATGTAAATGATTTCATAAATTGTACCCCTACCAATCAACTTAACCTATTGTGCATGCATGTTAATATTCGCTCAATAATTAAAAACTTCTCCGCATTAGAACAAATAATTCTCATCTCAAAGAAATGTATTGATGTCATTATTCTAACTGAAAGTAATATATCAGAAAGCAATAGTGTTCTGTATCAAATAACCGGGTACCGAATGTACACAGCCTTGCGAAAGTCTCGAAGGGGTGGTGGCATTATAGTATATGTGAATAATAAACATAAATGTAATATCATTAATATAAAAACTATACATTTTGAAAGTGTATTCTGCACAGTTACCACCCCTTCGAACTATACTGCGAACCTGTGTGCGGTATACCGGCCACCAAGT
Source organism: Agrochola litura (assembly GCA_949152395.1). Classification (NCBI taxonomy): domain Eukaryota; kingdom Metazoa; phylum Arthropoda; class Insecta; order Lepidoptera; family Noctuidae; genus Agrochola; species Agrochola litura. The sequence continues at coordinate 8,856,383 of OX424520.1, forward strand.
TCTAGTAAAATTCTATTTATTGACGAACTACAAACTACACTACAAAAATTCAATAAAAACACAGAACTATACTTGTTGGGAGACACTAATATAGATTTAAAAACGGATAATCCTGTAAGGCATAAATACAATAACATGTTATGTAGCATAGGCCTTTTGTGCGGGATCACTGAACAAACTAGAATAGCAACATGTAACGAAAAAATAAGTAAATCTTGTATTGATCACATTTATGCGCGATCCCGTACACAAGACCTATTTACGGCGGCACTCGGTACCACACTAGCAGACCATCGCGTTGTGATACTCGCATGTTCTGGCGCGCGAATACAGGATGTCCCTAAATACAAAACCTGCATAAATAACCATCAACTCATTAAATGTTTCGATGAAATCCAGTGGGAAAAATCACAGGATATTAAATGCCCAATAACCCTATATAACTTCATGCATACCCAGTTTAAAGAATGTTATAAAAAATCTGAAAATAAAACCAAAGTCAAAGGTAGATCATCTCGTAGTAAAAACGAATGGATGAATAAAAAAATAATCAATGCCTGTGAACATCGGGACAAATTGTTCATGAAATGGATAAAAGACTCTAATAATGTAATCTTAAAACAAACATATAATAAATCAAGAAACTATGCAAATATTTTAATACATAAAACTAAAAATAATAATATAAAGTCGGAAATTTTATCAAATAAGAACAATATTAGACAGCTGTGGCAAATTCTTAATCGAATTACTGGTAGAATAAAAAACTCCATTGACGATGCTATTCAGAATTCATTTAATAAAACTAATTTATCTTCTAAAGATATTGCTAATAATTTTGCTCACACTTTTGATAAAAGCGTGAAGCAAATTATTCCTAAATGCTCAAAACCACTGTTAAATAAAACAGAGTACACAACTCCAGCTAACGTTACCATGCGTATAAAGCCCGCGGAGCCTGGCTCAGTTAAAAAAGTCATTATGACTTTGAATAATAATAAAGCCCCAGGAATAGATGGAATTAGAGCCATAGATATCAAGCTGTTGTGTACGAAAATCACCTCAGTGATTTCTAACTTAATTAATTTATGCATACAAACATGCAAGTATCCATCTACACTTAAAACAGGGATTGTCAGACCGATTCACAAAAAAGGAAGCAGGCTGGATTACAACAACTATAGACCTATTACTATATTGCCTACGATTGATAAAATAATAGAAAAATTCATTTGTAAACAAATACACGAATTTTATGAAAATAATAAAATACTTACTGGCAAACAATATGGCTTTCAACCTAAAAAGAATACTACACAGTTGCTATCAACGTTCACAGATAGTATTCATAAACACTTAGATGAAAAAAAGCACATTCTAGTTGTATTTATAGACTATAGCAAGGCATTCGATACACTCAGACATGACCGGTTACTAGAGTGTCTTCAGGACAGCGGAATTAGAGGCAAACTACTTGATTGGTGCGGAAACTATCTTGATGACAGAAAATACATGGTCAAAGTCGGTGACGCGACTAGTGAACCAGTCATTGTAACGGAAGGAACGGCGTAAGGCTCGGTCCTTGGGCCACTGCACTACCTCACGTATGTCAATAGCCTAGTTAATGTAATAAAAATGTGCGAGATTTATCAATTCGCCGACGACACCTGTCTTATAGCTGCTGGACAGAGTGTTAGTGATGCCCAAAAGCAACTTCAAGAGGACTTTGATTTGCTAACTAAATGGTCCCATGACTCTGGTTTAGTATTAAACGCTAGTAAGACCAAATTAATGTACATCAGTTCCAGTCAAAATAGAAGCTCTTCCTTGCCTAAACTAACAGCACACTGTCATGAGTGCTTGCATGACAACCTCCGTAATAAAGTAGCCAAGTCTTGCAGCTGTGACTGCATAGATCTCGTGGAGACCCAAACATACCTAGGACTTACCATTGATAGCCGACTAAATTGGAAGGAGCACATTAACGGGGTGTGTGATAAATTGAGATGTTTTTTAGCTAAATTCTCTATTATCAGATGCAAAATTCCATATCAAACACTGTTAATGCTTTACAAAGCCCTCGCCGAATCAACGATATCCTATGGCCTGTCGAGCTATGGTAGGACATATAAGACTCACCTGGATCAAATTTACGCACTTCAACTACGTATATTAAAAGCAATTGTTCCGCATAATATTAAGAAGAAGTACAAAAATGACTACCGTAAATTATTTGAATTCTGTAAAATAATACCAATACATGAAAAAACAAAATTTACACTATTAAAAGAAGAATTTTTTAATGAAAATTTTAAGAAAACTAAAATAATAAATAATAATGAAATTAATACCCGTAGTATCATCAATGCTAAGTTGTTACTTCCTAAGTATAATAATTTACACGGCAAGAGATCGTTAAAGTATATAATACCTTACCTTATTAATCAGCTACCTATATCATTGAGGGACAAAATAACGAATAAAAACATGAAGTACAAATTAAAGGAACATTTCTTAAAAAATAAAAATATCTAATATATGTTATGTGAATGAAACTAAATGTTGTAAATAAATATAGTTAAATGGTAAATAAACTTAATAAAAACCCAACAATATCATAGGTAAATTAACTACATATTACTAATACAATAACATACTTTTTAGGAACAACCTGTATCAATGTAAATCACATACCTCCACTACTTTTTGTTTTAAGGACGGTCAGTAGATTGGTCATCGATGTTCGCTCGTTAGTAATAGATAAATATTTCGCTTATTACCCTCGTTGTGTTTTTGTTAATGTTTCACTTTATAATTAAGAACTAAGTTTGTTTTAATTGTCTAAATCATGTGGTCGATGATTTTGGTGCACGGTAAAACTCTAATGAGTTTATGTTTGCACCAACTTATTATGTATAAAGATATAAGTATACTACTGAATGAATAAATAAATAAATAATAATTAAGTGATAATGAGGATAAATATGAGAAGAAAATCCGGATAAGTTTTTAGAACAAATTGTATTGTGTCTAAAATTATTAGTATTCCTACTTAATTATGATGTGTAGATTGACTGGTTTGAGATTTGATTAATATTAGCTGGAAAGATAAGGGTGAGAATATGTATGCGAATATGACGCATATGTTACACATGTGTATAACTATTATTTTGCGAAACTTCAGTGAATATCAAAATTATAAATTTTGAACAATCAGTATGTGGCGACTTAGTAATTGTAATATGCTGAGTTGCATTATTGACGAAGTATGTGGGAGCGGGCAATCGGCTCGCCAGTCGCCTACATATCACCGCCCTACCTCGACGCATACATAGTACCTAGTTAGCTATAGCAAAGTATTGTGGAACTTGAATTAAAGACAATTTATTTCCTTGTAGTCCGAATCTTTATTTATCTCACCGACAACATAACACGCACAACACTGGTGACCTTTCGACGATTTAAAGATTCCGCGTTGTTAAACACGTAGCAACAGGGTAGGCGACTCAAAAAAAAGCTTACGAGGCAGAGGCGATCAGACCGCGTGGCAAAGTGAAACGTAACGTGCTTTAGCAAAGTAAAGCGACGCGTGTGTACCGTTTTCAAGATGAACCCGCAAGCGTTAATCGGCCAACCCAGGGCATGCATACATTGTCAGAAGGTAAAAGTACAGCGACATACAGTATCCAAATTGAGTAGTTTTCCGGTAGTAGATAGATTTGAGCATGTACACATAGACATAGTCGGACCACTGCCAACGTCACAAGAAGGTTATAGGTATTGCGTCACTATGATAGATAGGTTCACGAGATGGCCAGAAGCGATTCCGGTAACCGATATTACCGCGGACACAGTAGCTAAAGCCTTTTACGAAGGTTGGGTATGCAGATTTGGGTGCCCACTCACAATAACTAGTGACCAGGGAAGACAGTTTGAGAGCGAACTATTCAAGAGCCTGTTAAACCAGTTAGGCATAAAAAAGACCCGTACAACAGCGTATCATCCGCAAGCGAACGGTATGGTTGAAAGAATGCATCGCTCACTTAAGGTTGCAATTAAGGCTAGGCTACAAGATAATAGGTCATGGGTCGAGGAATTACCGACAGCATTGTTGGGACTTCGTGCGGCTTGTAAAAATGACGAAAACGTAAGCTCAGCGGAATTAGTATTAGGACAGACACTACGTTTACCAGGCGATTTTTATTGCGAAAACAACACAACACAAGTAGAACATCTACCTACGTTCGTAAGCAAACTTCGAAGCGTAATAAACAGTATGCGGCCACAGGCAAGGGAGAGCAGCGATTCGCGGAAAATATTTATCCATAAAGACTTAAATACATGCTCTCACGTTTTTATGAGGAACGATATGGTAAAAAGTCCATTAACTCCATCATATAACGGCCCACACAAAGTAATCAGTAGGGACAAGAAAACCTTTTACATACAAATAGGTGATCGTCAAGCAACCATTTCCATAGACAGATTAAAACCAGCGTATATATTAAATCATGAGGAAAAACCGTCAGAAAAAAAACATACAGAGAATGAGCGAGAACCATATGTAGAACCAAGCGAGCAAAAAGCGCTACCGCCCATGGGGCTAAAACCACGCGCTGTGGTCGAGTAATAAAGCACCCGGTGCGATTTTTGCTCACATGACAATAATGCTAGTGCATCGAATATCGACAAGAATTTTTTGTACACTTCACTAAGGTTATTTGGTTAAAAATACAGATTAGAGTTCGAGAATGGGGAATTACCAAAATAAAGAAAACATAGCCATAGCACAGGCCCAAGTAGTATCAGGGCAGCAGTTAGAAAACAAACTAAACTATTTCGGGATAATGTTAATCATTATCGCCGCAATAATGGGCATATTACTATGTTACGCTATCAAGAGAGGGTGCGCAGGCCATGCGAGGGAATGGCTAAGAAAAGAAGTGCCGGGGTTACTGGCAAGACAACCCGGTACAGTGGGAAACCCGGCCACCGCCACGGGATACGTTTAGCTAAGCGGCGTTGTGAATTGTGAATTGAACGTTGTGAATTGTGCAAAAAAGAAAAGAAAAAACAAAATAGTGAGTAAGAATACGTAGCATGTATTATATGTAGTTTATTTTGCGAACGGCGTTACCATGACCAAAGCTGCCGACCCGCGAGGTGTTATTTAGTTATTGCAGAGCGGAGGTCATGGTAACTACCCTTAATTGTTATATTGTTACAGCCCAAATGTAAAATTTCAAGCCGGCTCAGAGCCCAGGCAATGACGAGACCGCAAAATTCTTAGAAAATAAGGTGTATAGGATCTATATTTAGCGATAGAAATAAAACAATAGGAGCATTCAACTGTTGGAATGCTGACAGGATAGAATGTTATCATAAGCAACATTGTAACTTAGGAGATTTCTTAGCACCATAATAGTGATGTAAGCACGTAGTTACGTTAAGAATAGAGTAAAAATTTTTTTTGTAAAAATTTTTGAGAAAGGGGGGGTGTGATGTGGCGACTTAGTAATTGTAATATGCTGAGTTGCATTATTGACGAAGTATGTGGGAGCGGGCAATCGGCTCGCCAGTCGCCTACATATCACCGCCCTACCTCGACGCATACATAGTACCTAGTTAGCTATAGCAAAGTATTGTGGAACTTGAATTAAAGACAATTTATTTCCTTGTAGTCCGAATCTTTATTTATCTCACCGACAACATAACACGCACAACAAGTATATACTTACATATTTATGCTTGTGAGAGCGTTCACAAGTTATGAGCATGGTTAGCGAGAGCGTTCACTACCACCGTGACTTTATGATTATATTTATGTATTTATGCTTGTGAGAGCGGTCACAAGTTATGTCACCATGGTTGGTGAGAGCGTTCACTACCACCGTGACTTTATGGTTATACTTATGTATTTATGCTTGTGAGAGCGTTTACAAGTTATGAGCATGGTTGGCGAGAGGGTTCGCTACCACCCTGACTTTATGATTATATTAATATAATTATGCTTGTGAGAGCGGTCACAAGTTATGTCGCCATGATTGGTGAGAGCGTTTACTACCACCGTGACTTTATGATTATATTTATGTACTTATGCTTGTGAGAGCGGTCACAAGTTATGTCGCCATGATTGGTGAAAGCGTTCACTACCACCGTGACTTTATGATTCTATTTATGCATTTATACTTGTGACAGTGGTCACAAGTTATGTCACCATGGTTCGAGAGACCGTGCTTTTACTTAATAATTATATTTATGTATTTAATGTGAGAAGGAAGGTTCACAAAATTATGGTCAGTAAGAAGCTACTGGTTAGAGCTTATATAGTCAGTTATGATAATAATATCAAGGAATTGAATTGTTTTAGTTTACAATCAGATTATAATCCCAACAGAAGTTCTGTTTGGTCATAATTTAATCCTCAGTGGTGAGAATATTATGAATGAAATATTTTTGGACACAAGACAGTTAGATAGGGACAAAAGTAAAATAAGAATCGAAGTTAGTAAATATATACTTACCAGAAATATAGATGATTGGGAGATGGAAGTCGAAGCATAAGCCATTCATTGGAAGTCGTACAGTGGCTGGCAAGTGAGAGTGCTTGACCAGTTAAGCTTGCGGTGCAATGTTTGGCACGTGCAGGATGTTATGTCACTTATTGGAAGTCGTACAGTGGCTGGCAAGTGAGAGTGCTTGACCAGTGAAGCTTGCGGTGCAATGTGTGGCATATATGCAAAATGTGATGTTAACATATTGGGAGTCGCTCATTAGAAGTCGCGCGATGGCTGACAGATGATCATTCATTGGAAGTCGTACAGTGGCTGGCAAGTGAGAGTACTTAACCAGTGAAGCTTGCGGTGCAATGTTTGGCATATTCAGAATGTTATGTCACTTATTGGAAGTCGTACAGTGGCTGGCAAGTGGGAGTGCTTGATCAGTGAAGCTAACGGTGCAATGAGTGACAGATGTAAATTAATATTGAAAGGTATGAATGAGCTAATGAAAATAAGAAAATTAACAAAATGCGCTTTTGTTATATATTACCTTCTAAGTGGTTCCTGTGTTTTTGGAGTAAATTGTCAATGAGTAATTATTTCATAATTTCTGAGAATTTTGCTAGCCGATGCTCTAATTAGATACTATAATAATTAACGCTAAACATTCAGGTTTATAATATTGATTGAACAAGCAAGCGACATAGTGTTTATTGTGTAATTTATAGTTTGACGACAAACGTGATGTTAGGAAGGCTGAATGTTAGCTTTTGGTTTTAATGTAATTAAATCTTGTTGACAGGGTGCAGATTATTTCGTAAATGTTTACTTGATTATTTGACATTTTCTGTAACCAACTTCCGGTGCTGTAAATACCGTCTCCGTTCAGTAAACGGAAGCTGATTGCAAACTTGTTAAAATAATGAAGTTGCTATTTGCAGTTTTTAGATGTAGAAAGGTATAAAAGCAAATGTCAGTGCATTTCAAAGTTAGTTTCGTGTAGAATAAAGAGCCATAACGTTTAAAAAAAATGTAAATGTGAATACCATGTAGCCGTTTATAATTTTATTATGATGTGTGTTGGACTTGAAAGAGTAAGGTAGTTGCGAGTATATCATGCACTCTCAAATGGTTATTGTTTGATATTGTTTTTCTTTACATTGTTCTCACATATAGAAGCAACAAGAATAATGTATCCAGAATTTTATAATATCTTGATTTAAAAGAGTATCCTTGGAGTTTTTTGCCCGTTCTTCTCCATAGAGACCTACCTACGTTTTGGAATGGGCGACTAGCTTCAACTTTCTGACTAACTGACGACTCTTTGAAAATTCAAAAGTAAATATAATGTGTAAATGGTTTAATATAAATAAATGCTTTGAGTTTGAGTTTACGTCATACCATCATGTCATACCTAGTGGAAATTTCAATAATTGTTCTCTCATTTGTATTAAATTTTGTATAATGGCGAGAGGAATGGTTCTCAAACAGTGTATAAGTTTTAGAAATAAATTGTAAATAATTGTGAGCAGAGTGTTAAGTTTTAGATGCTTATTCACTTACGTGCATGAGGACATGCACGATGTCAGGATGGACGAATGTTAGGTTTCAATTTATTAATACGTAATTGTTGGATATTGTACTGGCAACACCAAAAGATTTGATATGTGAAAATGGGGGTAATAACGACCTTCTGGGTCTGGCGCTCGTGACGGTGAGACGTGCTTAGTTGGCTGTGTCGGTAAAAAGATAGATTGGCATGGTATTGGTTGGAGATCTACTGTAAATTAAGGTAACCTATTAGTTTTATGGTAAATATTAGAATACTCATTAAATAGTGATATTATGTGGGGAATAGGAGATGTGATGGGATGGTGTAGAATATTGAATTTGATGTTGGCAAAGAAATATAAATGACTGACAAAATATATTGGTGTTTCATATTATTTTCCTTATCCCTGAAATATTGTAAATATGTAGTTTTATTAAACAGTTTAAATTATGATATTGGGGTAACGACTTTAAGATTCATTTGGGGATTAGTATCCATTTTGAGGTTAAATAATTATATTCGGAACTGAATAAGTTATTCTAGCGTCAGAATGGCTCTTGTTATATTAGTAAGCGTTGAATCAATAGACAAAAATTACAAATGATCGTTGTCACGTGACAGGCAAAGGAAATGTCATCGATCAGCCAATGTGATTTTAACAAAATTCTAAATATAACAAACAAAATGTACTTCTTGTGGAAAAGTTATAAAATACAATCTTAATTCCCTAACACATATATGTTTTAACTTACCAAAATGTTAAAACAGATGTCGCAACAACATTACGTGTAAAAGTTGTTTTTTATACTTTGAAGAAACAAACTTTTAAAAACTTACTGTAAGTTATATTAATGATATTCCTACAATGTCTTTATTATAACATTGCAGGTGAAACATTGTACCAACCTAATTTTTACAACATACTTTTTATAACATTGCATCTACTTAGCAAACTGAACTTATGAAAACTTTCGATATTAACATTCCCGCAATGTCATTTTTGCAACATATTTTTTTTAACCTATACACAATATCACCATTACAACGTTGTTGTAACTTCCATAAACAACATTGCCGTTATTTTGCAAATGAAAATGATTGTAACTTACAATGTAAGTAGTTTTTTACATTTTAAGTAGTCTAATATTCTTATTTATTACTTAATTACTTCGACCATGATCAAAGCTTAATATTTATGGTGAAAAAATCCATTAAAAATTTAAAATATTTCATAATTTAAATATGTCAAAATAATACAAACTGCTTCTAAGTTTCTTGACATCTATTTCACATCTTATTCAGCTGAAGTAATGATAAATAATTGTAGCAGTTTTTTAACTTATGTAAAATAAATATAACGAATAAACATATTTTTTTTAATTTTGTTATCATATATCACGCATTTTTTATTCTAAAACCTTTATTGCAATAACAACATAAAAAAGCAGCAATATTTAAAAAATATTATTATCGAAAACAAAAATAATAATATTTGCAAAAAACCGCACTGTGTTTTACGAGATTAGAACCTGAGGCAGTTTGAATTCCATACCAACGCTTAACGCTTTCTGCTATCTGCACTTGTTAAGTTACTATCGAATTTTAGCAATGCCATTAACTGGTCAAGTTCACGCGCATAGTGCGTGTGTGCTAGCATGTTTAAAGCGACGGAAATATATTGTTGTTTCGTGTAGTGCAAAACTGCGTTATCTGTGGTGTGTGTATCGTGTTGCTTACACATACAAATGTACGAGCTATACCGCGTGTTCACAGCAATACTACTCTTAGCGTGCTCATGCACTTTTGAGCGCTTACTGTACACACAAATAATACACAGACAAGATAAAAGGAACAGAAAAATACGTACAAAGGTGATGCTTATTTCTAATGAAATCTCTTCCAGCATACCTGCGATAGGACAGAGGATAAAAAGAGATGTAGACACCGTGTGTAAGAGTAAAGAGAAAGTAAAATACATAAAATCAAAACAATTCACTTAATGAAATAAAACTAATAATATGAAAATATACTTACTTACATACATACAAACATACATACTTCTAAAATAAATAACACTAATATAATGTAACAAAAATATATATACATAAAATACAAAATAAATGCCTACGCAACTATGACGAAGTGGAAAGGTAGTGTTCTTTCACTCTTCTTTTAAATACTGCAACAGTTTGGCAGTCCCTAATGTCTGGCGGAAGTGCATTCCACAACCGCACCGCGTGCACAGTGAAGGAGTAGAAGTAGTAATCAGTGGAGTGGGGAGGGGACTTAAGGAGGTTTCTAAGATGTGACCTGCAAGGCACATCAGAAGGACGGGCATAGGAAAAGCGCTCCCGCAGATAGGAAGGAGTTTTAGGATTGTGAAGGAGGTTAAATAGCAGACACAACATCCGAGAGTTCCTGCGAAGTCGAATAAGGAGCCACTTGAGTATCTTGCGAAAGTTAGAAACGTGATCATACTTTTTAAGGTTAAAGACAAAACGAATACAAATATTTTGCAAACGCTCAAGTTTATTTAAAAGCTCCTCGGTGGAATCCAAATAACAGGCATCGGCGTAATCTATGATGGGCTGAATGAGAGTTTGAGCAAGGGAGATTTTGGTGTTCAAGGGCAAGAAACTCTAGAGGCATTTCAATGAATGGAACCTAAAGTGCACTTTGCGACTGACTTGAGCAACATGGGCAGTCCACGATAAGTAGGAATCCATGGTCACCCCCAGGTTTTTAACAGTGTTTGCGTTTACAATCTGAACTTCATTCAGACAGAGTGGAGACAGCGACGCAATATCGAGCCTATTCCGCATATACCTGCCGCCAATAATCATGGCCTGGGACTTACTTGGGTTGATTTGCAGTCCGAAGGACCGCGACCACTCGCCAATCGAATCCAGGTTGCTATTCATGGCAGACACGGCGGTTTCCGCATCTTCCTTTACGAAATTATTGTAAAGCTGCAGATCGTCGGCATAGAGATGGAAGTGAGAAGAGATGACTCTGGTGACAGAGTTAATAAAAAGAGAAGAGGAGAGAGAACGCCACCCTGAGGCACACCTGCGATAAGAGAGCACCAATCAGAAGAAAACTCGTCGAGACGAACCCGCTGCGAGCGGCCTTTAAGATAGGAGCTGAACCAAGAAATAGTGGAAGAAGAGTTTAAAGATTTAAGGATCCCTAGAAGAATGTCGAAATCAACAGAGTTAAAAGCACTGCTAAAGTCCAGAAGTACAAGAAGAGTGAGAGATTTGTGGTCCATAGCCCAGCGGATATCATCAGTAACCTTCAAAAGAGCCGTTACTGTGCTATGACCAGGTCGAAAACCAGATTGCAGAGGACTAAGTAGGTCATTCATAGATAGAAAGGCGGAAAGTTGCTGATGAACGATGTGCTCAAGAATTTTAGAGAGATATGGGAGGATAGAAATGGGACGGAAATCGGTCGGTGAGACCGGCTTAGGAATTTTGGGTAAGGGGATGATATGGGCTTGTTTCCAGGCCTCAGGAACAGTACAAGAAAACAAGGAGAAATTAAAAATGTGGGTCAAGACGGGAAGTAGTGTGGGGAGGATAGGAGAAATCATTCTTGAGCAAATGTTATCATTACCAACTGCAGAAGAGGAGATAGCACAAATAGATTTTTTTACCTCCATCTCACTCACTGGACTTAATTCGAAAAAGGAACACTGTGACACTGGCAAACAGGAAAGTTTATTAAGAGTAGCCGATTTGACGTGCGGATCTAAACTAACAGGGGGGTGTGAGAAATATTTGTTAAGAGCACACACGTCAGTGTCTAATGCAGTCATTAGTCATAAATTATCATATAAATGTGTAAAATTTGCGCGCCGACATTAAAGGCATAATAAGAGATCAATATATTATCTTAAGAACCTTATGCAAATAAATCATTTTGAATTGCCACAATCAACAAAATCTATGCTGCTTACTTAAACTTATTTATTCTTAGCCACTTATTTATCTGTGGTCTAAATTGGTTTTCTTTTTATTTCTGTTCAATTATGATCCTTTTTGGAATGAGTACAATATCCAGTTGTTAATTTAATAAATTAGTTATTTTTACATTTTCAACATCCTTTTTATTTCCAACATGCTGTTTGTCAAACCATAATCAAACCAACCACTAAGTACCATCAAAAAACTATATAGCTGCTCAGAAAATTCAGTGAACGCAACAGACTTAAAATACTATTCAGATTATTCAAAGTTAAATCTTGTGGCGAAATTCCCAACATAATATACTCGCACAATTTCTAATTTACTTATTTTCCAAGGTGTCCAATACAATGATAGCTCTATCGAGGAGTTGCCTCGACCAAGAGTACCACGTGCACTGGTCCAACTATTTACTTATTGTTTATAATTAGTCCAACGCAACGATAACCTTATCGAGGAGTTGCCTCGACCAAAGGTAACACGTGCATCGACCCAGCCATTTACTTATTTTATTATAATTAGTCCAACGCAACGAAAACCCTATCGAGGAGTAGCCTCGACCGAAGGTAGCACGTGCATCGGCCCAATTCCTATGATTTAAATATTAACCATCTGGGTAATACGCCACAATGATTGCTACCGAATCATGAAACGACATAATAACAACACTCACTGCTCACTGAATTTATCTGGGAAAAACATAATGAACAATGTAAAGAATTCATAAAACTACTTCCGATTTCACCTACATATGGCTCGTGGTTCTTGTCACTTCTGATTTATAAAGAATAACACTCTTTTCTTGCTAATACTTTTAATCCACACTACTGTACTATTTCACAATCAAACGACGACTAACTATGCTTTACATTTTACCATTTAAAATGACTTTTGCCCCACCCAGAAATAACGATAATATCATAACCGTCATTTCTAAGTGTTGCCAAAGTAAAACAATATATTCACTTGCCATAATGAAATTACATTTAGAAATTTCTGATAATATTAAAATTTGTATTTTGACAGTAAAAATAATCGATATAAAAATAATACATTTTTTTAAATTAAATCAAAGAAATCACGACACTAATAATGAAAACAATAAACTATTAGTAAGCCCTAGAGGTAACTAATAGACAATACTCTCGTGTTATCCGGCTGGGTTCACGAACAAACAACCTACACTTAGGTGCTCTATATACTCATACAAGACTTCGTGCATGCCACGGAGCAAGAGAACGAACAAACAACCTACACTTAGGTTCTCTATATACTCTCAAATACAAGACTTCGTGCATGCCTCGGAGCAAGAGAACGAACAAACAACCTACACTTAGGCTCTCTATATACTCTCAAATACAAGACTTCGTGCATGCCACGGAGCAAGAGAACGAACTAACAACCTACACTTAGGTTCTCTATATACTCTCAAATACAAGAGTTTGTTTGCTAAAGTATGCCACCGGCCTAGGGGGAGATTTTTCGTTAGGCTTTTGAAGCAGAATTCCGCCTACTCCTAATTTGCTGGCGTCGCAATGTACCTCCGTTATGTAAGTTGTATCATAGAGAGCTAAAATGGGACGTTCGATTAACTTAGTTTTAATTGTATTGAATGCTTCTTCTTGGAGACTACTCCAAACCCAAGGGATATTTGCTTTTGTTAGTAAAGTCAAGGGTTTAGCTATGCTCGCAAAGTTGGGAACAAACCGTCTAAAAAAACTAGCGAGACCAACGAATTGACGGACCTGGTGAACGCTGCTCGGTGTCGGAAATAAAGCTACTGCCTCGGTTTTTCTACTACCAGTCTTTAGAGATTTCATATCCTAGGTAATCTAGCTTCGTTTCAAAGAAGAAACATTTTTCAATATTTAAAGTCAATCCGGCTTTCCGAAGGCAATTAAAGATTTTCCTTAATTTTTCAATACCTTCGGCTACGTCAGTAGAGGGTGACAAGATGTCATCCATAACGGGAAGGGCTAGGTCGAATCTATCTTTCCCTAAAGTTTTATTTATCATATGTTGAAATACCGCTGGCGCGTTGACTAAACCGAATGGCGTTCGCGTATATTCAAAATCTCCGTCAGGAGTAACGAACGCTGTTACACGAGTAGAATCTTGCGCCATCGGAATTTGGTAGTAGCCCGATTTTAGGTCTAAACTCGTAAAAAAACTTTTGCCGTTAAGTCTGTCTAGTTGGTCATCTATGACTGGCATAGGATACGAATCTTTGACGGTCTTTTTGTTAAGTGCTCTATAATCTACGCATAAACGATAATCATTATTCTTCTTTTTAACTAAAACTATTGGGCTTGCGTAAGAAGAATTAGATTCTTTAATGATATTGTTATCAAGAAGCTCATTTACAAGTTTTTGAACTACTATGCGTTCGTTATATGGTAATCTATATGGTTTGTAAGAGACTGGAGAGTTATCAGTAAGTGTAATATGCATTTCTGAAATAGTCGATGTTCCCAGCTCACTCACGTTTAAAGCAAAACAATCACGATATTCATTAGCCAACTCTAAAAGTTGTTGTTTCTGTTCATCAGTAGTCTCGGAACCTATTTTTAGCATGTCCACTGTCAGGGGATCAGGATTGTTGTCGATAGGTTTGTCAACTGTCAGTTTGTAGATCCCTAATTTGTCAGTCTTTTGGAAATCGCTATAAATGTTAAGCGAGATCGGTAATAAGTTAGCCCTTGCAATAAGCTTCCCCCTATGCAACACGTGCTTAACCCCAGACAACTTTATAACTAATATTTTTCCTAAGCCATTTTTAACTGCATATATACCTTGCGGAATTATAATTTAGCAGGTATGCTGGAAGAGATTTCATTAGAAATAAGCATCACCTTTGTACGTATTTTTCTGTTCCTTTTATCTTGTCTGTGTATTATTTGTGTGTACAGTAAGCGCTCAAAAGTGCATGAGCACGCTAAGAGTAGTATTGCTGTGAACACGCGGTATAGCTCGTACATTTGTATGTGTAAGCAACACGATACACACACCACAGATAACGCAGTTTTGCACTACACGAAACAACAATATATTTCCGTCGCTTTAAACATGCTAGCACACACGCACTATGCGCGTGAACTTGACCAGTTAATGGCATTGCTAAAATTCGATAGTAACTTAACAAGTGCAGATAGCAGAAAGCGTTAAGCGTTGGTATGGAATTCAAACTGCCTCAGGTTCTAATCTCGTAAAACACAGTGCGGTTTTTTGCAAATATTATTATTTTTGTTTTCGATAATAATATTTTTTAAATATTGCTGCTTTTTTATGTTGTTATTGCAATAAAGGTTTTAGAATAAAAAATGCGTGATATATGATAACAAAATTAAAAAAAATATGTTTATTCGTTATATTTATTTTACATAAGTTAAAAAACTGCTACAATTATTTATCATTACTTCAGCTGAATAAGATGTGAAATAGATGTCAAGAAACTTAGAAGCAGTTTGTATTATTTTGACATATTTAAATTATGAAATATTTTAAATTTTTAATGGATTTTTTCACCATAAATATTAAGCTTTGATCATGGTCGAAGTAATTAAGTAATAAATAAGAATATTAGACTACTTAAAATGTAAAAAACTACTTACATTGTAAGTTACAATCATTTTCATTTGCAAAATAACGGCAATGTTGTTTATGGAAGTTACAACAACGTTGTAATGGTGATATTGTGTATAGGTTAAAAAAAATATGTTGCAAAAATGACATTGCGGGAATGTTAATATCGAAAGTTTTCATAAGTTCAGTTTGCTAAGTAGATGCAATGTTATAAAAAGTATGTTGTAAAAATTAGGTTGGTACAATGTTTCACCTGCAATGTTATAATAAAGACATTGTAGGAATATCATTAATATAACTTACAGTAAGTTTTTAAAAGTTTGTTTCTTCAAAGTATAAAAAACAACTTTTACACGTAATGTTGTTGCGACATCTGTTTTAACATTTTGGTAAGTTAAAACATATATGTGTTAGGGAATTAAGATTGTATTTTATAACTTTTCCACAAGAAGTACATTTTGTTTGTTATATTTAGAATTTTGTTAAAATCACATTGGCTGATCGATGACATTTCCTTTGCCTGTCACGTGACAACGATCATTTGTAATTTTTGTCTATTGATTCAACGCTTACTAATATAACAAGAGCCATTCTGACGCTAGAATAACTTATTCAGTTCCGAATATAATTATTTAACCTCAAAATGGATACTAATCCCCAAATGAATCTTAAAGTCGTTACCCCAATATCATAATTTAAACTGTTTAATAAAACTACATATTTACAATATTTCAGGGATAAGGAAAATAATATGAAACACCAATATATTTTGTCAGTCATTTATATTTCTTTGCCAACATCAAATTCAATATTCTACACCATCCCATCACATCTCCTATTCCCCACATAATATCACTATTTAATGAGTATTCTAATATTTACCATAAAACTAATAGGTTACCTTAATTTACAGTAGATCTCCAACCAATACCATGCCAATCTATCTTTTTACCGACACAGCCAACTAAGCACGTCTCACCGTCACGAGCGCCAGACCCAGAAGGTCGTTATTACCCCCATTTTCACATATCAAATCTTTTGGTGTTGCCAGTACAATATCCAACAATTACGTATTAATAAATTGAAACCTAACATTCGTCCATCCTGACATCGTGCATGTCCTCATGCACGTAAGTGAATAAGCATCTAAAACTTAACACTCTGCTCACAATTATTTACAATTTATTTCTAAAACTTATACACTGTTTGAGAACCATTCCTCTCGCCATTATACAAAATTTAATACAAATGAGAGAACAATTATTGAAATTTCCACTAGGTATGACATGATGGTATGACGTAAACTCAAACTCAAAGCATTTATTTATATTAAACCATTTACACATTATATTTACTTTTGAATTTTCAAAGAGTCGTCAGTTAGTCAGAAAGTTGAAGCTAGTCGCCCATTCCAAAACGTAGGTAGGTCTCTATGGAGAAGAACGGGCAAAAAACTCCAAGGATACTCTTTTAAATCAAGATATTATAAAATTCTGGATACATTATTCTTGTTGCTTCTATATGTGAGAACAATGTAAAGAAAAACAATATCAAACAATAACCATTTGAGAGTGCATGATATACTCGCAACTACCTTACTCTTTCAAGTCCAACACACATCATAATAAAATTATAAACGGCTACATGGTATTCACATTTACATTTTTTTTAAACGTTATGGCTCTTTATTCTACACGAAACTAACTTTGAAATGCACTGACATTTGCTTTTATACCTTTCTACATCTAAAAACTGCAAATAGCAACTTCATTATTTTAACAAGTTTGCAATCAGCTTCCGTTTACTGAACGGAGACGGTATTTACAGCACCGGAAGTTGGTTACAGAAAATGTCAAATAATCAAGTAAACATTTACGAAATAATCTGCACCCTGTCAACAAGATTTAATTACATTAAAACCAAAAGCTAACATTCAGCCTTCCTAACATCACGTTTGTCGTCAAACTATAAATTACACAATAAACACTATGTCGCTTGCTTGTTCAATCAATATTATAAACCTGAATGTTTAGCGTTAATTATTATAGTATCTAATTAGAGCATCGGCTAGCAAAATTCTCAGAAATTATGAAATAATTACTCATTGACAATTTACTCCAAAAACACAGGAACCACTTAGAAGGTAATATATAACAAAAGCGCATTTTGTTAATTTTCTTATTTTCATTAGCTCATTCATACCTTTCAATATTAATTTACATCTGTCACTCATTGCACCGTTAGCTTCACTGATCAAGCACTCCCACTTGCCAGCCACTGTACGACTTCCAATAAGTGACATAACATTCTGAATATGCCAAACATTGCACCGCAAGCTTCACTGGTTAAGTACTCTCACTTGCCAGCCACTGTACGACTTCCAATGAATGATCATCTGTCAGCCATCGCGCGACTTCTAATGAGCGACTCCCAATATGTTAACATCACATTTTGCATATATGCCACACATTGCACCGCAAGCTTCACTGGTCAAGCACTCTCACTTGCCAGCCACTGTACGACTTCCAATAAGTGACATAACATCCTGCACGTGCCAAACATTGCACCGCAAGCTTAACTGGTCAAGCACTCTCACTTGCCAGCCACTGTACGACTTCCAATGAATGGCTTATGCTTCGACTTCCATCTCCCAATCATCTATATTTCTGGTAAGTATATATTTACTAACTTCGATTCTTATTTTACTTTTGTCCCTATCTAACTGTCTTGTGTCCAAAAATATTTCATTCATAATATTCTCACCACTGAGGATTAAATTATGACCAAACAGAACTTCTGTTGGGATTATAATCTGATTGTAAACTAAAACAATTCAATTCCTTGATATTATTATCATAACTGACTATATAAGCTCTAACCAGTAGCTTCTTACTGACCATAATTTTGTGAACCTTCCTTCTCACATTAAATACATAAATATAATTATTAAGTAAAAGCACGGTCTCTCGAACCATGGTGACATAACTTGTGACCACTGTCACAAGTATAAATGCATAAATAGAATCATAAAGTCACGGTGGTAGTGAACGCTTTCACCAATCATGGCGACATAACTTGTGACCGCTCTCACAAGCATAAGTACATAAATATAATCATAAAGTCACGGTGGTAGTAAACGCTCTCACCAATCATGGCGACATAACTTGTGACCGCTCTCACAAGCATAATTATATTAATATAATCATAAAGTCAGGGTGGTAGCGAACCCTCTCGCCAACCATGCTCATAACTTGTAAACGCTCTCACAAGCATAAATACATAAGTATAACCATAAAGTCACGGTGGTAGTGAACGCTCTCACCAACCATGGTGACATAACTTGTGACCGCTCTCACAAGCATAAATACATAAATATAATCATAAAGTCACGGTGGTAGTGAACGCTCTCGCTAACCATGCTCATAACTTGTGAACGCTCTCACAAGCATAAATATGTAAGTATATACTTGTTGTGCGTGTTATGTTGTCGGTGAGATAAATAAAGATTCGGACTACAAGGAAATAAATTGTCTTTAATTCAAGTTCCACAATACTTTGCTATAGCTAACTAGGTACTATGTATGCGTCGAGGTAGGGCGGTGATATGTAGGCGACTGGCGAGCCGATTGCCCGCTCCCACATACTTCGTCAATAATGCAACTCAGCATATTACAATTACTAAGTCGCCACATCACACCCCCCCTTTCTCAAAAATTTTTACAAAAAAAATTTTTACTCTATTCTTAACGTAACTACGTGCTTACATCACTATTATGGTGCTAAGAAATCTCCTAAGTTACAATGTTGCTTATGATAACATTCTATCCTGTCAGCATTCCAACAGTTGAATGCTCCTATTGTTTTATTTCTATCGCTAAATATAGATCCTATACACCTTATTTTCTAAGAATTTTGCGGTCTCGTCATTGCCTGGGCTCTGAGCCGGCTTGAAATTTTACATTTGGGCTGTAACAATATAACAATTAAGGGTAGTTACCATGACCTCCGCTCTGCAATAACTAAATAACACCTCGCGGGTCGGCAGCTTTGGTCATGGTAACGCCGTTCGCAAAATAAACTACATATAATACATGCTACGTATTCTTACTCACTATTTTGTTTTTTCTTTTCTTTTTTGCACAATTCACAACGTTCAATTCACAATTCACAACGCCGCTTAGCTAAACGTATCCCGTGGCGGTGGCCGGGTTTCCCACTGTACCGGGTTGTCTTGCCAGTAACCCCGGCACTTCTTTTCTTAGCCATTCCCTCGCATGGCCTGCGCACCCTCTCTTGATAGCGTAACATAGTAATATGCCCATTATTGCGGCGATAATGATTAACATTATCCCGAAATAGTTTAGTTTGTTTTCTAACTGCTGCCCTGATACTACTTGGGCCTGTGCTATGGCTATGTTTTCTTTATTTTGGTAATTCCCCATTCTCGAACTCTAATCTGTATTTTTAACCAAATAACCTTAGTGAAGTGTACAAAAAATTCTTGTCGATATTCGATGCACTAGCATTATTGTCATGTGAGCAAAAATCGCACCGGGTGCTTTATTACTCGACCACAGCGCGTGGTTTTAGCCCCATGGGCGGTAGCGCTTTTTGCTCGCTTGGTTCTACATATGGTTCTCGCTCATTCTCTGTATGTTTTTTTTCTGACGGTTTTTCCTCATGATTTAATATATACGCTGGTTTTAATCTGTCTATGGAAATGGTTGCTTGACGATCACCTATTTGTATGTAAAAGGTTTTCTTGTCCCTACTGATTACTTTGTGTGGGCCGTTATATGATGGAGTTAATGGACTTTTTACCATATCGTTCCTCATAAAAACGTGAGAGCATGTATTTAAGTCTTTATGGATAAATATTTTCCGCGAATCGCTGCTCTCCCTTGCCTGTGGCCGCATACTGTTTATTACGCTTCGAAGTTTGCTTACGAACGTAGGTAGATGTTCTACTTGTGTTGTGTTGTTTTCGCAATAAAAATCGCCTGGTAAACGTAGTGTCTGTCCTAATACTAATTCCGCTGAGCTTACGTTTTCGTCATTTTTACAAGCCGCACGAAGTCCCAACAATGCTGTCGGTAATTCCTCGACCCATGACCTATTATCTTGTAGCCTAGCCTTAATTGCAACCTTAAGTGAGCGATGCATTCTTTCAACCATACCGTTCGCTTGCGGATGATACGCTGTTGTACGGGTCTTTTTTATGCCTAACTGGTTTAACAGGCTCTTGAATAGTTCGCTCTCAAACTGTCTTCCCTGGTCACTAGTTATTGTGAGTGGGCACCCAAATCTGCATACCCAACCTTCGTAAAAGGCTTTAGCTACTGTGTCCGCGGTAATATCGGTTACCGGAATCGCTTCTGGCCATCTCGTGAACCTATCTATCATAGTGACGCAATACCTATAACCTTCTTGTGACGTTGGCAGTGGTCCGACTATGTCTATGTGTACATGCTCAAATCTATCTACTACCGGAAAACTACTCAATTTGGATACTGTATGTCGCTGTACTTTTACCTTCTGACAATGTATGCATGCCCTGGGTTGGCCGATTAACGCTTGCGGGTTCATCTTCAAAACGGTACACACGCGTCGCTTTACTTTGCTAAAGCACGTTACGTTTCACTTTGCCACGCGGTCTGATCGCCTCTGCCTCGTAAGCTTTTTTTTGAGTCGCCTACCCTGTTGCTACGTGTTTAACAACGCGGAATCTTTAAATCGTCGAAAGGTCACCAGTGTTGTGCGTGTTATGTTGTCGGTGAGATAAATAAAGATTCGGACTACAAGGAAATAAATTGTCTTTAATTCAAGTTCCACAATACTTTGCTATAGCTAACTAGGTACTATGTATGCGTCGAGGTAGGGCGGTGATATGTAGGCGACTGGCGAGCCGATTGCCCGCTCCCACATACTTCGTCAATAATGCAACTCAGCATATTACAATTACTAAGTCGCCACATACTGATTGTTCAAAATTTATAATTTTGATATTCACTGAAGTTTCGCAAAATAATAGTTATACACATGTGTAACATATGCGTCATATTCGCATACATATTCTCACCCTTATCTTTCCAGCTAATATTAATCAAATCTCAAACCAGTCAATCTACACATCATAATTAAGTAGGAATACTAATAATTTTAGACACAATACAATTTGTTCTAAAAACTTATCCGGATTTTCTTCTCATATTTATCCTCATTATCACTTAATTATTATTTATTTATTTATTCATTCAGTAGTATACTTATATCTTTATACATAATAAGTTGGTGCAAACATAAACTCATTAGAGTTTTACCGTGCACCAAAATCATCGACCACATGATTTAGACAATTAAAACAAACTTAGTTCTTAATTATAAAGTGAAACATTAACAAAAACACAACGAGGGTAATAAGCGAAATATTTATCTATTACTAACGAGCGAACATCGATGACCAATCTACTGACCGTCCTTAAAACAAAAAGTAGTGGAGGTATGTGATTTACATTGATACAGGTTGTTCCTAAAAAGTATGTTATTGTATTAGTAATATGTAGTTAATTTACCTATGATATTGTTGGGTTTTTATTAAGTTTATTTACCATTTAACTATATTTATTTACAACATTTAGTTTCATTCACATAACATATATTAGATATTTTTATTTTTTAAGAAATGTTCCTTTAATTTGCACTTCATGTTTTTATTCGTTATTTTGTCCCTCAATGATATAGGTAGCTGATTAATAAGGTAAGGTATTATATACTTTAACGATCTCTTGCCGTGTAAATTATTATACTTAGGAAGTAACAACTTAGCATTGATGATACTACGGGTATTAATTTCATTATTATTTATTATTTTAGTTTTCTTAAAATTTTCATTAAAAAATTCTTCTTTTAATAGTGTAAATTTTGTTTTTTCATGTATTGGTATTATTTTACAGAATTCAAATAATTTACGGTAGTCATTTTTGTACTTCTTCTTAATATTATGCGGAACAATTGCTTTTAATATACGTAGTTGAAGTGCGTAAATTTGATCCAGGTGAGTCTTATATGTCCTACCATAGCTCGACAGGCCATAGGATATCGTTGATTCGGCGAGGGCTTTGTAAAGCATTAACAGTGTTTGATATGGAATTTTGCATCTGATAATAGAGAATTTAGCTAAAAAACATCTCAATTTATCACACACCCCGTTAATGTGCTCCTTCCAATTTAGTCGGCTATCAATGGTAAGTCCTAGGTATGTTTGGGTCTCCACGAGATCTATGCAGTCACAGCTGCAAGACTTGGCTACTTTATTACGGAGGTTGTCATGCAAGCACTCATGACAGTGTGCTGTTAGTTTAGGCAAGGAAGAGCTTCTATTTTGACTGGAACTGATGTACATTAATTTGGTCTTACTAGCGTTTAATACTAAACCAGAGTCATGGGACCATTTAGTTAGCAAATCAAAGTCCTCTTGAAGTTGCTTTTGGGCATCACTAACACTCTGTCCAGCAGCTATAAGACAGGTGTCGTCGGCGAATTGATAAATCTCGCACATTTTTATTACATTAACTAGGCTATTGACATACGTGAGGTAGTGCAGTGGCCCAAGGACCGAGCCTTACGCCGTTCCTTCCGTTACAATGACTGGTTCACTAGTCGCGTCACCGACTTTGACCATGTATTTTCTGTCATCAAGATAGTTTCCGCACCAATCAAGTAGTTTGCCTCTAATTCCGCTGTCCTGAAGACACTCTAGTAACCGGTCATGTCTGAGTGTATCGAATGCCTTGCTATAGTCTATAAATACAACTAGAATGTGCTTTTTTTCATCTAAGTGTTTATGAATACTATCTGTGAACGTTGATAGCAACTGTGTAGTATTCTTTTTAGGTTGAAAGCCATATTGTTTGCCAGTAAGTATTTTATTATTTTCATAAAATTCGTGTATTTGTTTACAAATGAATTTTTCTATTATTTTATCAATCGTAGGCAATATAGTAATAGGTCTATAGTTGTTGTAATCCAGCCTGCTTCCTTTTTTGTGAATCGGTCTGACAATCCCTGTTTTAAGTGTAGATGGATACTTGCATGTTTGTATGCATAAATTAATTAAGTTAGAAATCACTGAGGTGATTTTCGTACACAACAGCTTGATATCTATGGCTCTAATTCCATCTATTCCTGGGGCTTTATTATTATTCAAAGTCATAATGACTTTTTTAACTGAGCCAGGCTCCGCGGGCTTTATACGCATGGTAACGTTAGCTGGAGTTGTGTACTCTGTTTTATTTAACAGTGGTTTTGAGCATTTAGGAATAATTTGCTTCACGCTTTTATCAAAAGTGTGAGCAAAATTATTAGCAATATCTTTAGAAGATAAATTAGTTTTATTAAATGAATTCTGAATAGCATCGTCAATGGAGTTTTTTATTCTACCAGTAATTCGATTAAGAATTTGCCACAGCTGTCTAATATTGTTCTTATTTGATAAAATTTCCGACTTTATATTATTATTTTTAGTTTTATGTATTAAAATATTTGCATAGTTTCTTGATTTATTATATGTTTGTTTTAAGATTACATTATTAGAGTCTTTTATCCATTTCATGAACAATTTGTCCCGATGTTCACAGGCATTGATTATTTTTTTATTCATCCATTCGTTTTTACTACGAGATGATCTACCTTTGACTTTGGTTTTATTTTCAGATTTTTTATAACATTCTTTAAACTGGGTATGCATGAAGTTATATAGGGTTATTGGGCATTTAATATCCTGTGATTTTTCCCACTGGATTTCATCGAAACATTTAATGAGTTGATGGTTATTTATGCAGGTTTTGTATTTAGGGACATCCTGTATTCGCGCGCCAGAACATGCGAGTATCACAACGCGATGGTCTGCTAGTGTGGTACCGAGTGCCGCCGTAAATAGGTCTTGTGTACGGGATCGCGCATAAATGTGATCAATACAAGATTTACTTATTTTTTCGTTACATGTTGCTATTCTAGTTTGTTCAGTGATCCCGCACAAAAGGCCTATGCTACATAACATGTTATTGTATTTATGCCTTACAGGATTATCCGTTTTTAAATCTATATTAGTGTCTCCCAACAAGTATAGTTCTGTGTTTTTATTGAATTTTTGTAGTGTAGTTTGTAGTTCGTCAATAAATAGAATTTTACTAGAACTTGGTGGCCGGTATACCGCACACAGGTTCGCAGTATAGTTCGAAGGGGTGGTAACTGTGCAGAATACACTTTCAAAATGTATAGTTTTTATATTAATGATATTACATTTATGTTTATTATTCACATATACTATAATGCCACCCTCCCTTCGAGACTTTCGCAAGGCTGTGTACATTCGGTACCCGGTTATTTGATACAGAACACTATTGCTTTCTGATATATTACTTTCAGTTAGAATAATGACATCAATACATTTCTTTGAGATGAGAATTATTTGTTCTAATGCGGAGAAGTTTTTAATTATTGAGCGAATATTAACATGCATGCACAATAGGTTAAGTTGATTGGTAGGGGTACAATTTATGAAATCATTTACATTTATACAGTCATTCATCTCATTAATATCATCAAAAGAATTCGCCATTGTTGGTTATTTATGACATTCGTTTATTGATTTGATTTATATTTACTTGCGATGTGGTGCCGTCTTACTCCTTGTTGATAGCTAATCTGCGTATATCATTCATGGTGCGTAGGATACACACTTTTTCACCGTCTTCCTTCCGAGCTTTGACCTGTCCTCTTTTGAACCACACGTACTTGAAGTTGTGATTGACTTTCAGCTCAATTAGTTTACCTTAATACATCTAGGAAGTACTATTGGTCAAATGTAAGAAAGAGCACTATTGCATTTAGTGAAAAAGTCTACTTCACAATTGTAAATAGCACATTAGCAATAAGAGTCTTTTTCAGCAGGCAACAAGTTACGCCCCTTAATCTCATAATACTAACTAGTTATATCAACTCAAGACAAATTTCACACACGCGTCCAACAACAGCTATATATCATGTGCATCAAATTGTATAACTGAATTCCAAATACTATTACTATAATTTACACCAATAAAATTTAATTTGTTTTATTTAACATAAGTTAATTAATTAATTTCTTAAAATAATAATCAAGTATGTGCACTCCGAAATTAAAGGCATAATATAAGATAGATGTAATTATCTTAAGAACTTTCTGTACCTTATTTGCAGATAAATGATTTTGATTTTGAATAAATACATAACTAAAATGATATAATGAAAATATATTGAAGCAACAGCATCAATTACCATCACCAGGTGCGACTGCACTAGCGATCAGCTATACAGGCGTCCAGCTGCACTGGCGTTCAGCTGTACTGGCGTCCAGATGCACTGGCGTCCAGCTGCACTGGCGTCCAGCTGCACTGGCGTCCAGCTGCACCGGGGTCCAGCTGCACCGGGGTCCAACTGCACAAGCGTAACCGCTTCGCGCCGGCTCTCGCTCGCGCATCCCACGGTCCGCTCACGACGGGCGCTGCGCATGAGACTCCGACCACGGTGGCTGCGACCTCCATAGTGTCAGCTATGACTGCGACCAGTTCCCGGTTCTACCCCTGAATGGATACTATCTCGGGCCGGGGTCGTCAGCCGGTGCCTCGTGAGGACGCTTCACTGTCGCGAAACATTATCTGAAACTCATAACAACGGGTTCAATGACTTTATCATCAGACCTATGTATTTATAGATCTTTGAAGAACAAGATTGATCAAAACAGTATAGTTATTACTAAGGCCGATAAAGGAAATACAATAGTTATCTTAGACAGAAACATTTACGACCAAAAGGTAAATGACGTAATACAGGGCAGCGATTTTCAACAACTAAGTTCGGACCCCACTAAAGTATTTACTTCACAATTAAAAAACATTACTAAAAACATATCTTACGTCGATCAGAAACCGTTAAAATATATTATACCAATGAACCCAAGGTCTCCTATGCTATACGCTATATAAAAAAAATCCTATGCTATATAAAAAAAATCCACATCTCTTTAAATCCACATCTCTTTAATAAAATAAGTGATAGACATAATTTTAATACTAGAAATAAAGATAAACTAGATCAACCATTTTACAGATTATCTAAAGTACATACATCTTTTATGGGGTACTGTGTTAAATGTTACAACAAAATACCTTGTGACATATTGCAATTAAATGAAAGAAAATTTAAAACTCATATCAAAAGTGCACTTTGTAAACAAGCATATTACAAATTAGAGGATTATATCCAGGATAAGAGTGCTTGGAAACATGCTGGTCCTGCTCCATAGGACAATTTAGAATCAAGACAAAATCAAACTGGTTGCTAATTTAATTGTAAAATTGATTATTTTGTGTTTTATGACATTGATTTAACATTCTGTGATTACTTTCTCACACACTGACTTATTAATTACAAAATTTTAGGAAAATCGTCTACTTTTACAATGTTTGTAAATATGTGAGCACCATGTATCTATCACATATTAAATTATCTGTCGTTGCTTCATTTTTAATTCTTTTTACCTATTGTGGTATAGTAATTTTATTCTAGGTGCATCGTTTTCACATATAATTATTTAACTAATGTACGTACCTATACAAACTATTGTAAAACATTTTAAAAGAGTAACGGTGGAGTTTCTTGCCCATTCTTCTCCATACGAAAACTACCTTTTGGAAGGGGCGACTAGAATCATTTTTAATATTTTGTAAATTTCGACGTTCAAAAGTGCCATACATGGGCCTATTTGAAATAAATGATTTGACTTTGACTTTGACTTTGACTTACGGCTTGCCTAAAATTCATAAGGATAATATCCCAATACGGTCAGTGGTTTCTTATATCGGTGCACCAGCATATAATTTGTCAAAACATTTGAACTGTTTATCGAAGTCGAGATCAAATTATAAACCAAAGTTTAGTCTTAAAAATAGTTTACAGTTAATAGAGAAAGTTAAGGATATTGATTTGCCGACTAGTGCAAAATTATTATCATTAGATGTTGAAAGCTTATTCACAAACGTTCCATATGAGGAATGTTTACAAATACTAGAAGATCTTTTTGAGAAACGGCGAATCCATCCTGGTGAGGTTAATGAATTATTATCTTTGACCAAGATTTGTATGGAACAAAATTATTTTAGGTTCAAAAACCAATATTACAAACAAAAAGAAGGTTTAGCCATGGGTTCTCCACTCAGCCCCCTTATGGCAGATATATTCATGGACCATTTTGAAAATAAATACATTGTAGGACAGCCTCAAATTTTATATTATTACCGTTATGTTGACGACATAATTATGTGTTGGACCGGTACATTGCGTCAAATTGATGTTTTTGTTAATAAAATCAATAGTTTACACGATAAAATAAAGTTTAAATTAGATTTAGAAGTTGACGGATCCCTTAACTTTTTAGATTTAACTATTACAAGAAAAAACAACAAACACGATTTTCAGATTTATAGAAAACCAACTTGTACAGATGTTACGATTCCTGCGTCATCTTGTCATCCGATTCAACATAAATTAGCAGCTTATCATAGTTTCACTCATAGATTAATGACAGTACCACTTTTATGAGATAATTATGACAGAGAACTTAACATTATTTATCATATAGCTGAGAGTAACGGATACAATAAGAGAATGGTTGATGATTTGATTCAAACGAAACGTCGCAACATAGTTCGTTCACTTTTATATCCATTGCCTCCAGAAAGAACACATGAATATTTAGGTAGTTTGACATACTTAGGGTCAATTAGTGATAGGGTTTCAAAAACATTGTTTCGAAATGGATTAAGGGTAGCTTTTAAAACAAATAATTCATTAAGACAGATTTGTAACGGAAAAGATCGATTAGAAAGCCACAAAAAATCAGGTGTATACAAGTTACATTGCGATGATTGTAATGGTATTTACATAGGTCAAACTGGTCGTAATTTTCAGACAAGATATAAGGAACATATTGCAGCGTACAGGAATAATTATCCAGAAAAATCCAATTTTGCACAACACTTAATAGATACAGGTCATTTGTTAAATAATAATAACACTTTCGAAATTTTACACACATATGTGATAAAGGTTTCAGAATGTCAGTACTAGAGAGTTTAGAAATTGTCAAAAATAATACCGGAAACATTACACCGCTCATGTGCGACAAGAACGTGTTAAGTCAGAAAACCTGGTTTCTCAGAAAATGCATTTGAAAGTTTTGAAGTCCCATAACTTTGTAATTGTGAGGTTTCAAATATGAGACTCTTTAAGAGGAAAGTTCATTAGCTATCCTATTTTCACAACATGTTTTTTTCAGATAGTTATCTTATTAATTTCAATACAATATTTTGGTTTATTTTAAATATGGCACCACTTGTTACGTTTTTCCAGTAAAATATCAAAAAATTTGCATGATATAAATATATATCACGTTACACCTGATAGAAAATGATCTAAATGTACGAAACATATTAATTAAAACACACAGTTGCAGTCAAAACTTATTGTTTATAGCAATAAGGTTGTATTTGGTTTATTGGACTTTTAGAAAAAATAGACGTGTGTTCATAGTGAAGATTTAATTTCAACTAACTTGACAAACATTGAGTGGACTGTATGTGTGATCATCTACATATCGATAGCTAGCTATATGTCGATGTACTAACGTTACATTCGTTAGTTAGTAAGTACTTGCTTAAACATTCCGCCCCCCAAAGAACGCAGTTCTTTAATGTGAATTTACAAATAATAGCAGTGTTTTACCTAAAAATAAAACACATATTAAATACTTACCTTATTTGAAGCTTACTAGATTGAGAGTGGCACTATTGGTTTCCGCTATATTTCCCTCTCTTTTGCTCTTTCCTTTGTATGTATCTGTCTGTCTCTTTCGCACATCAAGTTCCCCACCAGGTGGCGCTGCCAGATGTGAGCTTAGCCATGGCAGTGAATCGCTGATCATTGTGTCGAAAATCTTCACCAGGTAGAGATTAAATGTAAGCTTCAAATAAGGTAAGTATTTAATATGTGTTTTATTTTTAGGTAAAACACTGCTATTAAACACTTGACCGTTATTTGAAGCTTACTAGATTGAGACGTGTTTGTTATCACCTGGTGGGAAATGACGCCAATGTGAACGTGGATATAGTTAATATAATAAAACTAGATGCGGATAGAGACAAATACACTTTAATGAATGAATTATTTAGTACTGTATACATAGGTACATCATAAACCAAAGAAAATATACTTATAATAGGTAATAGATACCTACTTATTATAGAAAATGATTAACAAAGAAACATTCTTTTCATTATAATAATATGAATTAAATTTTGATTTATTCCTCAATAACATTTTAAATAAGTACCTAATCATATTAAAGGATAGACTGAATAAAGGCTACCCTAATTTGTTTCTGGAAGATTATGCAACATTGCAAACATAAAATTTCTAACACTTCTTCTTGAGAAGAATCATAAACATACTCTTGTACATAATTAAGTAATAGGATTAAACGTTTTAGATACATTACAACTAGAACTGGTTGGCATACAGGGCATCACTTCTCTACAGTAAAAACGGGTGAAGGTATTCTGCGATCGCCAATTACCTCTAGAAAGTATTTCATCTAATGGATAGTTGTTAACCCAGTTCCTAGAGGCTACAGCAGACCTAAGACTGCCCGGCGAAGCACTGACTCCTGCTTCTAACAACAGAGATTTGACCCACCCCGCTATGACTGTACGAGAAGCGACCCTAGACTTTCCTCTAAAATTAAGAAACAGATTATTAAGACATCCTGACTGGCGTTTATCTTTTAGTATAGTTATAGTTCGTTTCACCCAAAGTACGGGGTCTAAATTCTCGTTAGTAGGATTAGGAGATAGTCTCCAGCCAGACTGTCTATAATCGGCAGTATCTGTTTTGGATCCAAATATTGGCCATAGGATTAGACAATCATTATTTTCTGATAGGTGTTTTGAGTCTACAGCTAGTAAGGTTAGATCATGAACTCTTCTTCCGGAACAAAGAAGTAACAATGTTGCTGTATGTCTACAAGTAGCAAATACATTATTTACGTCTACAGAATAGCTTCCCATATAATCTGCTAGTTTGTCGACGTTCCAGACTACAGTTTCTTGAGCTACTGGGTTTTTTAAAGCAATAGACTTTAATATATGAGTAACTAAAACGTGGGAACTTAATTTGGCAGATTCGTCAGGGTTGCTTAGTGTGCAGACCACCGATTTATGTAATAAAATAGTTTTATAAGCTAAACCTTCTATATGGCTCAAATCTGCAAGAAAACGAGCCAAAACTTGACCTGTTGGTTGGAAGGGGTTTAATTTATGTTTTTTTGTCCATGTGAGCCACCTATTCCATGCTACTTGATAAGTCTTTTGGGTTGATGGCCGCCAAGAGGATTTTAAGAGCTGTAACTGAGCTCCAGTCCATTCAACTAAGGTCTGGGACCACCCCCACATTTCCATACTTCTAACGTCATCTCCCGGACTCTTGGGGGTGGGAGGCCTGTCACCGTATCTATTAGCTGTGAATGCAGTTTCCGGATTGTGAATGGAGGTGCTAACGTCCGGGCTTTTAGGTCTGCTCTCCAAAAAACTCTCTCCCACCTGGGGACTACTATTAGAAAGACACCCGACGCAGAGTTGAGGTGAGCTAGTACCTTGGGCACTAGGTAAGGTGGAGGAAACACCCAAGCTAGTGGGTAAGTCCAGTTTTGGGAGAATGCATCGTGGTACATTACTTGAATATCGTTCTGATCCAATGATACATAATTCATCACGACTTTTGCTCGTTCTGACGCAAACAGATCGATCACTGGAACTCCGAACTTTTGGAATATTTTCTCCGTACATTGGGGTAAGAGATGCCACTCCGGAGGGAGCCGATGACGAGAAAGATGGTCTGCGTGACAGTTGTATTTCCCCGGAATATGCTGGATTTTCAGACTGATTTGGTACTGGTCTAGGATATGAAAAATCTCTCTCGTGAGTTTTAGCAATGAAGGAGACCTGGTCCCCCCTTCGTTCCTCAAGAAGGCTACAACAGTCCTGTTGTCGCACTGAACTAGAACGGTAGACTTGGACATGATTGGACCTCGCTCTTTTATGGCCTTTAGTATTGCGAGCATCTCCTTTTGATTGCAATGGAGCTGTTGCTCTTGATCTGTCCACGGTCCTGATAGTGCGTATCCATCGAGCTGAGCCCCCCAAGCTACATCCGACGCATCTGTGGTTAGAAAATGTGACGGTGGCGGATTGTGAATCAGAGAGGCCCGATGACAATTTAGTAGCCACCAATTTAGGTCCTCCTTTACTTCTATAGGTAAAACTACACTGACACAGCCTTCTTTTAACATTTTGTTTAGAAACATTAGTGTGTCCCGAAAGTGAAGTCTGCCCTTTGGTACCACGAAACTGGCGAAGTTTAGAAGTCCTACCAGGCTTTGTAGTGCTTTCAACGTCGTTATGTGTTTGTGTAACAGATCCAGCACTTTTTCTCTTATTTTTGTTATTTTTTCGTGTGGTAATGATCTCTCGTTTGTCCATGGATTCCATAGAACACCTAGAAATACGAGGCTTTTGCACGGAGTTGTGACAGATTTTTGATAATTCGTCTGCCACCCCAGGTAGTGTAGGCGATCTAATACTATTTGGACGTGCACTCGCAGGACCTGATGGTCCTGGTGAACCACGCAAAAATCGTCTAAATAGACCAGTATTCGAATACCCTCGTCTCTTAGTGTCTGTGCTACCCAGTTTGTTAGACTCGCGAAAACTTTGGGCGCTGTGCTGAGGCCAAAAGGAAGGCAGGTCATTTCTAGCAATCTTCCTCTGTAACTTAGACGTAGGAATCGTCTGTGCGACTGGTGTATAGGCAAATTGAAGTAAGCCTGTGACAGATCGATTTTGCAAAGCCAGTCGTTTGGTTGGAGGAAGCCTGGGACACGAAACACATTTATGAGCTTGAATGGCTCCGTGTAAACAAAATCGTTCAGATTCTTTAGGTTGAAAATAGGCCGGTTGGTGCCATCGGCTTTGGGGACTAGAAACATTGAGGACAGGAAACTCGGAGAACGTGAAACCTCCTCTAGCACCTTTTGCGTTATCATTTGAGATATGATAGTTGACATTGCCTCGGATACCTTTGTTTGAAATGGGCTTTGTGCATTGGGTATCATTAGAGGTGGTTTTTTGATGAAAGGTATGCGATAACCTTTTATTATGCGAAGAAGGGTTTTTGGTGCTCCGAGTTTCTTCCATCGATCGGCATAGAATGTTAACTGGCCCGCTCTGAATTCCTGTCTGTCAAAACCTGCTTCTCTTTCCTCCTGGGGGATATTCGGTGGCTGAAGTCCGTTTTTTGTTATTTCTGCTTGTCTCTTGTCTGTTAGGCTGCTGGTGAGTTCCTCGTGAACGAAAGGGCCCATGATAGTTTTGGCTAGGCCCACGTGTTCCTTTATTGTTATTGCCGGTTCCCTGCGTGGGATGGCAATGACCCGACCTCTGTGAGTGGTTGTGTCCACAGCCCTGCGAGGGCTGGAAGCATGGCATAGTGCAGCACGCTTGGCGGGCACCCTGCGAGGGTGCCCTATAATTAGCTGACCCCTGCGGGGGGTAGCGAGTGGTCTTCTTAAATCCTACTTGCGAAGTAGGTTTCAAGCCACCTGTTTTATTTGGAGGTAGGAACGTCTTCTTAACACCTCCGTTCTTTTCCAATGTTGATGAAAGTAGCTCAGAACTAAAAACCAGCTGATTGGAAGGTGGAATTTTACGCAACGTAGACTTAACAAGAGGATCGCGAACATAATTTATTATTCCGTCTCTACGCATTTGAATTATTTCTGCGCGATGACCGCAAATGAGTTGAATCATATCTGAAGACACTTTATAGTATTCACCATCCGAAAATAATTCGGAGATTTTGTTATGCAACTGATCGGGTGTTACACTACCTTTAACACGTGCCCAGGATAAAAGATCGGTCATGCTAGTTTGTAATACCTCTCGCTGTTTAAGTGCACAAAAGGTTAGAGCACCATAGGCTTTGTCAGCCAAAGCTAAATGTCTTAAGGAATCATATGGTTTGATTTCCTCGTTGATCTCCAGCTCGGTAAAACCGGGACTGTGATTATATAACTTCTGCACTTCCGAATACCTAACCTCGCACCATTCATTTTTATTAAAATGCTGAATGTCATTTAAATTTTTGAGATAATTTTCAGGAGCCTTGGGAACAGGCGGTTCCTTTAATTTGACTTGTAAATCAAATTTGAATTGGTGTGATTCGTTTGATTTTTCATCTACTACCTCATAATCATACAAAGACCTATAATCATTATTATCTAATAAGGAAATTTCGTCATTACTGCCGTCTGCCTGCATTTCTGCTGAACGCCGAGGTGAACCTGCAGAGTTCTTATCGCTATAAAAAACACGTTCTCGTAGCTCGCTAATCTCTTGAGTTAATTGTTGCAATAAATCTGCTTTACGAGAATGGCGGCCCCCCTTCTTTTTTTTATAGTGACGGCGACGTTTGTTTTTATTGGGCTTCACCGATGACGAAGTGGAAAAGCTAGAAGAACTGGACGAGGAGCTAGAAGACGTCTCGTTTGTGCGACGTTCTCGACGCAATGTAGGCCCCTTGGTTTGTAACCCTGATGACCCCGGAGCGTCCATCGTAATTGGATTACTTGCGCCCTCCATCAATTTTGTCCGATGGAATGCACTTAATTAAAATCACTTTTTGAAGAACAATTTAAATTTAATTTTAAATTGAAATGTTAATTTATTCTGAAATGTTGTGTCGACAACCTCTTTTCACGCGGAAAAAGACGCCAATGATCAGCGATTCACTGCCATGGCTAAGCCCACATCTGGCAGCGCCACCTGGTGGGGAACTTGATGTGCGAAAGAGACAGACAGATACATACAAAGGAAAGAGCAAAAGAGAGGGAAATATAGCGGAAACCAATAGTGCCACTCTCAATCTAGTAAGCTTCAAATAACGGTCAAGTGTTTAATAGGTATACAACTACAATTTTACAGTAACAATTAATTATGACATTTGTCTTGAGGTGGTAAGGTAAGTTTTACAACACAACACAATCAATTAGTACCTGAGTAATATCCACAACACTGCAACCTAATAATATCACTGCAAAGGTAAGGTTTACAAGTTACTACATACATATACCTACATCTATGAGAGGGTCGGAATCATACTTTACACAACTGTCTTGGCAAATCGCTTATCTAATGCTTTTAAAACTAATCAATCAAGAATTTATTAGTAAAAGATAAGTACCTAGTTCTATTTCTATTTCACATTTTTTTTTAAACATTGCATAGGTCATAATGGACACAAATTTTACGGTAAGTTATAAGTTTTTATCTTTCTTAGTTATAAGTAGTTAGTTTTAATAATTAGGTACACACTATATTAGTTTTACAAGAGGTAGTTAACATTTATCCCAAGTTTACTTAGTTAAGATACATATTTTATTCACAGGACGTTTTAAAACACTGTTCTTACATCTAATTGATACAACTCGAGTAAGATTATCGGGACCAACATGTTTTTTAATTATTTTCCCTAATATCCACTTACTAGGTGGAATATTATCATCTTTTAGAATAACTATGTCATCGATTTCTGGCTCAAGTTGTTTTGTGTTCCATTTATACATTTTATTAAGATTTACAAGATATTCTTTATACCATCTTTTCCAGAAATCGTTGACCATTTTTTGAACTAATCTCCATCGTTCAAGATTAGTGATATGTTTACAGTGTGTATAATTCTCATCTGATATGTTTAACAAAGGTTCGCCAACAAGAAAGTGACCTGGTGTCAGGGGAAGAGGGTCATTGGGGTTATCACTTAAAACCGAAATAGGTCGCGAATTTAAACAAGATTCAATCTGTGCTAACACAGTGGTAAGTTCCTCGTAGGTGAGTGTACTATTCCCAATTACCTTTGTGAGATGTGTTTTTGTACTGCGTACCCCAGCCTCCCACAATCCCCCAAAATTAGGTGCATGTGGAGGGATAAAATGCCATGTAGTACGTTCTACAGTTAACAACTCTGCTATCTCACTAGGAATAGAAGACTTGGCCTTGTCAAACATATCTCTTAGCTGCTTATCTGCTCCCACAAAATTGGTGCCATTGTCACTGAAAAGGTCCTGACAATGTCCTCGTCTGGCAGTAAAGCGCCTGAAAGCAGCGATGAATCCCTTAGAAGTCAGGTCTGTGACAGCCTCCAGGTGTACAGCACGTGTTGCCATGCAAATGAAGAGACAAATATAGCCCTTATAAGATTTAGCTCCTCTGCCTGGCGAAAATCTGATATTAATGGGTCCTGCATAATCTACACCAGCTGATCTGAAAGGTCTGCTGGGTTTTACTCGTACCTCTGGTAGTTGACCCATCAACTGTACCGCATTGTTTTTTGCATATCTAATACAAGTTGTACATTCTCGGTAATATCCTTTTGCTTGATCCTTAGCTCGTAGTATCCAGTACTTCGACCTCAAGTAATTTAGCATTACTTGTGGTCCACCATGCATTGTGTTCTGATGGGCATCTTTAATTATTAGTCTACTAAGATAGCTCTTAGCAGGTAAAATTATAGGATGCCTTGTGTCATACGCAGCTTGCGACTGTTGAATACGTCCGCCAACTCTTAAAATACCATTATCATCTATAATGGGACAAAGATTGCGTAGTTTGCTCCTTTTTAGAACACCCCCTTGAGATTTTAACTGCTTTATTTCTTGATTAAATTCTATACCTTGAATTTGTTTAATACAATTATTTAGAGTTTCATTAATTTCTTGTGTTGTAATAAATTTAG
This sequence comes from Agrochola litura, assembly GCA_949152395.1. Classification (NCBI taxonomy): domain Eukaryota; kingdom Metazoa; phylum Arthropoda; class Insecta; order Lepidoptera; family Noctuidae; genus Agrochola; species Agrochola litura. The sequence continues at coordinate 8,892,925 of OX424520.1, forward strand.
TATTATTTTTAACTTTGTGTTTATTTAACTTTACATTTAACCATCTTCTACAGTATGAAATTACTCTCAACATTTTCTGTAAATTAGAGAACTTAGTCCAAATAAAGTTCTCTTCATTATTCAATAAAGCAGTGAAAACTCTGGCTTTCTCTTCTTCTTGTGTATCCTCTACATCAACTAAATTCATGTTTAGGTCTAGTTCAGACAGCCAAGCTGGACCATTCCACCACAGTAAGTTTTTTATTAACTCTGGGGCCTGTAAGCCTCTTGAAGCGCAATCAGCCGGGTTTGTGTCTGTAGTCACATGACCCCATTGCTCATAATCGAGAATGTTTAATATTTCTGAGACTCTGTTGCTGACGAATGTGTTCCATCGACTCGCCCCACCCTTTAACCAAGCTAGAACTATGGTCGAGTCTGTCCATGCGTGTAAATTTTCCTTAGCTATATTCATTACTTGTGCCGTCTCAAAAATCAGTTTGGCTGCTAGTGTAGCACCACAGAGTTCCAACCTCGGAATAGATAATTGTTTCTCAATTGGAGCAACCTTTGTTTTTGCTGATATTAAATTAACGTAGACTCTGTCTCCCTCTACAACTCGTATATACACTGCTGCCCCATATGCTACCTGCGAAGCGTCTGCGAAGACGTGCAACTCTATTATAGATGTGTGGGAACATTGTAACCACCTTGGTATAGAAACATTTTGAATGTGAGCTAAATTCTCTCTGAAGTGTAACCATTCCGCTAGCAGCTCTCCACTTATGGTGTCGTCCCATCCTAGACCTATTTTCCATAACTTCTGTATCATAATTTTTGCTATGACAACAGCAGGAGCTATCCACCCTAGCGGATCATACAATTTAGCAACATCAGAAAGAACCCGTCGTTTAGTCATTGGTTCCTTTATTTCTGGTAAGTTGAGGGAATATAAAAAACTGTCAGCATCTCGATTCCAATTAACTCCTAGTACTTTAACTAAACTATTGACCTTAAGAGGCAGTTCATGATTATCTCTTTTATTTTTACCCATATATTTTAAGACGTTCTCATTATTACTACTCCATTTTTGTAACTCGAAGCCGCCTAAGTTCATTAGTTTATTAATTTCATTGTAAATCATAACAGCTTCATCCTCTGTCTCACATCCTGACAATAGATCATCCATATAGAAATCAGTTTTTGTTATTTTAGCAGCGGCTGGAAGTGTTGACTTCTCATCATCCGCCAATCTCTGTAAAGACTTCACTGCAAGGTATGGTGCACATGCGGTACCAAAGGTCAATCTCACCAGTTTGTAATGTTTAATTTGCTCAGTTGATGTTGGTCTCCATAATAACCTTTGATAGTCTGTGTCTTCCTCTGCTACATGCACCATTCTATACATTTTTATAATATCTGCCGTAATACAGATTTTGTGTGTCCTCCATCTCATCAGTATGTGGCGTAAGTCCTGTTGCAGCTTAGGACCCACAAGTAAGTTGTCATTCAAGGAAACATGATTGATGCCCTTACACGAAGCGTCAAAAACCACCCGAAGTTTCGTCGTATCCTTATCTTCTCTTACTATGCCATGGTGAGGTAGATACACCGCTTTAGAGTTATTAATATCTGCAGACTCCACTTCGATCATGTGATTAAGATTAATGTATTCCTTCATAACCTTACTGTATTCTTCATGAAACTTACCATTTTTTCCGAATTTCTTCTCTAGGAACTCAAATCTTTTAGCAGCTATTTCCCTCAATCCATCAGCTTGACCTTCTGAATTATTGTTTTTGAATGGCAATCTTACCACATATCTTCCTTCATTGTCTCTGATCGTTGTAGCCTCGTAATACTCTTCACATCTTTCTTCTTCTTTTGACAATCTCTTTTGTAAGGTGTTTGGCTCGTTTTCTAATTCCCAAAATAGCTTAAGCATCTCATCTTCTTTAAGGTGAACATGCAGGCTGGTGAAGTTCTTCTGTGCTGAAATGCATTCTCGTGATATCCTTCCTGATAAAACCCAACCTAGAATTGTGTTTTGTGCTAATAGGTTACTCACAGGATGCTTGATAACGCCGTCTAACAAGACGTCGCTGTACACCTCAGCTCCAAGAAGAATGTCTATTCTCCCTGGTGTTGCAAATCCTGGGTCAGCCAGCTCCAAGTCTTTTAACTCTGACCATTCAGGAATACCTAGATTAGTGGTAGGTAGCATTGTTGTTAGTGAACGCAATACATATGCCTCTACTCGCACTGACGCATTGGGATTGTGACATGATTTGACGCAAAGTGTAACCCTGTATTTGATTCTCGTTTGCCTCTCTCCCACACCTGATACCCAACCACTCACTGATTTACGATTAAGATTCAATAATTGTACGGTTGCCTCTGTAACAAACGAAGCTTGCGACCCTTGGTCTAACAAAGCTCTCACAACGTATTTGCAACCATTCCTACTATCTACTAACACATTAGCAGTAGCTAATAGGACACTGTTTGATTGTATATGTTCACTAGAAAAGTTGGTTACAATATGCTCATCATTAGATACAGAAATAGGCGTACCTGTAGATTTGTCGTTCGCTATACCTGTAGTTGAAGTTTCACCTTCCTTCGGTTTCTCGTTCTGCTGTCCTCTTTCGAAATGCAGAAGGGTATGATGCCGCCGTCCACACTTTCTACAACACGATGACTGTCGACACTTGCTCACGGAGTGTGTAGGCGCCAAGCAATTGAAGCATAACTTGTTCGTCTGTACAAATTCTTGTCTTTCATTTGGAGACTTATCTCCAAACTTCTTACAGGAATAGATGTAGTGATCACCGCTACACATAGCACATTTTGCTTCGGGCCTTTTTTCGTCGCTGTTGGTAACATTTGAATGAAAAACCTTAGGTTTAGATACTGGTTTGGGTTGCACCGTTTTAACTTTAGTACTTTCTATCATTTCTAGAGCTCTAAACCTTGCTTCTAAAAAATCTCGTAATTCCGACCAAGTGGGTAGATCGTTATTACAAGTTGCACTAATTTGTTGTTCCCATAACTTTATAGATTCAGAATCTAACTTCGATACAACTAAGTAGGTAGTTACCAAATCCCAGGTATCAGTCTGCATACCCATGTTCTTCAACGCCTTCAAACAAGTTGAAGTTGTGTCTACTAGTTGTTTAATTAAACTAGCCGACTCCGACTGCACAGGTTTTTGCGTAAATAAAATCTTCATGATTGCGTTGCTGTTGAACCTCGTATTATTGTAACGTTTTATTAATTGGTTCCAGGCCTCATCATAATTTGCATCTGTTATAGAAAAGTTACGTAACAGTACCTCAGGTTCTCCAGATAAATTACTTTTTAGGTAATGCAGCTTCTGTACACGTGACAAATGTTCATTGTCGTGAATTAGAGTACGGAACAGGTCATAGAATGGTTGCCACTCCTCGTACTTTCCCGTGAATGTGGGTATCTGTATATTGGGCAACCTAATTCCTCGATTCTTGAAATCTTGCACTTCGTTAATTGAAGAGGATTGAGATAAAGCAGGTTGAAATTTTGATTCTTCTAAAAAAGGCTGAAGAGCTTCTCTTAGTGTTGATTTATAGTTTATGTAAGTTTCTTCAAATACCTCATAAATATCTTGCTCAAAGTAGGGATCTATTCTTTCCTCCTCAGCAACTTTTATAATAATACACTTGTGACCCTCCTTAAACTCTTTCCACAATTCCTCTAACAAATCCAACCTTGTTTCTAAATAAGGTCGTTTTATTCTATCTTTCGGCGATTTCTTATAGTTTTTTTCGGTCTTTTTTAAGTTTTCCAGAAGCTCATTTTGATACATAATTAGATTCTCCATTATTTTTGTTCCGCTCCACAAGAAACACAATTATCACAATACGCAGATAAGTTCACCGTAATTTAGCGTTTTATAAGTTCGTAGCACGTAATTCAGTCTATTTATTTGTATTCACTAATAAGTTCGCACCTGGGTCGGTCAATGACTCGAATCCGGTTCGATTTAGGACCATATGTTTATAGCAATAAGGTTGTATTTGGTTTATTGGACTTTTAGAAAAAATAGACGTGTGTTCATAGTGAAGATTTAATTTCAACTAACTTGACAAACATTGAGTGGACTGTATGTGTGATCATCTACATATCGATAGCTAGCTATATGTCGATGTACTAACGTTACATTCGTTAGTTAGTAAGTACTTGCTTAAACACTTATTTAATTGTTAGCATAAAGTAACAGCAATATCGTTACATGGATAAATTGTGTTGAGGTAATTTGTTGTACTTTAATTATAATCAGTCTTTACAGCAATAATATTACGACTTATAACTAACATTGTCTTTGACAAAGTTAACTGAATAATACAATTACGCATATGAACTCAAATATACACACTTCGAACAATAAACATCTAAGAATAAACAATTTTAACTTAAAGAGCTTTTAGATACTAACTACAATGTAGTTGAAACGTAAATTACTGCACCCTAAGACGTTGCAGTTGGTTTATACAAACTTAATCAACACCTTGACTCTACTTCTCTTAAAAAGCTAGTATTCTGTCGGTAAAAATAAAAAAACCTTAGCAAAAATCAATAATTTTCGGTCATACAAAATCCACTATACTACCGTCAAATAGGGGCGGTATTTGAGGGTGGCATAGTGGAAATTTGTGCATAATAAATTAATATTACATGCGTTGAATATAAATAAATAAAAAATATTACAGGGATTCGTAGAATGATCTGTAGTACTTTGGAATCATGTTTTTTTTTATCAGTTCCATTAGATCTGCCTTTTTTCGTTCGATATTTTCTTGTTTATGATTTTTTAACATGAACGTCTATTTCCCTTTTTTTTAATTACAATGGCCCTTCTATAATTTTCATCTGCATACGATTTTTTGAAGTAAATAGCCCGCGCATCTTTCATAACTTTTATAATCTTTACCTCACTGATTTTAACTGGAATGTTCTCATCATCTTTCTGTATAATAAAACTCATTTGACTGCAAACATTTATCTTCAATGCAAATGTTTTGCAAACCCTGATTTTTTTGCTAAGTGAAACTAAATAAAAAGCATTATTGTTAGTTCGCTTAGGTTCTATCACCTTATCCACTTCAGGGTCCACCTTGATATAGCGGCATTTAGGAACTACGTCTTCAAGAGAAGAATCATGAAACTCCACTGCTTCTCAATCTGACCTGAATTCCAATAATCATTCAATATTTTCGTCGTTGCTATTCAGGAATATTTTTACGACATATATAAATACAGGTTTCTTTGCAAGGTTCTCCCAGTTGACGCACTGAAACATTTTTTTTTGTTGTATTTGAAACTTATGACTTTCCACAGTTTCTTTTTTTTTTTGCGATGATGCGATGAGATGTAGATGTTGATTGGTTTTCAGCGTCGTGAATTGGTATGCTCTCTTGAGTGTCGTATGTTGGTGTAACTCGGTCTGCAGGCATTATACTTTCTATTGCATTCATCGTCTCTTGTCTCATTCTTTCCTCATTTTCTATGTTGTTTCTGTCATTCATGTTATCTTTTTCATAGGTGAAGGTGAGTTTAGTATTGTATTTATTATTATCTCATTTCTTACCCTTACTTCAGTCTGAGTTACATGCATTACAGTCTTCGCAGTAGGTCTGTTTTCGTTTTCATACTTGTCATCATCATCTTCGCTAGAAAAGTCAATTCTACGTTTCTCCCGAATTATTTGATAATTAGGGTCCTTCACTGAATCGTCGGAGTCTGTAACAAAATTAAATTCATGATGTTGTAACTATAATTTAGCAATGCGATCAATGTTAGGATAATGAAAAAAATAATGGAAAGTGAGTACGTAATAAATAAAATGAATTAATTATACCTTCATAAAAAGATGGTCCTGATGAAGAAGAGCTGCTACTTGAACCAGAGTCGTAACGAGGCCTGCAAAATCCTGGAACTTCCTCGCTTGCCGTTACATATTCTAAAATTATAAAATAAAATTGCGTTTAGTTCGGTAAACATTGATCGTACCTATACAATTATGCAAAAAAAAAAAAAATTTTTCGTCTAGTGACTAACCGTTATTTAAATAATGAAATATTATTTAATAACGGCAGCTCTTCCACAAGTATTTTACCTTTGATAGAAACCTTAGTAACGAGTATAAAGAACACTGTGATGCAAAATCAGAGGTAAAAAAACAGCGAAAGGACTAGAGCTATTCTAAATAATTCTCTGTCTTACCAAGTCTGTTATTTCCCTCAATACTATTGGTATTGACCCTGGTTTAGACTTTTTTTGGAACGTGACTCCATCTGAAAAATCATCTGTAATGCAACATTTCGATCTATCGTAACTGAAATAACACAAACTTTCTTCAAAAATGAGATTATGCGTGAATAACCAACATAGCAAAATGATTCTATTTTTCAAATTATCATTTATATCGTATTAAATCAACTTATTACAAATTAATTTCAGTTTATTGCAACAAAAACGTAACAAGGTAACCTTATTTTTAGCATACGAATATGGTTTTTTACAGAAGAAACGATTTAAATTACGTTGTCACACTTTAGTAGCAAAAAATACGTAACAATAATAATTAGAAAAGCACATACCTTTACAACAAATACGTGACAGGTTGAAGTTGTCACGTTTTTGCCGCAACCACGCAGCACTTGTCTCCTCGAGCGGGCGGGAACAACTGACGTGAACCGATGTTGAAACGAACTTCGTGGTTGTGCGAGACAGCGCTACAATGGTACGCGCTGTCTTTTTCTTTCACATCTCGCTTATTATTGGCGCTAGAAATATCGCGTTTTAGTAGCAAGTAGAGCGCGACGCGGCGGATTTTTCTACGTTATTATTCAAAAATGATACATTTAGGAGATAACACGTTCTTGTCGCATATGAGCGACACTGTTGAACGAATTAAATACGAGTATGCCAAGGTCACCTTTGCTGCGATTGTTCGCCCCTTATCGCACTGATAACGGTCGCACTGATAACGGCGACACTATATAAGTAGGTTTCACGGGCGATAAGGCTCAGTCTGCACTCAGCGCTTAGTGTGGCAACACGCCGTGTTCGAGTTCGCAACAAGTCCATCGTCATCCTGAGGATGCCTCGTTGAGAGGTGAAACACGTGTCGATTTCTTTCAGGAGTTTTTTATGGCTCTTTAGAAATAGCTAAGCGGAACAAGTTACTAAATATATCCACGTCTATTGTATTTTTTTTTTTTTTTTTTTTGTGTAGAATGAAAATGAAACAAAAATCTGATTTTCGTTAAAAATTTCACATTTGCGGTATTAATATAATAATAATATAAACCTTTAAACGAGCAATACTTGTATATATGTATATAATCTGAATCTCGGAAACGGCTCCAAGAATTTTTATATTTATTATTATTTATTTAACTTTAAATCAGGCACATTACCCATAATTTGTTAGTATTACTTACAACTATGTTAGTATAATTAATAAAGACAAACTTATACAACTAGAAACAATAACAGTAATACAACACAACTTATGGAACACTATATCTATTAAGCCATCTTCTGGAGACACCTGGCAACAATACATGTACTGCGCACAGGTGCCCCATCAGGTGGCCTTCAGTCTTACTAGCAACAATGCTCAGGAGACTGCTGTCGCTGTGTCGCATCCGACGCAGAAGGGACGCGGATCTTTTACGCATGATCGCAAAGAAGTCATCTGTACGCGCTGCTGCGAACATCCCTGACGCGCTACAGAAACGTGGCAGCGACAGCAGTATCCTAAAAGCATTGTTGTATTGCACACGCAGGGCATTAAACGTTTTTTGCGTGTATCTGGTCCACAGACTGCAGGTATAAAAAAACCGGCCAAGTGCGTGTCGGACTACGCACAATGAAGGGTTCCGTAGTTGAGATGAATTTATTTATCCCAAGAACAAACTTAACATTGTAGTTGAAAAACATGTTCTCCCATACATTCCAACTGCAAATCGTCGTTCGGCATCCAATACCGCGAATGTGACATTTTTACGTTTTTCTTTTTTAAATTGCGGGATCACTTATTTGAACGTATAGAATGAAATAAAACAAAAATCTGATTTTCGTTAAAAATTTCACATTATAATAATAATATAAATCTAATATGTACCTTTAAACGAGCAATTCTTGTATATGTATATATATAATTTGAATCTTGGAAACGGCTCCAAGAATTTTTATTAAATTTAGTATGCAAAGGGTTTCAGGAGCGATAAATCGATCTAGCTAGGTTTAATTTTTAGAAAACGTCGATAAAAAAAAATCTTAATCCAGATATTTTTCTCCTCCACATTTTTTACGAGCAAAATCAAAATACTGAAAAGTGGATTTACAACGAGAACATTTTCGAGCGATGATTTTATACGATTTCAAATGTCGACTAAAACCAGAAGAATTGTTTGAAAGACTTCGAATGACGTTCATAGAAAAAAGCCCTTCTAAAGCGACTGTTTTTCGCTGGTTCAACGAATTTATGCATGGTCGAGTAATTTTGGTGGACGAATAAAGAAGTGGCCGTCCTATGACGGCTGTTACATAACAAAACGTGCTGGCTGTGAAAATTTTAATTCAAGAGAATAGGCGAATTACATATATGAAGAGGTTCAGCATATACTGCAGATTGGATTGGGAAGTGTGCATGAAATTCTACACGGGCATTTTCGGGTAAGGAAGATAGTTTCACGCTGGTAGCGCAAAATCTAACGCAGGCTCAGAAGGAGGTTCGGGTAGAATGGTGCCGAGACATGATAGCAAAATTTGAAGCAGGCTCGTCTCGGGCGTTCCGCGTGGGCGCTCCTACCGTGCGAACGCAACACCTGTGACGCGACTAGAATTCGGAAAGCTATTATAAATATAATTAATATATGTTAACTTCTCGTGATGGTGCAGTGTAAGTCTTGTAAATTGTCGCTGGCCCGAGTGAAAGGCGACAGTATTGCAAGATGTAATGGTGACTGTGGTGGAGTCTTCCACAAAAAATGTGGTGCTAAAATCAAGGCATTTAGTGACACCGGTTTATGCGATAATTGCCAAGCCGCGCCGCAAACTCGCCAGCCAAACATAGAAGTCGACATGTCCCAAACGACACCAGAAAAATTGTTGGCCGAAGTTAATGAAAAGCTAACTATAGTCTTCAAAATGAAAAAAACCCTTGAGGCGATGTCAGAAGACATAAGTTTCTACGCTGATAAGTACCAGGAATTGATCGAAGAGAAGGAAAAAACAGACAAAAAGATTAAAGCATTGGAGCACAAGAACGTGCATCTGGAAACCTGTAATAAGGCACTGGAGGAAAGGATAGTTTACTTGGAGGTGCGTGAGAAGGAAAAAAATGTAGAAATATTTGGACTAGAGGAACAGCAAAACGAGAATTTAGAGAACACAATTAAAACTATAGCAAGCAAATTAGGAATAGAAGGCGGATTGATATGTTAGGTAAAGAGGGTAGGTGAAGAAATAAAAGCCGAGAAGTCACAGCGCGAGAAAAAACCACGGCCCGTGGTTATCACTCTGCCTACGCGTGCTAGCCGCGACAAATGGATAGCCACAAGAAAATCCCACCAACTAACTAATGAGGATATATCTGCTACAGGAAATAGACAACGTATCTATAAAAATGAGGATCTTACGAAACATATGCGCAACCTGCTATGGACGGCTAAGAATGAGTTAAAGCAAACATTTAAATACATTTGGATACAGAACGGTAAGGTGCTGATAAGAAAAGATGATCCGAACGACAACAAAATCAAGTCGATTCGTACACTTGGCGACATTAGTACGTACGCAGTAAACAAGTGACGTTTTTTTAATATTTTTTGGTACAATGCTGTCATAAATTGTGAGTATCCTATAGGTCAAAATTCAACAACCACGCTTCACACGTAACATGTAGCATTGAATACAACAAATACATATGTACAGATAGCTGGCAGGATGACTTACTACAGTGTGTACTTATTACATTTAAATATAAGATCACTCAGAAAAAACTTTAATCAACTACAAGTATTAATAGACAATTGCAAGGAAAAACTAGATATTATTGCATTAACAGAGATTAACATCAGAAAACACGAACTGTGTTTATACAATTTGGACGGGTACGACACATACATAAATACAAGGGAAACTGGAAGGGGAGGTGGGATTTTGCTATATGTAAACAATAAGTTAAATTTTGCTGCCAACATAATAAAAACTAATTACTGTGAGATGATACATGGGCAACTTTTCCAAGATGGAAGTAAAATTATTCATTTTTTGGCTATATACAGGCCGCCGAAAACAAACAGAAACGGTTTTGTTGAAGAAATACATAGACTGTTATCCAGGATTCCCTTAGGCTGTGACGTAGTTATGATTGGTGATACAAACATAGATCTGTTGTGTAAAACCGGTTCAAGCAGCGTAATCAGTAATTACACAAATAATATGAGCGAGTTGGGCTTGGAATGTGCTATCCGTGACGTAACGCGAGAGGAGGTGTACGGCGACACAGTGACACGGTCGTGCATTGACCATGTGTGGGTTCGAACTCAACGTGCAATATCTGCGTATGTGTTAACTGTTAAGATATCAGATCATTATGTTATAGGTGTGCGCCTCGCTAGTAAATCGGTCATGAATGATGTTCCGAGTGTAATGCAACCTCATAGGACTATTATTTGTGATAAAAAGGTATTAGAAAAACTTAAAAATGTTTCATGGAATGAGTTATTAAATTGTGAATGTCCAATAGACCTATATAACAGATTATGTACAATATTTTCTGATGTTTATAATGAAGCGAAAATCCAAGTATTGGTACGCAATAAAAGGAAAAGTAAACCTTGGATCACACGAAAGCTTAAGGAAATGATAAGTATTAGGGATAGGTTGTTTAAAAATTGGAAAAATAAACCTGAGGATATGAATTTGCGTAGACAATATAATAGATTTAGAAATAAATTAAATAAATGGATAAATAAAGCGAAAAATAAATACCGTCAAGAAGAAATAAAAAAATGTAAAAAGAATATTAGAAAGATTTGGACTAAAATTAATTCATGGGTAGGAAATGAAAAAAAAAAGTATAGATTCTGTTATTTTAAAGTACTTAGGAAAATTAGAATGTTCGGTTGACAGTATTTGTAATAAATTTTCAACAACATTTACCAAGGAAATCTTAGATATAAAACATGTTTGTAGTCATAGGTTTTTGGAAAGGTCTGGCTATGTTGATTCTGGAAATGTATCGCTACGGTTTCGGAAAGCTTATCCAATAGATATAGATAGAATAATAAATTGCTAAGTTGTGATAAGTCTGACGGAGTAGATAAAATTAGAGTTAAAGAAATTAAATTATTAAAATCTAAGTTGAGCCCTATAATAGCTTTATTTATTAATTTGTGTGTTGAAAAGGGTTTATACCCCGAGAAACTAAAAACAGCATTAATTAGACCAATTTTTAAACAAGGTGTACGTAGTGATTACGCAAACTATAGGCCAATAGCCATATTGTCGGTTATAAATAAAATCGTAGAAAAGTTTATTGTAAATCAAGTAAGTGTTTTCTTAGAAGAGCACAATATTCTGACAAATGCACAACATGGTTTCCGACGTGGACGGAGCACGGCGACGGCCTTGGCGCAGTTCGCGGACGACGTCAATGAGTGTTTGGATCAGCGGAAGCAGGTGGTGGTGGTCTACATTGATTTCAAAAAAGCATTTGACACATTGGAGCACCACCAGCTGCTTCAAGCCATGGAGGAGTGCGGGGTCGCGGGACCACTGAACAGGTGGTTCCGTGCCTACCTCACAGACCGGACACTGCGAACGGTCATTGACGGCGTTGTCGGAGAGCCCAGACACGTCACATGTGGTGTGCCAACTGGATCCGTGTTTGGTCCCGTCGGTTACATCATGCATGTCAACAGCATGTGCAATGTGGTGCGTAAATGTCGCATATATATGTATGCTGATGATACTTGTCTAGTTTATGCAGATAAAGATTTAAATGTAATTGAAAGTAACATTCAGGAAGATTTTACTAATATTATCAAATGGGCTCACGACAATGGCATCATAATCAACATAAATAAAACCAAATGTATGCGTATACGATCTCCTTATCTTAAAAAGATCGAGCGTCCGCCGCGCATAGTGGGGCATAGCTATGAGTGTCTGCACAATGATGGACTGACGTTGTGTCAGTGTGCAAACATTGAGGTGGTGGAGGAATACAGGTACTTGGGTTTAGTCATAGATAATAGCTTCTCATGGAAAGCACACATTATGCACTTATGTGACAAACTCAGGTACGTGTTTGTGAAATTTCACCACCTCAGTTTTGTGCTGGATAGGGCAACTTTGTACATGGTCTACTATGCACTGGTGAACTCACTACTTTCTTATGGACTGGCATGCTATGGTAACACATTTAAAACATATTTGGATAAAATAAAAAAATTACAAATCAGATTTATGAAACTATTAGTAGATAAAAACACAAAAAAGCATTGTAAGAGTAGTGATTACGAAAACTTATTTTTGGAATGTAAAATTCTACCGGTTCATGAGAGGGTAGTGTTATCAGTAGCTTTAGAACAGTATTGTAGTGATAAATTTAAAAACAATATTGTACGCACAAGATCTCAAAGGAACAATAATATGAAAAGATTTGTAGTGCCCGCTTGTAATAACTATTATGGTCGAAGAGGTAGACGTTTTTTAGTTCCAAGTATTTTTAATAACCTTCCAGTCGATATAGACAGTTCTATCACAAAAACCTCTTTTAAAAAGAAAATACATAAGTATCTTTTAAATGAGTTTTGTCAAAGCCTAAACGGAGTGAATAATTGAAAAACAAAAATATGTGCTAAAAAGGAGCTACATCTGCCAACAAACTGCTATGCTGTTTGGCAGAGGTAATTTACTAGGTAAAACAAGTATTGTTGTGAATAAACACTTTTTTTTTTTTTTTCTCGGCGCATTGATATCATTACGGGTGATGAATCATGGATTTATCAGTATGATCCAGAAACAAAGCGTCAGTCGACCGTGTGGCTGTTTCAAAATGAACCAACGCCTACCAAAGTGAAGCGAGCCAAATGTGTAGGCAATATTTTGATCGCAAGTTTTTTTTCTTTGACGGGTTATCTGATGTCAGTACCCTTACGAGATCAAAGGAGCATTAATGCTGAATGGTAGGGATCCCTTCTTTTTGCATAATATTCTTTTTCCTAATATACTTTGGCATAACGATTTTGGTATAATTTTTTTTGCCATAATAATACTTTGCCATATTTTTTTGGCATACAGTTTATGTTGGCATAATTGTCTTGAAGGCTAATCTGTTTTGGCATAAATTTAATTCGCATAACGTTACTAGGCCTAATGACTATTAGCATAATAATATTTAGGCATACAATTAATAGAAATAACGGAAACAAATTTGAGTTATTTTTATGTATTTATTTTAGATTTTCATGCAAATGATTTCCATTTTTAAAACTAAATTAAAATTAAAGTATTGTCTTAAAAAATCATTATGTTGTGCTATAAAAGTTAATAACAGAACCGAATCGCTGCAAAACCGACTCCACGTAGTCTTGTCTGCCCTACCCCTAGAGTGTTATTTAAAATCGCAAAATCGCGTAGGCGCGAAATTATGCGTAAAAAATTATGCGTAAGCTGTTATGCGTAAATAATATTATGCGAAAATATAATTAGGACAAACAAAAGTATGCCAAGTTATATTAGGTCTTAAAATTTTATGCAAATGGATAGGAATCTGAATGGTATGTTACCAAATGTTTGCCAGAAGTTTTTACTGCTGCAAGCAGCAAGCGACCGAACACTGGCCTCCGTGGGCTACTGCTTCACCACGACAACGCGCTGGCTCACTCGGCGCTCAAAACAAGGGACTTTCAGCAGACAGCACACCGTTCAAATTTATAGGTAATCCTCCTTACAGTCCCGATTTGGCTCCGTGCGACGTTTTCTTGTTCCCCAAAATAAAAAAATCAACTCAAAGGAAAACAGTTTTCATCACCGGAAGATGCACTGGCTGCATTTGAGAAGGAGATTGAAGAGGTGTCTGATGCGGACTGGAAAATGTGTTATGAAAATTGGTTTTGACGTATGAAACTGTGTACCTATAGACGCCAATGGAGAGTTCTTTGAAAAGATATAATAAAAATAGTTATAACCTGTAGTATATTTTTTTCTAGTATCGCAAAACTTTCTAAGTACCCCCACGTAATCTAGTTTTAATTTATTTCACCCCATGGGAGATGGCACTGCAGTGTTTGATGTATGTACAAGCAATCCAGCCTGCAAGCGATCATTTTTAGGATATTTTTGGGGCTGGCCCGCACTCTGCGCACCAGGGATGCACATCTCATTCGCATCGTTGCATAAAAGCAATTAATATGTGCGTCCGCGAACATTCCCGATGCGCTACAAAAACGGGGTAGCCCCACCAATACCCCGAAAGCGTTGTTGTATTGGACACGAATGGCGTTGCACGACCTTTGGATATATTTAGCCCACAGGCTGCACATGTAAAACGTTGTACAATAAGCTCGAAACATAGTAATTTTGACTTTTTAAGTGAGCAGCGTGCAAACCTGCGAGCCAGCATGTTCGCCCTTACCGACAACGCCCTTCGCTCCCGCTCAATATCGAATCCATCATTGAGGTCAGGGGTCAATAGGTAAATTACCTAGATATTTAAACGTAAATACTCTTTGTAGTGGAGTCCAATTGAGAAATACAGGTGGTACATAACCCGGTCTACCCCCAGCCTCAAAGACCATGATCTCCGACTTATTGGAGTTATAAATCAAACCATGTGTTTTGGCATACTGCTCACATTTTCTGAGACCACAGATTGACGCGCTCAAAAGCACCATCGTCTGCATAGCTAATATTATTAAAACCCACTCTGATGCTGCTGAGCCAATCAGCTCGTTTACATACAAGTTGAAAAGCGTGGGTGAGCTCAACCCTCCTTGCCTCACCCCGTATTCCAACCTGTATGGCCTGGAAAAAGTTCCAGCCCATCGTACACTATTGATCTGGTTACCATACCAATATTTAAAGATGTTTATATTAAGCTCCGTTGGCAACCTATCCTTCTCCATCTTTCTCCACAATACGTCATAAGCAACCAGATCAAAAGTCTTGATTAAATCGAGGAAGCCAGCATAAATCGGCGTCCTACGCTGTGTATAGTATGTTACAGTATGCTTAAGACACAACACTGCATTTTCTGTTGACAAACCACGCCGAAACCCGAATTGGTTGTCATGAACATTTACAGTTTTATTTAGTTGTGTATTAAGCAGTCAAACACTTTTGATATTATAGTAACTAGAGAGATGGGCCTATTGGATGCCGAGCCACGAAATGTAAGTTTATACGCACAATATTGAGAGATTTACCATGTTATTTTAAGACCATAGAATTCTTATAGGTTTTCCTGTAATCTATAAGTAAAGAGCCATACTATGTATTTTTTTCAAAAATTTTGGTCTAGTAGTTTCGTAGATAAGGGGGGGGGAATGGCCAATTTTCATTGAATTTCTTAAATATCTTTAAAACTGTTGATTTTAAAATTATGTAAAAATTGTTTTTAAGATCCTCACAACAAGCCCTTTTGTTTGATATGTCACACGGTACTGTTTACAAAACTTTTTTTTTTAATTTTCTTGTTTGACCCCCAAAAGTGACCCCTATATTCAAAATTCATTTATTTACGTTACACATTCGTGTTTGGGTCACAGAAATACATATGTGTACCAAATTTCAACTTAATCGGTCCATTAGTTTCGGAGTAAATTGGCTGTGACAGACGGACAGACAGACAGACAGACCGACAGACAGACACACGAGTGATCCTATAAGGGTTCCGTTTTTTCCTTTTGATGTACGGAACCCTAAAAAAGATATGAAGGCCCTTTAATGATTGTAATAATTTGATTTCAGACCGAACAAGTACCTATCAATGTGGAGGAACCACAAGCTGGTCCGTCACATAGATTATTGGCCAATAAACCCGAAGCATCAGATAGACAGACACAAACCACCAAAGTGAAGAGTGAAAAGGAGAAGATTATGTTTGCTAAATGTAGCAAATATATGAAGCAAATTTGTTACCTACGTAATCAGATAAAAAAATTAAAACCAAATGCAATGATAAACATTATCACTGATGAGTGACGTTTTGACGTTTGTACTGGTGGGATCGTCGTCTGATTTTTTTTACGGAAATAAAATAAAATAACGTCGATAAAGTGTATAGAAAGTTTTTAATTAGGTCTTTGGCAATATAATATAACATTTATAGTGTGGTGAAGTCCCGAGAGTGCTTCTAAAGTGCATAACTCTTGCATAAATCAATAACAAAATCTCCAAACTATAACCCTAAATACCTTCAAGTTAAAAAAAAAAAAAAAAAAAACATTTGTTCGCGACAATAAACCGTTAAGTGGGCCTTTCTCTACTAACTGGAAACTTGTCTATTGACAGTTGTCCCAACCCTATTTTTCTAGAAAATTAAAAATGTAATATGTTAAGTCGATAGATAGTTATAATATAAATACATATAAACAAGAAACCATTGTAATTTTCCCTTATTTTTCGAATTATAGGCAATTTTGTAAAAAAATGCAGCAGAGGACTGTTTTGCCACCCAGAGGACTGTTTTTTCCACCCAGAGAACAGTTTATGTCAATGTTTATATTATGAAAAAAAAAAACACAATATCAATTATTAAATGTAATCAAATAAATTCTCTTCTTTATTGAATACTGTATCACATACAGAATTTAAATACTTATATTTATCATGAACAAATTGCGAGTTTAGCTCTCTAAGTAACAAATTAAAATAATTATAATCAAAATTAAGCTTAAGTACTTTAGTTTACTTATCAATGCAGACTTATTTCTCAAAAACAGGTACAGGTATATTAAAATAATAAAATATTCGTTTCCCTTTTAGGGCAATATCTGGGTTTGGCAACTTCTTTAATACTTGATCAAAGGACACATCAGAAACATCATTTTCATCGACTCTGAATGTGTGTCCTTTGTCATCACAAATTTTTAAGAAGGTTACTGTTAGTTCGCCTTCTTCCGTGTCTATCTTATTGATTACTGCAGCATAACAATATTCAGTGTTTCTTACTAGAAATTTAACCAGGACGTAATCACCGATGGTGTAATTCTGTTGGTTGATTGAACTAGGTCCAGCCAGTGCAGCGTCGTCGTCGGTCTCCATTGTGAAATCCTGTGAGTTGTCCATCTTTTCACTTTCAGTGTCTGTGTAAATATCATCTACGTTAAGTTTTGTCTTGTTTTTGTACTGTAACACTCCTAAATTGAAATGCTGGCACTCGTCTTCACAAGTGCAACTTAAACTTTTCATTACGAGTTTAGCGGCACTTGGAGCTGATTCCAGAGGACTTCTTAATATTTCAGCCTTTACTTGATGTATTTTTAGAGTGCCATTAAAGCTTTGTAAATTAACTGTTTCATTTTGAAGGTCGTCTGTCAATTCTTGGATGGCTTTATCGTCGATTGTGAACAAGGTTATTGCGGAACATCTTCGTTGAATGGCCTCTACAAATGATTCCAAGCTATCAATATCACCTCCTGTAGCGACGACGGCATCAGCGGTTCTCTTGCAGGTCGCTCCAATGCCATCAGGGGCCCCTTTGCCATGGCCACTCTCTGAATAGTTCCACGTAAAGTTCTTCACATTTAAAACCTCTTGTTGAAGCCTTGATGCCAGGATGTAAAACATCGTTTTATTTCTGTATTGAGTTACGGGTCCATCGCTGACGAAGTGGATGCTCTTTATGTTAGGTGGGAGAGTTTTGAAGATTGGCCGCAAATGTGCCCATATAGCAGCTGGTGAATGTGTGAGATTTTTGGAAACGGTACAATAAGACTTGATAGAGTTTTTGGTATACACTACCACAGTATGAAGACTTAGCTGTAGTCTCGACCCTCCAAAATGAAATGCTTGTATTTCTTGACCGTATTTGGAACAATAATTTTCTGAAAAATCGATATGTATGATAGCGTCTTCGTCGGTAAGGTTTTGTTTGTATTTCTTGATAGCATTGTATTGATGGGTAATGTTTCTCTCGTGTTGATAATAGGCTTCCAAATCCTCGTGCAGCTCTTCTATTAATTCTCGAGGCCGAACCGTGAATGTTTTCTTTAGGTATTTGGTAACTGTTCGAGCATTCTTGGTCTTGGGGTCGTTGTAAGTTTGTTTCTCGGATATCCATTTTTTAAATTCAATAGGCTTGCTGTCATCAAACTCCCTGTAGTCAGGCTTCTTGTCAATACAGCGTTGGCAGGTTCGTGACAAACATAGCTCGTCATAGCGATTGCAACATGTCTTTTCAAGCAGTGCAGTGTGACTATTGTAAGTCAAAATTCTTCGCCTGTGCAATGCTAACAGTTTCAGTTCGATGTTCGCGTGCTTTATGCAGAGGCACGTGTCACGTTCGTTTACATTTGGTGTTATGACCCAGAAAGGACGTAGACGACAGAACGTTGTGTAGCTTATTTTAAAATGTTCAGCTTGAAACTTCTTGTATAAATTTGCGATGCTATCCGATAGATATCTTTTCTGTTTTTTAACCCCTTTTCTGGTCAGGCATTCTCGTTTTCCTGCGCCAAGTCTGCTGTTGTCATCATTTTCATAGAAGGTTCGTACAGTATTTATGCAATCAGATGAAATTCTGTCTTTACGAGTCCGAAGCTTGGGTACTAAAACTGTTTGACGCGCTGACTTCTGAATTGTTTTATAAGATATAGCACTATCTTTGCTTCGCCATAACTTGTACTTATGTATTAGTTTACCGGACACGACTTTTCCGAATATTTGTTTTTCTTTACAGGTTTTTAAATTGGCGTAGTTTTCTTTCAGCTGTGCATTCAAAACTTCACCGAATAGCGCCTTTTTGACTACTTCTCTGCGAGTTTCTGGCGAATCACACATTTTGGTAATTTTAGTGTTAGGTGTGTCTACATTTTCCTTTGTCTTAGCTTTTTCCAAACGTTCTAATCTCTTCCTATACTTATCGGATTTTTTTTTGTAATACTCGATCTTTTTGTCTTTATCCTTTATAATTTTGTCACGTTTCTTTCTAGCATTACGCTTTCTCGCATTACTTGCATCACTTCGTGGAGTGGTCATAGGTAGTATTGATGGAGAGACAGAACTTTGAGGAGAAGGTGAACCCTCGAATTCGGGCGTATTTTGTCGTACAAAATTATTTGTAATTTCTTTCAATGCTTTTTTTTTTGCGCGATAGGTAGCACAGTGCTTTCTCCATTCTTTTGTCACAGCTTTGTGTTCACGTCGACTCATATCTTTAACTGGCTTTCTCGTACCTTTTTCCTTCTTTCTTTGGTAGTTTCGGCGTTCTTTTTCCTTTAATTGCTCTCTTTTTACAGGGTCATTTTTTAGCCGTTGATATCTTAATCTTTCTGCAATTCGTTTCTGCTCTTTTATTTCTTCTTTGGTTTTAGGTTTCTTCTTTGGTGGCATTGCGGCAATACTAAAACAATAAAACATACTTTCAATAATAAAAAAAATCTATCTTGGCTATCGACAAGCAGTAGGTTAGTGCTGACTATAAAGAATATTAATAAAATACACGGACGTCAAATAAAACAGTACTCTGTCACATTGAACAGTCCTCTGTGTTATAAATTTCCAGAGGACTGTTGCACAGAGGACTGTTATTTTTACGTAAAAAATGTCATACCACGTATCAGTTTAAATATTACTTCGTAACACAGAAACAGCTATAAATTATCACACTGAGCAATTTTTTTGTTAAATAAATATAATTATAACACATAAAACACCGTAAAATAGACTTACCAGAGGAATGTTCACTCAACACTACAGAGACGTGGCTCCCACACAGACGCGGAGTTGTCACTGCACAAAATGGCGGCGACTTGTTTAGCATGGCGACCGAGCAAACTTCACACTGTTAACGTTCAGTTTCAAGGGAGATGTAAGCACATTAGTGTTTAATATTTTTGTGGCGCGATATTCAAATTGTGACAGAGGACTATTCAAAAATGTAATGGACAAAATTC
This sequence comes from Agrochola litura, assembly GCA_949152395.1. Taxonomy (NCBI): domain Eukaryota; kingdom Metazoa; phylum Arthropoda; class Insecta; order Lepidoptera; family Noctuidae; genus Agrochola; species Agrochola litura. The sequence goes on from OX424520.1 coordinate 8,913,084, forward strand.
GAACACTAGTTTTTAGTACTAAAAAATTCTCTAAAATTATAATTGTTTTTTGTTCACATTCATTCAATATTCTTTATGTTTATAGAGTTATAAGATTTTACATTTTTAAATACAACTAATAAAAACCGAACCGAATCATACTCGATCCGGAATTAGGACATAACAGAGGACTGTTTTTAGTGGCTTTTAAACCGAATTTATGAAATGATTATGATTCTAAATATTGATTAAGCTTGGCTCCTTAAATAACAGGTTATATATTATGTGTTTTAATAAATAAAACTATGCATTAATATAGCCAAAGTAAAAAAAAAATGCTTGGACCATGATTTTCCTGTTAGTAGAGAAAGGCCCAAGTAAGCAATAATTTGTGAGTCTGATTCCTGCTGTAAGAATGGCGGTGAAGTGCGGTGGATGCGGTAAATTTGTGTCAGCGGTGGACACCGCTAGATGCTCAAAAGTGTAGCGTCTCTTATCACCGAGTGTGCGTCGCCCTCCCTGCGAAAGGCCCCTTAGTCTCTGCCTGGCACTGCCCTGAGTGCAAGAAAAATGTCCGTAGGGACAATAAGGCCGATACGCCGGTACGAGGTTGTGTGGCAGAAGTACAGAGTGAGGAGCCCACGACACCTACGACGACGCAACTGTCAACTGCCGCATCGCCAACGCCTCTGTCTACTGCTGCACTGTTGACGCCCCAGTCCATCGCTGCACCGTCGTCGCCTGTGATCCCTGAGTTCCCGCCGGACGTGGGCTCCACTTTGAAATTGGTAGTGGAGGAGATACGCACCTTGCGGTTTGAAGTCATGGAGCTTCGGAAAGACGTCGCCGAGCTGAAGGCGTCTAACGACTCGTGTCACACGCGCATGGATGGGATTGAGTCAAGACTGGAGGCGCTTGAGAAGCGTCACGATGCCGGATGCGATCCGACAAATTTAAATGCAGTAGAGAGTGTGGTTCAACAGCTCAAGAGGGACCTAAATGACAGAGATCAGGAGCTGATGGCAAATGATCTCGTGATAGCGAACGTACCTGAGATGCAAGCGGAAAACCCAACACACCTGCTCCAGCTAATTGCCACCAAGCTAGGAGTCGCTTTGGAGGACCGCGATATCGTCTGCGCAGAGCGAGTCGGCGGCAGACACATTAAAGCGACGAGCCCCATAATTTCAACAGAGCCCCGCCCTCGCGCTATCATGGTGCGCCTCGCTCGACGTGACCAGCGTGACGCTTTGTTGAACGGCGCTCGCGTGCGACGCGAGGCCACAACAGAGAATCTCGGGCTCTCAGGGAAACCCGTACGCTTCTTTGTCAATGAGAGGCTGACTAGGTGGAATCAGCAGTTGTTTCGTCAAACAAAGGCAGCTGCAGGGATTCATGGTTGGCGGTTCGTATGGACGAAGCGCGGTCGCATCCTGGTCCGGCAAAAGCCTGAAGAATCCACTCACAGGATTGCATCTGGGGATGACATTAAACAAATTATTGGACCATACACGGACACTAACAAATAAATCTTTGTTTGATGATGCACTTTTTCTTGTACTAGTTCATAGTTTTTCTAACTGTAATCGTTTTTTAAACATAGTGTCTGTGTGTCGTATCTGTCGTAATCTGGGGAGCTGGGAATATCAAAGTGAGTACTGCAATCATTCGAGGACCACAGTTATATTATCTACACATATTATTATTTACACACAAACAACAACATTATTTACAAACAATAGATATATTATAGTATTTACAATTCATAATTATTGGGAGCATTATTTTGAAGGAAACATAGTTAGTTATTTACTACCAGAATTAAATCTTATGTACAAAAATTATTTACACAGAAGAATAAGCAAAATTACCATAGTAAATATATTAATAATTAATAGTAATGAAATATTATCCTTATTATATAAACACACTTATACAGCCATTACTATTTACATGCCATGACTAAGTCAAAATTATTAAAGTTTGGTTTATTCAATGCGGGGTCTCTAGCAACTAACCAGGACGAGTTTCTAATTGCCATGTCACAACACTCAGTGGATATAATGGCAATCAACGAAACATGGCTGAGACATGGGGAGGAGGGACGCGCGCTTAGGGTTCCGGGATATAGGTTGAAGCACGTGCCGCGCCCTGTGAATATACGCGGGGGACGAGGCGGAGGTGTAGCGTTTTACATTAAAACGGGAATTAGGGCGCGAGTACGGCCACACTCAGAGCAATCTGATGTGGAACAGATGTGGTTAAACCTAACTGTCAATGGTAGAAAGTTGTTGATTGGCACTGCATACAGGCCACCCTGGTTTGAACTTTCAAAATTTCTGGATGGAATAACTGACAGTATTAGCGCATTGGCACCTTACGATCATTTGGTATTACTGGGGGATTTCAACATTAATCTATTGGATACAAACAACACAAAAACTAAAGATATGATGGAATTCCTTAATTATACAAATCTAAATCAGGTAGTACAGTCGAGTGTATCCCATCTGGCCCGGTGACTTGGCCCGGCACCGGGCCACATGGGACAAAAAAGTTTTAACTGGCCCGGTGATATGTTTACCGGGCCAGATGACACAAATCAAGTGCCATCGTCCCCGGAAAGGGGAGAAAAGAGGATACGCCTCGTAATTTGTGAAATACTAACTATATGCATCTATGAAAGGGATTGAACTTATAAATCAAACTGCTGAAACATTTGCTGAAAAGTTGTCAGGCAAACGTAATTCTTGTGTGGTCGATATGTTACGGCTAAAACCCGAAGTGCGGCTACACCTAGTTTTAGCCGGCTAAAACTAGGTGCGGCCGGTAGCAGTGGGATAAACTTGCCTAAATGGTTTCTGGCACTCGCCGGCCGCTACCGCGGCACCGCTCGCTTCGCTCGCTCGGCTCGTGCGGTATGTGGTCACAGTTCTAACCTAACCTAACCTACCATTCAGCCATTTACATTTGCTACAACTAAATTTATTCCAATTATACTAAGCAGTTTGATTTATAAGTTCAATCCCTTTCATAGATGCATATAGTTAGTATTTCACAAATTACGAGGCGTATCCTCTTTTCTCCCCTTTCCGGGGACGATGGCACTTGATTTGTGTCATCTGGCCCGGTAAACATATCACCGGGCCAGTTAAAACTTTTTTGTCCCATGTGGCCCGGTGCCGGGCCAAGTCACCGGGCCAGATGGGATACACCCGTACAGTCACCAACACATTTTGTAGGGGATAGTAGTACTCTCATAGATGTGATTTGTACCGATGTGGGGGTTCGTAATGCTCAAGAGGGTTAGGCATTTATGGGAATTAAATAATAATCTTGTATAAGCAACATTCCATTCACCTGCTGATATTTTGGCGTACATTCCTCCTGCAACAGAGTCGCTAAAACTAACTAACTTTTTTGTTTTGAGTTGGGATTTAAATGTTCTTTTTTCAAAAGAGGAGCATACACAAAATTTGGGTTTGTGCTGTCCATCTCATAAAACTCATTTATGTAGGACCACCTGGACCACTTAGCAACACCCGTAACCACACATATTAATTTTTTTAGTAACTTATGGAAACCTTTACCCACCATAGTGAGAAAATGGAGGCACATGATAATTAGATGTCTATAAAACTAAAAAAAAAGGATTTTTAATAATAAAACTTAATCTTACCTCTCCCTGTCTTGCCATCGGATGAAATATTTGTTGGACACTCAATGTCATATTTCATAAAATTATTTCTAAAATATTTGAGTAAATGAGGTGTATCGAACATTGTTATTATTTCATGATTATGAACTGTGATGAATGGATGCTGAGTACTAGCTCCTAAATTTATTAGAGCTCTACGGTTCACTCCATCCATGTCGCAAACAATGGCAGCTATATTTATTTCAGCAATGAAGCAGTGATTTAACACCTGAAATATAAATGATAAATTATTTTATTATTTTGATTAAATATATGCATACAATTCAGATTGTATGACATAATTCCATGAAAGTTTTAAAATAAACAAAAAAATTATACCTCTTTAATAAGAACAGCAAGCCTGTCTGAAATATCCACTCGAAAAATAGTAGGCGATAGGTTGTTTTATACTCTTCCTAATGCCTGATATCATAAAAACCAAGGCATATGCAGCAATCAGTGGTGACCTTCCCTGTGATGCATGGTCTTGATAGCCTTCTATATTATCTTCCTTAGGGTTGTAATTTAAATGCTTTTTTAAAGACATTTCGTCAAACATTAAAATATATTGGTTGTCAGAAGGCTTTTGGGTTTAATTACAAACTTCTTAACAACATTAAGTACTGGTTGATTAACACCAACACCAAAAGGTACTTTATTAAGCAAATTTCTAAAAGTGCTTGGAGATGGTAAATGAAAAAGTCTTCGCAGTAAACGATAGCAGGTAGGTGACTTCTTAAATATCCGCAAGGCTGTTATTTTCACTTGCTTTGACCATCTTCGACCAGTGTACTTTTTCTTAAAGTTATTTAATTGATCTTGCAATAATTGGGCAAACGTTGAGGTAATCTTTTTGGATATTTTTTTACAGCCACATCATAGAAAGAAAGAAAAAGAAAGAAAACTTGTTTATTCTGCACAAACAAAACGCACATTTTTTAAAAACTACAAAATACACACAAAACAAAAATAGCCAAAAGCCTCGTATTCAAGTAGTAAAAAAGTTTGACAATATTGTTCCTAGTAACTATAACACTGGTTCATTGGTTGATGCATTGGTTGATGTCAAGGCCACGAACCAAAGACAATATTGCATAATTATTATTGCAATATTGGCAAATGACAACATAACAACACAAAAACAAAATGCCGATTGCAGAGTTAAGTATCTACTTTTTACTATTTACTTTTTAAGTATTTACTTTTTTTTAACAAATATTAATCTGTGCGTCGTATCTGCGCAAGAACAGGTCATTGCTCAGCGAAAAGCTGTGAATTCGGACGAACCTAATTTCTACAGCACTGGTTTTCAGCAATTACCTATGGAATGGCGAAATGACGTCTCCCTGTGTGACCTAATAAATCGGGTAAGTATTTTTTTCCATTTTTTTTTCCATTAATAATATGTGTGATTCAGCTGAACATAGTACATGTACTTTAAAGTAATAATTCTTAAATAAAAAATCTGTATTTTTGCGTAACACAAATTAAATATTTAAAAATATAAATAAACTCGTACAGTGAAAACATAAAATACTAAGTAATTGATTTATTATACGTTGTGTGCAGTGTGGTGTGTTCTCCTTGTTTGTGCTGTTTTAGAAGTAATAAATTCGATAATAATTAAAATACTCAGGTCTACATTGATACACCATCATTTCCCACATGCACCATGGGAATTGCAAATTACGTTGCGTGTCGATGGCGTGGCGGCCATTTGCACAACGGTAGGCTTTGAGGAGGCATGGGGTTGACAAAAACAACTATGCTTTTCCGGTCAAATTGGTACAATAGGCTAATTGGCACAGCTTGATAGTGTTAAATATGTATTTTTTTATATTATTTTAGTGGGATGACAAGGAATCATTGATGTACGAAGGAGCAAGATCCACCGAAATACGGAATGCCAAACCTAAGGACGCCTCCTGATCTTAATCGTAGGTAAATATTACTATCAGTCTATATATTAGTATTTCATTACTAAACTTTAATGAAACAGAATCCCAGCCTAGCATTAAATCAAAAAATAATAATAATGAGTAATTAATCCTTCTGAACTTTATTGAAATGAAACCTATTGTCCTATCCAGACGATGCAGCTTCAGAAAGACACACAGCAAACACGCCACAGATAACTGAGGCCCACCACTCCCCTGCAACAATGACATACACCAGACCTAAACAGGGAGGAATCAACCGTAGGCCAATCACACTGTTGGAAATCCATATCCATTGCCCGTAGGCCATGACCCTAGAGGTAAGTACAAAAAGAGCTGCTAGTTTTAGTTTGGTAATCATGTGGATTGCTGTATCTTCATGAAATATGTTTTTAAGATATTCAAAAAATGCTTTTTTGTTCTCAGGACTCTTACTGGTGGAGGAATGTTATTCCAACAGTGTGTGGCAGCGTACTTGAAGCTCCCCCTGAATGCTGCGGTCCTGTGTTTGGATGTACAAAGTGGATTGGTAGAAAAACGTGGTTCGTATTTGCTGTGTCTCCAACTTAACTTCTCAAAGAGATAGTGTGGTTTTTGTGTAGTAACTACTCCAAAAAGTAAACTAGCCATATGTAACTTTCTCCTAGCTGCCATTTTCAAAATATTATTTTCATTTATATAAGGAGTGACATGACTTCTACGAGGTATCTTCACACAGAACCGTGTACATGCATTTTGTATGCGTTGTATCAGCTTCTCTGTTCTTGCTAATAGGCATGGGCCGTACACGGTATCACAGTAGTTAAGTCTTGATAAAATTAGACTATCCACCAATTGTTTACGTAGATCAATACTCAGGTAGTCTCTAATTGAATATAGGAGCTTCAATCTATAAAAACAATTTCTCACGGAGTTACTTATGTGTTTCTCAAATCGAAGTTCAGGATCCATGGTTAACCCAAGGTTGCATGCTATCTCTACCCTATCTATTTTATCACCCCTTATGACCACTTCTGGCTTAGCTAACAATATTGTGCTGATCATTTTCCGACTTCCCAAAACCATAAATTTCGATTTCAGTGGGTTTAATACCAGTGAGTTATTATCTGACCATACCACCACTCTTTCAAGATCGTCATTGATTTTTTTCATTGCCTCTAATGTATCAGCTGGTTTAAAAGTTATATATAATTGGATATCATCTGCGTACATATGATACCTGCAATGCTGGAATGACTTAATAATATCTGCGCTGTACAAGATATATAGAAGGGGCCCTAATATTGATCCTTGAGGCACACCACGTGGCACTTGACGAGGGGGGGATGACATCCTTGATCCATCCTCTTTCTGTATTTCAACGAGCTGCAACCTATTTTGCAAGTAGCTAGCAAACCACTGTACTGTTTCCGTTGTAAAACCATAATAGACCAACTTGGAAAGTAACAGAGTGGTGTTTATTGCATCAAAAGCCCGCGAAAAATCTAGTAGTACAAGGACAGTCCCCTCCCCCCCGTCCCGCGCCTCTAGGATATTTCCTACTACGTCAGAAAGGGCTGTGGCCGTCCCACGGCCTTTCCTAAAACCAGACTGAAGATCGGGGAGCATATTGTTTGCTTCTAAATATTCTAACATTTGGTTATAAACCACCCTCTCCAAGACTTTCGATAGACAAGGCAATATGCTAACAGGTCGCAGATCTTTAAAAGTACTTGGGTTGCTGATTTTGGGTAAAGGACGCACAATAGCACACTTCCATAAGTCAGGGAAAGTGTGGCTATCTATCGACTGATTTACTATTGTGGTGATGGCCTGAAGGGTAGTTGGTAACGTTAGCATTATCATATCCAGACTCACTCCATCAATCCCTTTAGCATTTGACCCCAAATTCTTAATAATTTTGTAGATTTCTTCCTCATTGACATTTCGTAACTTAAATTGAGTTTCACCAAACCTATTCGTATTAAAGTATGATAGCTGCGATGGTGGCAGTATGCACTGTCCTGGTACATTCAGAAATGCCTTATTAATTTCATCTGGGTCATTAAATTGTCCAGGGAGCATACCTTCACTATGTTCTGAGAATACATCAGATTTAAGATTTTTCCATAGCTTTTTGGGGTTTTTTATCTGGCTATTAATGTGACTGTCAAAGTATGCCTTCCTTTCCTGCATTAATGCTGTAACAACTTGTTTTTTTAAATCTAAATAATATTTTTTTGTAGTATCTAACTTGTCTTTATTATAATTATTTTTTGCCTCGTCTCGCAGCTTAATCATTAATTTAATATTATCTGTTATCCATGGCGTGGGACGGTCCTTAAATATCTTACTCTTTATGGGGGCATGTAAGTCATACAATTGGGTGATAAAGACATTAAAATGTTCAATCATGCTGTTAACATCTACCATTGTGCCAATTTCCAACCATGGCATTACATTCAAATCCACCTCAAAGTAATCCATCAAGATATCCCTTAGAGGCCGATATACAACTAGCCTAGGTTTCCTATTTTCCTTTTTTATGACAGTATCACATACAATAAACGAGTGATGACCAAGTTCACTGCTATGACTGAAACCTATTGTCCTATCCAGACGATGCAGCTTCAGAAAGACACACAGCAAACACGCCACAGATAACTGAGGCCCACCACTCCCCTGCAACAATGACATACACCAGACCTAAACAGGGAGGAATCAACCGTAGGCCAATCACACTGTTGGAAATCCATATCCATTGCCCGTAGGCCATGACCCTAGAGGTAAGTACAAAAAGAGCTGCTAGTTTTAGTTTGGTAATCATGTGGATTGCTGTATCTTCATGAAATATGTTTTTAAGATATTCAAAAAATGCTTTTTTGTTCTCAGGACTCTTACTGGTGGAGGAATGTTATTCCAACAGTGTGTGGCAGCGTACTTGAAGCTCCCCCTGAATGCTGCGGTCCTGTGTTTGGATGTACAAAGTGGATTGGTAGAAAAACGTGGTTCGTATTTGCTGTGTCTCCAACTTAACTTCTCAAAGAGATAGTGTGGTTTTTGTGTAGTAACTACTCCAAAAAGTAAACTAGCCATATGTAACTTTCTCCTAGCTGCCATTTTCAAAATATTATTTTCATTTATATAAGGAGTGACATGACTTCTACGAGGTATCTTCACACAGAACCGTGTACATGCATTTTGTATGCGTTGTATCAGCTTCTCTGTTCTTGCTAATAGGCATGGGCCGTACACGGTATCACAGTAGTTAAGTCTTGATAAAATTAGACTATCCACCAATTGTTTACGTAGATCAATACTCAGGTAGTCTCTAATTGAATATAGGAGCTTCAATCTATAAAAACAATTTCTCACGGAGTTACTTATGTGTTTCTCAAATCGAAGTTCAGGATCCATGGTTAACCCAAGGTTGCATGCTATCTCTACCCTATCTATTTTATCACCCCTTATGACCACTTCTGGCTTAGCTAACAATATTGTGCTGATCATTTTCCGACTTCCCAAAACCATAAATTTCGATTTCAGTGGGTTTAATACCAGTGAGTTATTATCTGACCATACCACCACTCTTTCAAGATCGTCATTGATTTTTTTCATTGCCTCTAATGTATCAGCTGGTTTAAAAGTTATATATAATTGGATATCATCTGCGTACATATGATACCTGCAATGCTGGAATGACTTAATAATATCTGCGCTGTACAAGATATATAGAAGGGGCCCTAATATTGATCCTTGAGGCACACCACGTGGCACTTGACGAGGGGGGGATGACATCCTTGATCCATCCTCTTTCTGTATTTCAACGAGCTGCAACCTATTTTGCAAGTAGCTAGCAAACCACTGTACTGTTTCCGTTGTAAAACCATAATAGACCAACTTGGAAAGTAACAGAGTGGTGTTTATTGCATCAAAAGCCCGCGAAAAATCTAGTTGTACAAGGACAGTCCCCTCCCCCCCGTCCCGCGCCTCTAGGATATTTCCTACTACGTCAGAAAGGGCTGTGGCCGTCCCACGGCCTTTCCTAAAACCAGACTGAAGATCGGGGAGCATATTGTTTGCTTCTAAATATTCTAACATTTGGTTATAAACCACCCTCTCCAAGACTTTCGATAGACAAGGCAATATGCTAACAGGTCGCAGATCTTTAAAAGTACTTGGGTTGCTGATTTTGGGTAAAGGACGCACAATAGCACACTTCCATAAGTCAGGGAAAGTGTGGCTATCTATCGACTGATTTACTATTGTGGTGATGGCCTGAAGGGTAGTTGGTAACGTTAGCATTATCATATCCAGACTCACTCCATCAATCCCTTTAGCATTTGACCCCAAATTCTTAATAATTTTGTAGATTTCTTCCTCATTGACATTTCGTAACTTAAATTGAGTTTCACCAAACCTATTCGTATTAAAGTATGATAGCTGCGATGGTGGCAGTATGCACTGTCCTGGTACATTCAGAAATGCCTTATTAATTTCATCTGGGTCATGGTTGGAAATTGGCACAATGGTAGATGTTAACAGCATGATTGAACATTTTAATGTCTTTATCACCCAATTGTATGACTTACATGCCCCCATAAAGAGTAAGATATTTAAGGACCGTCTAATCTTTTTTTAACCGACTTCCAAAAAGGAGGAGGTTATATGTTCGTCGCGTATGTTTGTTTTTTTTTTTTTTTTATGTATGTCCACCGATTTCTCCGTCAATTGTGGACCGATTTTGAAAATTCTTTTTTTGTTTGAAAGGGTATGCTTGCGAGGTGGTCCCATATAAATTTTATTAACTTTGCTTCGATAGTTTTTAAGTTAGCTTCAATAATACATACTTTTTCCCACTTAGTATGTGGATGATATGATAAGTTCCTGTCACTGTTATTTACGTAGCAGGTAGTGGTTTTCGAATTTGTGTGGGGTAGGTACCACAGCTAAAAAGTGAAAAATAAAAACTTTTTCCAAAAAAAAAAACAACCGATTCCAAAAAACACTACAAAGTGAAAAATAACTTTAATTTCGGAAGTCGGTGACAAAAAACGAAAATTCAAAACCAAAGAAAGACACCGACTTCCGAAATTAAAGTTATTTTTCACTTTGTAGTGTTTTTTGGAATTGGTTGTTTTTTTTTTGGAAAAAGTTTTTTTATGGAAATGTTCCAGTATAGTAACTGAATATAGCCTTAATTTATTTTTGTGACATAACATCATCACGCCTTGTTCCTCGGAAGGGATGCATTTCTGGGAATTAAATAATAATCTTGTATAAGCAACATTCCATTCACCTGCTGATATTTTGGCGTACATTCCTCCTGCAACAGAGTCGCTTAAAACTTGTGCAGCTAGTTTTACTCTCATTTTTTGTTTTGAGTTGGGATTTAAATGTTCTTTTTTCAGAAGAGGAGCATACACAAAATTTGGGTTTGTGCTGTCCATCTCATAAAACTCATTTATGTAGGACCATTTAGCAACACCTGTAACCACACATATTACAAATTTTAGTAACTTATGGAAACCTTTACCCACCATAGTGAGAAAATGGAGGCACATGATAATTAGATGTCCATAAAACTAAAAAAAAAGGATTTTTAATTATAAAATTATGAAACTTAATCTTACCTCTCCCTGTCTTGCCATCGGATGAAATATTTGTTGGACACTCAATGTCATATTTCATAAAATTATTTCTAAAACATTTGAGTAAATGAGGTGTATCGAACATTGTTATTATTTCATGATTATGAACTGTGATGAATGGATGCTGAGTACTAGCTCCTAAATTTGTTAGAGCTCTACGGTTCACTCCATCCATGTCGCAAACAATGGCAGCTATATTTATTTCAGCAATGAAGCAGTGATTTAACACCTGAAATATAAATGATAAATTATTTTATTATTTTGATTAAATATATGCATACAATTCAGATTTTATGACATAATTCCATGAAAGTTTTAAAATAAACAAAAAAATGATACCTCTTTAATAAGAACAGCAAGCCTGTCTGAAGTAGAATATCCACTCGAAAAATAGTAGGCGATAGGTTGTTTTACCCTCTTCCTAATGCCTGATATCATAAAAACCAAGGCATATGCAGCAATCAGTGGTGACCTTCCCTGTGATGCATGGTCTTGATAGCCTTCTATATTATCTTCCTTAGGGTTGTAATTTAAATGCTTTTTTAAAGACATTTCGTCAAACATTAAAATATATTGGTTGTCAGAAGGCTTTTGGGTTTTTACAAACTTCTTAACAACATTAAGTACTGGCTGATTAACACCAACACCAAAAGGTACTTTATTAAGCAAATTTCTTAAAGTGCTTGGAGATGGTAAATGAAAAAGTCTTCGCAGTAAACGATAGCAGGTAGGTGACCTCTTAAATATTCGCAAGGCTGTTATTTTCACTTGCTTTGACCATCTTCGACCAGTGTACTTTTTCTTAAAATTATTTAATTGACCTTGCAATAATTGGGCAAACGTTGGGGTAATCTTTTTGGATAATTTTTTTACAGCCCCATCATCACTGATAATGTTTATCATTGCATTTGGTTTTAATTTTTTTATTCGATTACGTAGGTAACAAATTTGCTTCATATATTTGCAACATTTAGTAAACATAACCTTCTCCTTTTCACTCTTCACTTTGTTAGTGGTTTGTGTCTGTCTATCTGATGCTTCAGGTTTATTGGCCAATAATCTATGTGACGGACCAGCTTGTGGTTCCTCCACATTGATAGGTACTTGTTCAGTCTGAAATCAAATTATTCCAATCATTAAAGGGCCTTCATATCTTTTTTTAAATATTGCTGTGCATTGACAGGATGTAGTTATACATATGTTTAGAAAGCATCAAACAAATAATTATACATAGCTATAGCACCATAGCTTTAAAGTGTTAACTAGTTCACAGTCCACTGAACCATATGTGGTCTGTTCCATTGTTTTAACTATGTGTCTGCAGGGTACTTACTATTCTGTGATATGGGACAGTGAACCTGTTAAAATTCTAAGTTATAGATCAGTTTAAATAGTAAAAAAACCGGCCAAGTGCATGTCGGACCACGCACAATGTTGGGTTCCGTAGTTGGGATGAATTTATCCCAAGAACAAACTTAACTTTGTAGTTGGAATGTTTGGGAGAACATGTTTTTACAACCGCAAATCTAAGTTTATTTATTTATTTGTTTAAGGATTACCAACGAGTTACATTACAATTATTATCTTTTACAATAATAAAACTTAGTTATAATACATTTCCTGTAACGCACACTCAATTACAGGTAACCACAGCTTACACATTATCAAGTACATAATGCTCTGAATACACAATTTAAATTAACTTAAGAATAAAAATAAAAAATAAACAATATACATGCTATTATAAAAGTTTAAACTTACACGAATACAATACAGTAAAAACAAGCATCAACTTGATTATCAATATTATGTCTGAATGAAATAAAATTAAAATATATAAAAAATTGTAAATAAAAAGTAAAAAATTGAATTATAAATTAAATTAAATTTGATATAAATTGATATAAATGATAAGTCAAATGTCCCCTAACCGAAAGTGCTTACATAATTTATTTTTAAAAGTGTTGAGACTGTCATGATTGATATCGATTTCAGCTTTGCGGCATAGAGCATTATACAATTTGGTAGCTCTTGTAAGGGGAGAGTTGTCACCTAAATTGGTTTTGTGAAAAGATTGTCTGAAGAGATTGTAGGTATGTGACCGTGGTAACCTGCTAGGAACATTTATACATATTTTGGATAGTAGGTCAGTATTTAGTTTGGATGTCAGTAATTTGTGTAGGAAACAAAGATCAAGTACTCAAGTTGGTCGATTATTACTCGTTAACTTATAAAGCCTACTCAGCTGTATAGTTTTCCTTTTAAATTCGTTAAGTATATAAGCTCCTGCCGTGAATTTTTACACATATCTAAAACTAACCATTTAGCTGGGGACACACACACACACTTGACTCTAACAAAAATTTGCACTTTAAAGCTTAATATTTCGCAAACGGATCTCTGAATTCAAAAATGGTTTTAACACACTCACAATGTTTTTGAAAGACCTTGCCAACGATACCCCCAGACCAAGGGACAGAAAATAAAAAAACACATCCCCACTTTACGTGTAGGGGAGGTACCCTTAAATTTTTTTTTTCATAATTTTATTTTACCACTTCGTCGGCAATGATTAATATGTATACCCATGCCAAATTACAACTTTCTAGTACCAACAGTCTCGAAGCTAGACCGTGGACAGACAGACAGACAGACAGACAGACAGATGGACAGACGGACATGGCGAAACTATAAGGGTGCCTTGTTGACTACGGAACCCTAAAAAAAACGGAAATTATAGTAAATAATAAAACCAAAAATCAATCTGCCTAGCCTTTTCCCAACTATGTTGGGGTCGGCTTCCAGTCTATCCAAATGCAGCTAAATACCAATATTTTACATAGCGTGACTGCCTATCTGACCTCTACAACCCAGTAACTAGGTAATACGATACCCTTTGGTAAGACTGGTTTATGACTGGTTCAGACTTTCGGGTTTCTGACGACCCGTAACGACTGTCAAAGATCCACGAATGACAGCCGGGACCAACGGCTTAACGTGCTTTCCGAGGCATGGAGGAGTCTCGGTATGTAGAAATGGTCACCCATCCACGGACCAACCCCGGCAAGCGTAGCTTAACCTGATGGACCGACACGTGCGGCTATTATTAGTTAGCCACGAGCTACTAGTACTACTAGTAAATAATAAAACCATGAGGACTGAATTTTGGAGGTGAAGATGCCCTGAATCTCATTGACAATCATTGTCTCATTAAGTCAAAAATGATCATTTACAATTTAGTGATGGTGGATTGTCTATTATTTACAACTAGCTTCTGCCCGCGACTTCGTTCGCGTGGAAGTCATAAGACACCACAATATACTACAATAACAGCCACATTTTTATAAAACTTCCCTGTAAACTATGTTTGTAGTTTTATTCTCAGCAGCCAAAATATACAGAGTCAGGAATGGTGACTCAGGAGCAAGCGACGTACAGTTTGCTCAGCTTGTTCTGAGGTCGACACCCGCAGCCTTCAGCCTTCTGTCACTTCGCTTCCTTCAATTTGCGAGAGAATAGTGTGGTTGATCGCTGCAGCTTGATCATTTTCGGCGTTAAAATGGGAACACGCTCAAGAATTCTCTTGGTACGGTATTCGACATAATTATGTCCTCGGTTGTATTAGGTATTGTTTTAATTGCAATAACTAACAGGACTTCGTGAAATAGTTTAAACAAACTGTAAAAGACGAGCGGCAACGTTTTTCGGCTTTTTCAATATTTTTTGGCTTAATTAATAAAAAAAATAGCAAATAGCGTGATATGTTATATCCTACAGTTTGACCAGACCTATATGGAATGTCTTTGCTAAATTTTAACAGAATCTGTCCAGTAGAATTTGCGTCATGCTGGGACATACATACAGACAAACAGACAAAAATTAAAAGGTATTAGAATCGATCCCAGACCTCATAGCAATTACTTTTTTTTATATTCAATGTACAGTTTTGACTTCGCTACGTTTTATTATATGTATAGATTTATCATGGCATAAACCAATCTTAATCTCCATTTGGTGATGGTTGAGGGCTCTCTGCCATAACAATAATAATTCGAATTTTTGATTTCTAAGCATATAACCATGTAGTTGAAAATGTATCTTAATAATATAATATGTAACAGTAAAATTCTCTTTTAACAGTATAGTACCTGGGCGACCGAGCTCTGCTCTGGTGAAAATAGAAAATTCTCATTGAATAGTTTAGGAAAGTTATACTAATTCCAAGCTGCCATGATAGTAGGTACTTACTAATTCCACACACAAACGCACATACACATTTTTATATTCACTATTTACATTCTTTATACAACACAGTTTTAGTGGTAATTAGTAATTGTAGGTGATTATCAAAATATTCACTTACATCAGTGCTGATGGTTTGTGTTTGTTTTGGTGTGGATGTTTCAGGCATATTGGCCACAGTTTGCATATTTGTTATGTTCCCTAAAGATATTCTTTGGGATGGACCAGCTTGTGGTTCGGCTGAATCAATAAGTACATGTTCAGTCTGAAACAAAATTATTCCATCAATTAAATTTTGGTTTGAAGCATCAATATAATAAATATAATAATACAACACAATTTTAGTGACAATTACTGTCATTGTAGATAATCAGTTATTAAAATATTCACTTACATCACATGGAACAGCAGTTCGAAGTAATTTCGCCTTTGTGATGTCTTTAAAGTCTGCATCTTTAAAATGCTTTTCACACAGCATTCTGTGATCATTGTACAATTTCGTCTGATTTTCCAAAGAACTATACTGCCCTTCTGGAAAAATGTACTTTGCCCACAGCAGGCAACTGAAACTGAAAGTGAAAAAATTACAATATGTTCATCAACCATCACTAGTTCTAAAGATGAGTACAAAGAAGACTACTTAATGAAAAAGGATAGCAATTTTTGGTCAGTGGGTCGTCTTAGGGGCGGATGTACTAAGTTAAAGCAGTGAATCAAAATTAACCCTAGATGAAGAAAGTAGAGTATCACTGCCACTAGGTTATCATTGCTGTAAAGGTCAGTTAGTTTATGAGAACATTATTTTGCCTCAAAGTTATGTCCCTAGAAATATGACTAGTGTTAGTTTTAGTAGGTATTAAAACTTTATGTTGACTACAGCAAAGTTCTACAAAAATAATAGGTTTAATGAGAGGCTTACTTTACTGATATCGCATGTGTTTACTTTAAATAAAATTTAGCATGGACAGGGTCCCGTACGGCACCCTTGAATAATACATTTTCTACTGTTTCTACTTTTAAATTACTCAAGCAACGTTGGCAAACTACAATTATAGGATTAATAAAAAGGTTAACTTGCAATTTGTTCTTTATGTTGGGGAGTAATTCATGAATAAATAAAGTGATATTTAAGTCTTGAGCTGCGACGTTTTTCAGATAAAAGATAGGTGTTAGTACCTATTTACCGAATAAGGTTTCGAACTCCGGGTTTAGGAAAGCGGAACAGTTTCACGTTATGTTCGGCTGGTGAACAGCCACACTTGAAACATTTCCTTCTATTTTCATCCATTTCACAAAGTTTCACAACAAAGTTAAAGATCGCAAAATAGAGTCACTGTCTCAGAACTCGTGAAACACGATTAACTGCACTTTACAGGTACTAAACGGAGGAACGAAAGCTCAACTCGACGTTATAGGCAATATAAGGCACAGAAATACTGAAAGAAAAATAAATATTCTGTAACGGGGCCCAATTTCATGAAACTCGAAAACAGAATAAACCGACATGACAAACCAGTGTTGCTATATGGAGGAGGCAATTACAAAATTCCGTACAAAATCCGTATAACCAATCTGAATAAAATTCAGTATGAATTCCGTATAAAAATGAAACTATTCATACATATTTATTCATCATTTTTAACATGTCAAAACAGGGTGATTTCCTTAAAAGTTGTTTTGTATGTAGTAACTCTGTTATTGTCTCTGTATACAATTTATTTCGTTGCTTCATATTCAATAAATTGATGGAGGAAAAGATTCGCTCTACCGCCGCACTCGAGTGGGGCAGACTCATTAAAGCTGAGACGAATGTGGTCAAAATCGGGTAAAGAAGTTTTCCATCGGTGGGATTACTATCTTTTTCCAGAATTCTTCAATATTGTCCCAAGAATCCATGGAATGCAGCTCTGTGTTTTTCCTTAGATGTCGCCATTCCGTATCTAGAGCTGGTGTATTTTCAGCGTCAATAATATTGGGAAACAAAAGAGCTATGTCAACCAAAGATTGTATTTTGCGTGATTGCACGACATCTGGACTTAGAAATTCAATTTTTCTCGTAATATTATCTTTGAACTTGTAGCGGGTTTTTATCTACTTTGCTCCTTCTATATAAAAATCAAGGCAACGCAATTTGAATGCTTTGACGTCATTTGGATTAAGCTCCACGCTGTTTGATCCCAGAGACATGGCCACAGCGCAGTCAATATTCTGTATTTCAGTTCGGGATAAATAAGAGTAATTTAAGTAACAAACTAGAAGACTCCTATAAGCGACACAAACATTTTCATGGAGTTTGTGAATTTGCGGGCATTCCGACTGCATCAATTGATTTAAATCATTGAATATTTTCAAAGAAAACTCTAGAAATTGTAGTTAAAGTTGATTGTAAGGATTCTTTAACATATGCAAGATGTTCTCGGCTGCTCTTAAACGCTCCGTAAATGCAGCATAAAGCAAAGCAATAAAGTAAGTTATGTTAATGAATACTACAAAAAATATATCGGAATATGCTGTGCTCTGTACTGCATCTGCCTGCCTTAGGTTGAGTCTATCTGTATGTAAATCCGTATAAAAATCCGTAAGCATGATTTATCCATATTGGACTTCCCAAATCCATACAGATACGGACAAATCCGTATATATGGCAACACTGACAAACATTGACTTTCACAGACATCCAATCCAGTATGAGCCTGGGTTACAACTTGAAAATCAGTATTATGAAAGACCTAATTTTTTAGGTCCTTCATAATTTTTTTAATGTTGGCAATGTAACATTTCTGCCCCAGCTACCTCTCCTACATTGGCCCATACAAAGTTGATACCCCCTGGCACGCAAGCGTCGCTAAATCGGGTACCACGTCTGGGTCCCAGTCCTGGTCGTCGGTTGATGATGAGTGTAGTCTTGTCCTTATTTGGTCGATATGCCTGGTGACTTCGTAGGTCGCGCGATCCTCGCAGTCCACGAGTTCGTCCGGCGCGCGGCGCCTTCGTCTCGCTTTGTCCCCCGCTACCCCCGCAGGCCCGAGATAAATAGTCCGCGCTGTTATGCTTGCTGCTGATGTACTCGATGGTATAATTATACGCAGCTAGAAATATAGCATATCTCTGCAGGCGGTTGGCGGACACTTCGGGAATGCCTTTGTGGGGCCCGAATATAGCTAGCAGGGGTTTATGGTCCGTTCGTAGCACGAAGGGTTCGGACCGACCATATAGGTACTGATGATATCGTCTTACCCCAAAAATTATCGCAGTTGCTTCCTTTTGTATTTGCGCGTAATTTTTTTCCGCTGACGACAGCGTCCGGGATGCGTATGATATTGGCCTCTCTAATCCTTCAACACCTATTTGAGACAGTACAGCTCCTAACCCCGTTGGTGACGCGTCTACGGTTAATATTAACTTAGCGTTCGAATCGAAATGCGCTAATGTCTTATCGGATGCTAAAATATTTTTTATTCGGATAAATGCGTCATCGTGATTACGAGTCCATTCCCACTTTGTATTTTTGTTTAATAAATTATATAATGGACTTAATACGGATGACGCGTCCGGCACGAAATTCCGGTAATAATTAGTTAGACCTAAAAACGACTGTAACTGTGACACGTTTGTTGGCTTAGGTGCTTGTAAAATGGCTTTGACTTTCTCTGGTGATTTCCTAACTCCATGTTTATTATGACGTGCCCTAGATACGAAATCCCGTCTTTAAAGAACTCACATTTACTTAACTGAACCGTTAATTCGGCATCATCTAAGCGTTGCAAAACCGTGATGAGTCTCTGCCTATGCTGTTCTTTATTTACACCCGTTATTAGGATGTCATCTAGTAAAAATATGATTCCGTCAATACCCGATAGCAAACATTCCATTGAGCGCTGGAAAATAGCGGGTGCGCTGGCCAAACCTAATACTAATCGAGTGAAATTAAAAAGACCGCGGTGCGCAGGTTAACCTCTGTGATTCCTCATTTAAAATAAATTGGTTATATGCCATTGACAAATCAATTTTACTAAAGTGTATGCCCCCGTGTAACTTAGCCAACAAATCGTGTACCGTAGGCAAGGGATATTGATCGATTATTAATTGTTTGTTGATTGTTACTGAGTAATCTGCACATAATCTGATGCTACCGTTCTTTTTCAAAACAGGCACAACTGGTGATGCGTATTCTGAGTGTTCCACAGGCTTTAAAATGCCTAGTGATAATAATCGGTCGAGTTTCTTGTCTATCAGTTCTTTTAGAGCGTACGGAACCAGTCTTGCTTTAAAAAAAATCGGTTTTGCGTCGGTTTTTAAATGTAAATCAATTTTATGTTTGTTAAAAGATCCCAGGTTGCCTGAGAAAACTTTAGGGAACATGTTAAGAAGTTGCTTGTCAATATTGGCATGGTTAGTAGACTCGCATACCGCTTGCACTTGGTCGAGCACGGCATTGTAGCGTTGTGAGCGGTCTCACTACATTTAGTCGAGTGATTCTCACTTAGTGAGTTACTAACCACATCACTACAAACGTGGCACAACACTAATATTCTAAGGACACTCTCATTTCGACTGCCGCTTGCCTTCCTGAAGGAAGTGTCTCTCAGGACTGTGTGCCCCGACCTAGGGTGAGTTCCACATTAGTATTATAATAATATAAGCTATTAATCAAGCCATCTGCTATCTGTTGATCTTGTATTCTATGCTCGCGTGTTCACCATACTTAACCTCACTTTGCATCTGTCATTGTGCCACGCTAGCTCTGCTCTTTCTCTCTGCCTGTAAGCTGCTGCGATGTGTTAGCTACTACCTATTCTGCTTTCCCCGTACCGTACCTTGGTCACTAAAAGGGGGAAGAAGCTGACACATCGCATGCGGCCTGCTACTGCTCGCACGCATCTGACATGCGCTTCCTACCGCGCCTTTCAGGGCTCCCTGTACGGGCTCAGGCTGCACACCGCCGCATGCCTGCCTACCTGCGGCCTACCGCCGCGCGCCTGTGCTGACAGGCGATCTCCACGTGTGGCAAAGGCCTGCCTACCTGCGGCCTACCGCCGCACGCCTGTGCTGAAAGGCGATCTCCGCCTGTGGCCAATGCCTGCCTACCTGCGGTCTACCGCCGCGCGCCTGTGCTGACAGGCGTTCACTACGACTACCACTACCATGTGCTACCAAGGACGGTACCCTTCCCTTCTATCCTAAGTGTGCGAGTGCTCAGACTCAGTGTCAGGATCTAACCCACGACCTAGCCGTGTACTTACTTACTTCTAAATTATGTCTAATAATTATATATAATAATCTATCTAGCTGTTTTATTATCTACCTATCCGTTAACGGCCTGCACAGCCTACCCTGTGCAGCCCTAGCCGTTACAGCATGTACAGGTATACGTGCAGGCGCCAACTCAAGGTCAAACTCCCGAATGAAGTCGCGTCCCAGCAGCGGCGGTCCGCCTGCGCGCACTACATACACATTCATGGTATGCGTTCGGCCCAGATACGATATAGGCAAATAAACAACTCCGATCGTTTCAATATTTTCCCCCGTATAACTAAATAACTTTTTGTTGGTGACTGACAATGGTAATCGTTTAAAATTCGATTTGTAGGTTTTCTCTGAGATTACGCTTACTGCTGAACCACTATCAATTTCGAACTCTAAAGCTAGACCACTGATCATTACACGCTCCGTCATTGGTTTCCCTTTCACGCACCGAATATTGTAAAAACACTCACCGTCGTCGCCTCCGTCGTCCACAGTCCCTTCCTTCACGAACTTTACTTTACCCTCGTTCGGGCACATTTTTCGCAAATGACTCTTATCTACGCACTTTTTACACTTATAGGTTTTATAACGACACTGATTTGCTTTGTGATTAGTGAATTCACATACACTGCACTTTTCCTTTTTGGAAATATTGAAGACGCCGTCCGGGCCCGCTGCGCCGATGCCGTTAGTGCCCGACGCTGCCAGCGACGAGGCATCGCGCGCGCAGCGCATGCTCTCTGCCAAGTCGATGGCCTTTGCAAGGGTCAGCTCCCGCTGATCCTGCATGAAAAGTTTGTCCCGCTTTCGTCCTGCCGCCATGCCCATGATAAACTTGTCTAGCAAGGCCTCCTCCAAATTCTTGAACGCACAGTGAGTCGCTAATCCTCTTATCCTGGCCGCCCATTGAGTGTGCATTTCTCCTGGTCGCTGTGTTGCCGAATAGAAGGTTGACTTCTCTGCAAACCCGAACCTTTTTGGTGTGAAGTGCTCGTCGAGTAGTTTTACTATATCCTCGTAACGTAATTCTTCCACCTTGCTGGGTAACGCCAGGTCATTAGCAAGCTTGAATGTTGATTCACATAATGACGTTAACAAAATCGCCCTCCGTTTGATCGTCGCTTTGTCCGTTTCTGAGGTTATGTCGTTAGCGATAAACCACTGATTTAATCGCAACTTGTAACTATTCCACTCTTGCGACTGGTGGTCAAAGGTGGAAAGAACCCCATAAGTCACTCCCGTAGACATTTTGCTATAAATGTGAGTTCGCTCGTCGCCACGTGTTAGATATGGAAGTATATATACGGAAAGGGTGACACTTGTCAATCAAACTCGCTAGTCTGTTGCACACTGGTTTAATCCTTGGACGTTACCACCCGGGCGCGGGGAGGGGCGGGGCGCAGCCCGCTCGCCTACATAGCACTAAGCACATACATAACGCAACAGGGACGCGAAATGCGATAGGTCATTACGCAACAATTGTTATAGAGGATCGAAAAACAGTTACTGCAGAGTGGTACACTAACAATTGTTCTGTCAGCTCGGTATTAGCTGTTTGAGCCGTAATGTTTACTTTCGCAGCTCGACGGCGACGACGAATGATATAGAAGATGCTCAGTGCGCCTGCACCGAATAGTATGAGTGTGTAAAATGGAATTGTGGTATGGTATATTCCAATCGTGTCTAATGATTCAACTTGTATTTCGTCTTGCATGGTAATTTGGTTCTGAATTTCGCGAAGACTGCTTAGATCTGTTGTCTGCAAATGAAAACTGCGTGTCTTCGCTAATATCTCATAGTGCGGTAGAGCCATGAGTTCTACTGGTTGCCCGACTAAGGTAATGGCCCATTTAGTGTGAAAAATATACCCACGGCGTACAGAAATAAAATATGGCGGGAATCAAAGACAAATGATTATACTTTTCAATGATAAGTGGCGCATTGCTGTGGCTCATGGGGATCATGAAAGAATAATAATAAAAAAATGTAATAATAATAAAATGAATAATAATAATCTACCTAGTATGAAAACTTAACTTATAACTTGTGGTTTTAGGGAGGAGAAAATAAAATACATTTTTTTTTAATGTTTATTCAGCCCCGTCAATGTCTAAAACATTGTCCAAGAAAGCCGCAGGTGTTTCAATATTTTCTTGATGTCTGGCCCAGGATAAAAAGTACACTATGCTCACAATATGGGCACAACTTCCTATAGTGCGGCGGCCGTGAATGCATGAGCAGTAGTATCCTTCGATACTCTCTCGACCATGTCGTGTTGCATTCACCAAAACATAAGTATAATATTGTTTACTCCTGACATGTCGAGACTGTATTCTCCCTCTAATTAATATTTTGTTGTCAACCAACGTGCGGTGTCTGTATACTTCTAATGTGTACAGACCATTTGGTCGCATGTGCTCGTGGCAGTAAGATCTGGCTAATCTCAAGTGATAACTCCCCAATGTAAACAAAGTCAATTCTTCATATGTAAGTTGAGGAAAATCAGCGAAAAATGGATCATTACCATCAATAGGCACGAAGGCTACTCTTTGCCTATTCATATTATTTTCTTGTACATATTGTGCCAATTCATTCTCTCTATTTATATTCTCATTTATAATATTTATAAATTGCTCTACGTACACGCTATCTTCGTAAGAACGTCGGGTTGCATTAATTAGTGCAGCAGTAATCCTAAAGTCCGTCATCATATTAGGCAACGCAAGATTAAAATACGTATGCCGAAATATTTTAAAATCTTTTTTAAATCGGCCATTTATGGTCTCTACTGGCCATCGGACCATTGTTATCAATCTCGATTTGTTGGCTTCGGCCGTTGATAATTGTTCTCCTCTGGGTCTGCTAGGTGGCATGTGTGGATTATAACCACAACCATCGATTGTTGAAATAGAATCCCGAAATCCGCGGTCCAATATAAATACATCATTAGACCTTAGAAACCAATGCCAATCGGAGTTTTCTTGCATGATACTGCGCATTATTGTAGCATCTGAGGTTGTTGCTGCATATGGGCCTATGACATCAACTATATAGCCATCTGTGCACACTATCAAAAATGGTTTGACTAAATTCCGGAATTTATGTAGACTATATGTTATTCTCTGAAATAAAAAGTTAGCGCTCTTTTGCACATGAATATATGTGCCGTCAAATACAAGAATTCCTGCGTCATGGTTGCCTCCAAAAATATGAGCTGGAATGGTTAGGTTTCTGGAAACAAACTCTTCTCGAGTTATGTGATCTATGCCAAGAAAATGTGGAACAAAGTCATCAGTTAAACATTTTCTAGCTATATGAATTTTTCTCTCTAAAGTACTTTTCGATATTTTGAATTTTGTAGCTAATCGTCTGTCCGGTTCACCAGTTCTTATTTTAGTCAAGTATATGCCTAAAGCGGTTGCAGGCTTATCCGTTCTGGTACGTAGAGATGGAGTTAGACTTAAAACCAAGTTGAACTGAACTTTCGTAACTCCAGTCCAAAAATGCAGTTCACCGTCATCGATCTCTTCAATATGTTCGAAATCTAATTGATGACTTCGTTCTAACCCCCATTTAAACAATTCGAACATGTCTAATACATGAACATTATTAAAATCCAGCAATGGCGTCTGAGCACTTAACTCCTCCCAATCATTTCGCACCAGGTGCGGGTGACACACGCGAGCAAGTTGAGGTATATAATATTTATTCGTATTAAGCAAGTGGAACCTTATATACGTGGGCACTAAATGACTAGGCGTATTCCTGCAGCCGTTAAATATACACCTTCTTGCGGTATTGGAGGCACGTGAATATCCTTGTAAGGACATGAAACCAGGTCTTACGTCTTGGCCGTCGTTGTATACTTCCTGTTCTCCTTGCTGGTTTGATGGACCTTGATCATGATCTTGTTGGTTTGGCTGGTCTTCAGGTTGTTCGGGTAGTTGATCTTGAACCTGTTGATCTCGCTGACGGTGCACATCACGACTCAGTCTGACCCAGCATGCATGGCAAATTGATCTTGAGCCATCAAATGGAACCTGAAAATGTGGAAATAATAATTAACATTAATCACCGAGGAAAAATATTAAGTACAACACGAAAAATGGTGGAGCATACTGGTCTGAAAATGCCTAAATTCATTTTAAAATCCAGACAATTCTTACAAGACTTTTAGGAAAAAGTAGATAGGTACAGTAAGCGCTCAAAAGTGCATGAGCACACTAAGAGTCGTATTGCTGTGAACACGCGGTATAGTCCGTACATTTGTATGTGTAAGCAACACGATACACACACCACAGATAACGCAGTTACACGAAACAACAATATATTTCCGTCGCTTTAAACATGCACACACGCACTATGCGCGTGAACTTGACCAGTTAATGGCATTGCTAAAATTCGATAGTAACTTAACAAGTGCAGATAGCAGAAAGCGTTAAGCGTTGGTATGGAATTCAAACTGTCTCAGGTTCTAATCTCGTGAAACACAGTGCGGTTTTTTGCAAATATTATTATTTTTGTTTTCGATAATAATATTTTTTAAATATTGCTGCTTTTTTATGTTGTTATTGCAATAAAGGTTTTAGAATAAAAAATGCGTGATATATGATAACAAAATTAAAAAAAATATGTTTATTCGTTATATTTATTTTACATAAGTTAATAAACTGCTACAATTATTTATCATTACTTCAGCTGAATAAGATGTGAAATAGATGTCAAGAAACTTAGAAGCAGTTTGTATTATTTAGACATATTTAAATTATGAAATATTTTAAATTTTTAATGGATTTTTTCACCATAAATATTAAGCTTTGATCATGGTCGAAGTAATTAAGTAATAAATAAGAATATTAGACTACTTAAAATGTAAAAAACTACTTACAGAATAGGTAATTTTAAGGTTAAATATGGGCAGTTTGTTTATATTTTATTTGTATTAATTATTTTACATTTTATTTGACTTTAGTAAATATTGGTTGTTATTGAGGTTAAAGCTTAAGTATTCATTTTCTTTACGAAAAGAAGATTGAAACTAAACCTCAAATTTTAATCCTAAAATAATACTATTACTAAAATAATATTAAACAATTTCGGTATATCTGCAAGAAATACGACAAACACCCTATTGAAACGTGCTTAAAAAATTCGTTACCATAAATTCATGCAATAACGAATCTGTTGTTTATTAAGTTGGTACGGTCAATATTTTAAGGTCAAAAACGGTTTTCTAGCTGGTCTTCAGTGATGCAAGCCTTCAGAGTGCACGGCGAACGGTTCATAATGACGTGTTTTTAATAATTCAGCAAAATGTCTCGTTGGTATGAAACCATTTGTTTCATTCACCATTTGACGTCGCTGCTACTCGATAATAAGCCCCTTCCTCATATCTCTTAACCCTCACAGTATTTCTCTAGAACAAAGAAAAACATTGTTTTTATTACACATAATACCTTATTATTTATTATTCACTAATCGAATTAAACCTCACAATGAATTTAAAACTTTAAAGGCATCTTCTGTCTCAACAATACCTCTGTTCTATCAACAATACCCTTGATTAAGATTTATGTTTAGTAAAATATGAAATATATTAATGATAACACTCACACTTAGTCCGGTTTCATTAGATATTCACTTCACTTTTACGCAGCGCAATAATATTCTCTGATCTGATCTGATCTCTTCAATATATTTTATGCCTGCTTTTTGATAATAATAACCACAACACTGCGCTAAATACTCGTCACCAATATTATCCACGAACCAAAAAAGTTCTATTAATTAAATACTCGTAACAAACTGCATCTACCCCACAGAAATCGAAATAATTTACTTAGTTTTTTGTGGTCTACCTGCTAAAACTTTAATATTTATGTGAACAAGACGAATGAAACTAAAAACGAATGATGATTATTGAACTAGTCATTGGTTGCAGACAAAGTGAGTGTGTGTGTGTAATGTGCGTGTCTACAGTATTGTAACAACTTATAGAAGAAGGTCGTAAGTCAAACCGAAGCGTCAGTCTATTGCTTTGTGAGATTGCTCATGGACTTTTGGTCGGTACTGTACCCTTCTAACAGCACTCTCATTTAAAAAGAAATCTGAACACCGTAAAAGATACTTATTATTCTAAAATAATGTGTGCAGTTTGTAACAAAGAGAATAAAAGTAATAGTTTAAAGCGCAGAAACTTACCTCGTGTGGTATTATTTCTTGTAGTAATAGCACGGCGTGTTCCCGATGTGTTTCGAGAAAAATTCCAGTAAGAGGGTGATTTCTGCGACGTAACACCGATCGGTTACACGCTACACAGCTATTAAGTCTTTCCATGTCAACAAAATCCAAATCGAGAAGCAAACAATCACTCAAGTAAACACGCCAAAGTAGTTAATTGTATCGGAATAATATAGAAACACGGAGAAAGCACAGATCACAACGACGAATGACGAAGGACAGGAAGGACTGCGAAGGGCGAGGTCAGGGAGGCGCCGCCGATGTTTTTCTACCTGCTGTGGATGTGTTCATTATATTATTGCGTGAGCGCAACAAAGCTGGTTATCAACTCGGGTAAGACAGAGACAGCAATATACGTGTATTATATTACCTGACCGAACGAGTTTGCTTTATGTGTGATGATATTTTTATTTAACAAAACAATGGCAAAATGTTTGTTTGTTTCATTTTCAAGTCTAAACCACTGAACCGAGTTTGATTAAATTGCCGTGTATAGATATATTTTTTGATTTGGAGTCGGACATAGTATACTTTTTACCCAAGTGACATGTTTCCATGGATAAAATAATTTACAGACAGGCGAAACCGCTAATTATTATCCAATTTTTATTGGTCTGCTGCAAGATTTCTCCAACGAATTATTTTTTTCTTTTTACATATAATGAAAAGTGGGTTATGCTTGCATTATTTACCACCATTTTCGTTTTTGTACAAAAACATTTTTGAACCGGGTCGGATTATGGGCCATGACCTTTGCTATCCAAATTGATTATACTGATTTCTGGGGTTTTTATCTTGCAACCTTGAGGAACAGTGACCAAAAAGCTTCCTTGTAACATCTGATATCGTTCTTTGCCACAGGATAATTGTTCTGGAGTGCTTGGCGTGTTGGGATTTGAAATCCAGTTGATATGTTGGTAGGGGGTGCTCTGAACATTTGTTGAGTCTTTGTAGGTCTCGGATAGGGTTGTCTGAATTGATCTGGTCGTGCATGATATTGTGGTGGATTTTGAAATACGAAAGGCTGGATTTGAGGTCTCGAGTATATTTGAAATGTTGAATTTTGACTTTCTGGCCTAACTGAACGAAAATTAGGGTGTGACCAAGAAGTAGGAGGATTAACCTGCTCAAAATTTTGGAGTTTTTCTTTTGATGATACTATTTTATTTCTTTTCTGTAAATATAGTATATTTAATTCGTCTTGAGCGTATTCAAGAGCGCTTTCAAGGGTTGATGGTCTCATACATCTTATCCTAGAACCCAATGGTTCTTCTAAGCCTTTCAAAAAACTCTTTAAAGCTAGTTTTTTTATAAAGAGTTCGTTTAGATTCAATGGTAGTTTGTATAGATTCGTGTAATTCGATGTACGTCATAATTGTGCATAATAAATATTGAACTTTTTCGTAAAATAACTGTATCGTATCGGTTCCCTGAACTAAGAGAGAAAGATCAGTATACAACGACGATTCATCTCTGTGATCTGAAAATGTATTAATTAAGGTTGATCTTATACCATTCCAGTCACTTGGAATTCCGTTAGTAGCCAAAGTACGTGCAGCATTACCAGTAATCTTGTTTAAAATCCCATTGATCAAAGATAAATTCGAAAGCTGACGTCCTGGTTCTGGACTGATATAAGTGAGCTGATCGCACAAGTTCAAAAATCTAGTTAAAACATTAGGATTTCCGTCAAATTCCGGAACTAGTCTAAGTGATTTATAAATCTTATCTGATAAATCTATCTGATTCATGTCGAATGTAGAACTACTACTCGGTTCCGTCATGGTTTCTAAATTTTCTGTTATAACTTCTAAATTACGAAAGGCGTCACTTCGCGCGATGTGGAGTTGATTGCGCCTACTAAGACTAAGGTCCCTATTACTCCGTGGGTGAAAAATTTTGGAAAATTATAGTACCCTGCGTTAAAAATATAACAACCAATACTAGGACTTATGTACTTATATGAATAGCATTACTGGCGAGCGTTGTTTCATCGATTTTTGGATGTCCCAATCTCCGTAGCAACAGCTTCCTCGACAGGCCTCCAATAGGTTCTTTGTCTAGACGGTTGATGCGGCGATTTCCTGATTTTTAGGTATTTCACATCACCACACCTTAAGTCTGTGACGAGCTACCGACTGCGCCAGATATGTGTGGGGGCGTGTGTCGGGAAACTCTCCAATAAGTAAGTCCTTTTAGGTTTCGAAATGTATTTGAAAGTTCACAAATTTAACTTTAAAATTATAAAATAGATTTCTTATTAATTAGGTTTTATATAATAGTGTCCGTTCCCACCGAAGTTAGGTAAAGAAAGACGATGACAATAGTCGGTGACGTGGGAAGCGCGGTGTCGTAATGCGATCGGTCACTTTGTCGGTAAGATATGCTGAGCTTGCAGGTTGGCTTCGTAACACACTATAATATCAGTATCACTTTAAGTTGTTTTGATTGTCAACGGCAACTGAAACCTATGAATTGAGAACTCATTGGCCATTACAAAGCCCACTGTATACGTCAAAATGGCAGTTGGGAATGTCATGACGATCTGGATACTAACGTAAAAACTCAGCTAATGAATAAATAAATCATACCGCATTGCGTAATTTAATATATTATGTGAAACAATCGTTTTGATTATTCATTTGAAAAAACATACTATGTCAAAATATATTCTGTGCGCATTATTATTTATCTACTTAAACAAAACGTTGTCTTGAAAGAAAGAAAGAAAGAAAAAGTATTTATTGAGACTCGCACAGGGAATAAAAAATTAAACTAAACACCTTCACCTTAAAACATTAATAAAAAATAAAATAAAAAAACAAGGTAAAATTAAAACAAAAGCAGAAAATCCTGTACGAGGCCAAAAGGCTCCTATCTCAGCATATGCTGCGACATTAAAAAATAAATGTCGCAGCGCTGGTATTCTGATAGGGCCCATAGTGATGTCACGGATAGAAAGATACAGAAATAAACATAAAATAAAATAAAAATAGATAAGTGAAATAACATAACATAACATCACGCCTTGTTTCCCCGAAGGGTTGGGCAGAGGTGTCCCTGTAGCAGGTAAAAAATAAAAAATAAGTAGTCCGCGTGTCTGCACCCGACGTAACAACAGTTACTTGTCTATGCCTTTAGTATCTGTGGCAGTGTTGCCAACCCGTACGATAATTATGGGGGCGTATGATAATTTGACCAATGGTGCGATGTACGATAGTGAATGTCTAACGTACGATAATTTTGAGATTTGCTGAAAAAACTATTTAAAGTTCCATTTACAAATCGTATTTGTCAGACAAAATTAAAAGCAAAAAGAAAAATATCAATGTTGATTGTCAAGTATTCAAAACATCAACGAGTAAGTTTCTCTCTCTCTTTCCCTCCCCTAATTTTTTAATAATTTTATAGTGAAAACACAAAAATATCAATTAAAAACTATGACAAAACATGTTTACGGTTTGTGCTGCTAGCGCCACTAAAGTGAAACTTAGCATTCTTCCCCTTTGACCATAGTATAAAATTATCCATTGTCTTTTGTTAGCAATTTGAATTAACGTTTTACGGTTTTTTTTTTTTAATATTTGGGTGGCCCAATTCAAGAAATCACTAAGTCCTAAAAGTGACATTTGAGATATTTATAATTTTATGTTATAAATGTCAGCTGAAATAACATGCGTTGGTTAAAAAAAACAATTTAAATACATATTATAGCGCAAACTTAGTAGTTTTATTTATTGAAATAATCAAAACGATATACGTAACAGGAGTCTCTTTATAAAATAACAAAAAAATTGGACTTATTTCTAATCCCTGGACTTAGGTATATTAAAGTGATAAATGGTGGACTTAGATATATTATTGCAGTACCCAGAACAAATTTTAAACAAAAACAGCTTATCATTCCACTTCTTCTTCAGAATCGAATTCTGCAGTTACGGGGTCCCGAGTTCCATTAAATAAATCCTCATAAAAATACCTTTCCAATTCAGGAACAGATTCTAGCAAGCGCTTTACATCTTGCAATTTAGCAGCCTTTATAGTTAAGGGTGCGTCGTAGCAGTCATCGGGCGTTTCATTGATTAATCTGCTGTAACCGACTTTATATAATGAAAACGGCTTAAAATCTTCACCTTTCATAGACACAGCAAACTCTGGTTTACCACTTCTTTTAAAAATAACTCTTCGGCATTTGGATATTCCAGGCAGACTCGCTTTTATTCGTTCATCGTACAGTTTTTTATAGTCTTTTACTTTCAGAACACCGTGAGGGCTACTTTCCTTCATCAAACTTTTCTCTAAGAAGACTATTTCAAATTTGTTTGTATTTTTACTATTTTTGTACGATAATTTTGCCCAAAAAACGATAATTTCGACGTTGGAACTCGATAATTTGAACTTTTGGAGTTGGCAACACTGATCTGTGGTGTACTAGGCATCGTTGATCGTTGAGACAAGAGACGCAGACGCAGTCACCGGCAAAAATTTATACAATAACATTAACATTACGGCTGTTTAAGCTACGTACTTTGTGAATTGTGTGAATGCTACAATAGTACAGTGTTTATTATAATGAGAAGTGTTTTGTGGTAGTCAGTTAACGGCAATTGGAGAAATACAGATAAACTAATGTTATGAGTGATTGAGTGGTTTACGAATTTCAAATTTATCCTACGACAAACAATGATAAGAAAAACAAAACAAAATGCGAAACAACTGCTGTGTCTCCACACCACACCACAGAGCCATTGATGTAAATCAATCGATGCACCGAGCATAATCGCTGCCAAACGCTCGTCACCATCGACAGACGCGTGCATATCAAGGGAAAGTTAATGTGTGCTATCCTTCACTAAGTTGAATGTGTGGTATCCTTTTGAAGCTGAAGTAAGTGCTGTTTAAACTTGATTCTGAAAGTACCAACTGTCTTTATAGCACGAAAAAGAGGTGGCAGGTCGTTCCAACAACGAGAGGCAGCGAATTTGAAACTACCACGGAAAGCAGCAGTTCCGTGCGATGAGGCCAACATGAGGTACGAAGATGCTCTGGTTTTAATCTTGTTAACATCGCGCGACCAAGAGAGTTTCTTGTATAAATAGTCTGGTTTCTTTATGAGAATTGTGCCAAAGAGTAGGGTAGCCAGGTGAAGCTTTCTGCGTTCTGATATTCTCATCAAATTACCCTTATTTAAAAAGGGAGTGATGTGGGATCGTTGTGGGACATTGTAGCAGAATCTTGCACAAGCATTCTGCACCCGCTGGATAAGTTTTTCGTTTCTACCGAGAATGCACGCCCCATACACAGTGTCAGCATAGTTCAGCTTGGATAGAACAAGTGACTCACACAGCATGACATGCATATCCACACTTATGTAGGGACGGACACGATACAAGAGCTTGAGTCGGTAGAAGCAGTTACGCACGGCCTCCAATATGTGAGTTTCGAAATGCAGCTGCCCATCAAATACTACCCCAAGGTTACGAGCTTCCAGAACCCTCTCCACATCACAACCATCAATCCTGAGGTCCAGGTTGCAAGCAAGCATTTTGTTCAGGAAATCCCTAGATCCTATCACAATGTACTTGGACTTACTTGGGTTCAGGACCAAAGAGTTTCTTCTGGACCAGGCCGAGATTCTGTCCAAATCTTCATTCTTGCTGACCTTACCATTTGAACAAAACTTCTAAAGTTAGCAGATTCTTTTTCACCGTTAATTATGATGTTTATCACAAATAAACGCATTAATTCCTCATTGATACCACACATTCAACTGCCTCGTTGGTCTAGTGGTCGCAAGCGCTACTGCTGAGCATGAGGTCCTGGGTTCGATTCCCGGGTCGGGCAAAGTGTTATTTGGTTTTTCTATCTGGAATTTCTCAGTAGCAGCCCGGAGTCTGGATTTGTGCCCGGTTGATGGCAATAGGCTCGCCCCCTATTACATGGGACTTAAACATAACTGGCGAAATGTGGGTGTACCTACTACAGGTACACCTCTGCCCAACCCTTCGGGGAAACAAGGCGTGATGTTATGTTATGTTAATTCCTGAAAGTACATTGAAAATGCTTTAATTTGGCGAGCGATTTTCACTTGTAAATATTGAGGATAAAAAGGGCCCCGCTGGATGGAAAAACACTTACAAATGTAATTTCTGCTGTATAAT
Organism: Agrochola litura; assembly: GCA_949152395.1. Classification (NCBI taxonomy): domain Eukaryota; kingdom Metazoa; phylum Arthropoda; class Insecta; order Lepidoptera; family Noctuidae; genus Agrochola; species Agrochola litura. The sequence goes on from OX424520.1 coordinate 8,946,217, forward strand.
CCAATGTTTTTGAAAATAAATGAATAATTTGAAAAGTACATTGGAAGGAGTATCTCCAATAAAATTTTCAAGTCTCTAAGCAATAGGATAATGAAGGGGCCCGCTGGATAGAAACCGATAATAAATGCCATTTCTGTCTTAGTGGCAGAGGTACATTGAAACTTTTCGTTCGATTCGACAAGTACGTTCAATAAGCTAACAGTCTACATCGGTTTCGTTGCTGTGGCTCAGGGGGGCCAGCTAGATAGAAACATATGCTTCGCTGACGGCTGCTTGGCTCGATACTGAAGACGTCATAGATCTTCCTAGTAGGGTATAATTGGGGGTTCTGCGTCACTTGCTCTCGCATGCTCGAGCTGCGCGATGCAGAAGCCCCCAATTATACCCTACTAGTGTAGGTCATCACTTGCATATCTTATTCAATGATACTTATTGATATAATCTCTTCCTTTCACAGCATTCAAATAAAAACAATGAGGAAAGTTTATAGCATGTTGCATCCAAGGATCGTCGTAAATCTCCCAAACTTCAATAACACCTCCACATGAGAAACATACAGTTCTATCATTAATTCCATCACCGCAATAAAATAATCCTGCGTCAGCCATTTCCATCACCAGCCTTTTTCGAGAGTCAGTTGTTACCCAATAATAATTAAAAGAATGTAAACGCATTTTATGCGTGTGATATATGTCATATCGAGGATTGTAGTTTTCTTTTAACATTTTCGTCATGCAATAAGTACCTACTTCAAACAAATATTAATGAAAATATAATGAAGTCGCATTCTGTTGCTAACAATGTATATAGACATTCATTACATGTTCTAGGAGAGGGGGTTAGTATGGTAAACTACAGTGACGTATTAGTTTGAAAGAATAAATAAAACATTTCATTTAAAAACATTTATTCTCAAAACACCATTTTTTTAAACACAGAACATTTTTTAAAGCACATACTTTTTCATGATAAATACAACTATACAAATCTTGAGAATATAAATGTTGATCATAAAGACATAACAAACTAGGACAACCTAGTTAGATTTCGGGAGCGCAAATGAAACGGAGTTTGAGGGGAAGTAAGAGTTTATTACGACCCGAGCTTTACAGAAGTTCATGTAAGACTAACTTAGCTTATCTTAATTCTAATACATCGCAAAACTTTCTCATAGACCGGTGGTCGGCCCACCCGCGGTCGCGCCACACATCCTGTCACGTACGCCTAATCACAAAAGTGTCAGGTCAGCGTCTAGACTCTACCACATACCACAGCGTTAGGCTGGGAACATAACTCCTCCCCCCTTAAATCAAAGTTATCGGAAAAACAGGGGTTTTCCGAGAACTTGTATAATTACAAATTAGAAACTACAATTATCACTTAAACTATTCCTATAATAAAGTCACAACTTGAAACTTGTAAAGTCAATCAAACTAATAGTATAGGTCTTTGATTAACTTGACCGTCCTCAGGTTGTGCGGGATTATCCTCAATAACTCTATCCCGTTCTTTACAGAATTTTCTTACAACATCTAAATACTTATATATAATTACAGCTACTGACAATAAAATGACTACCGCGTATAAGACATAAAGGGCGACACTAACACTTTCACTTGTGGTTTCACTTTTCACTGTATTTGCACTATTCTTCAGAATATTATTCAGTTGACGTATGTCATCCAAATTGACTCCCTTCAGATTTATAGGTTCGATCCTTGCTGCGTCACGAGTCAGATCTATCAAGTCAGGTAAGTTCAATAAGGGAACAGGCATATAATCCGTTTGTAGTGAGTAAGAGCGCCGTCCATGTATTTGAATATTATCTATAGAGACATCACATTGTCCTCGTACCGTTAGCAGATATGTTCCTCGTATGCGTTCTTTTGTTTCATCATTATTACAAGTCTGTGATATGACTTGGTTGTGTTTTGAATACACTATCCAACTATTGGGACCAATTCTTTGAAGTTTCAGGGACTCAGATAGTATCTTACGTGGGAAACAGCGCGACAGATTGTCGTGGTATTTCATTAGTTGCTCAATGCAAGTTTCTTCTCCATATTGAATTAGTTTATCTTCAGAGCAGAGGTATTCTTTAGCGGTTATCTCTTGACACGGTTGATCAGTTGGACGATACCTTGACCCTTCTACTAGTAGGTAGGGAAATTCAGGAATAACAGCAAAGGTAAGATTTGAGGAATCATCTGAGATAGGAATGGAATACAGTTTATAGTAACTATAAGTTGCATTATAAATAAGTGGAACTTCGATTACAAAAGTTAATTCTTCATTCTTAATGTAAGCTTTTACAGATAAGGATTCTTCTATGTTTATTAAATTTCGTTCATTTACAGGGTACATTAGATTATCATATTGGCTTATATATTTTAACACTTTCAACAGTTCGCTAGGATTCATTACGGCCTTATGTAATACTGATAATTTACTGAATGCAATGGCCGTTTCAAGTTCGCTGAGTTTTATATAAAGTGTTCTAAAGTTTACAATAAATTGGTTTAGTATTCCGAAGACATAGGTCATATAAATTGAGTGATTATCTTTCTTAGTGAGATCGGTTACAAGACCTTCAAGTAATTTCATGCGTGCGTCTATTATTTTTGTATTTTCATTGATTATTTCGGTAGAATTCAGAAAATGATCCAACATTTTAGATATCATCGTAAATTTGTTAGAAATTGCTTGTTCCTCGGTCTGAATACTACTGATTATATTGTCATATCTGACTGCATCTTCATGGTCAAGATTACCCGTTATAATTTTGATGATAGAGCCAAGAGGGTTTACAATACCACGTTTGAATCTTTTAGATGGAATTAATTGCTGTAATTTTTCTAGAGTCTCATTTTTTATATACTCCACCTGTATTTTAAGGCTCCTGAACTCATCCGCATACGATTTACTTGGGTGTAACATTTGGCTAAATTCGGAATATTTTTTAATATTAAAGGAAAGATCTGTACCAATGCATTGGAGGTTGATTATTTTAACAATAGACCATTTATCATATTGCATAAATGCTTGACCTAATTTCACCGGAAGAATCCCAGGGTTTTGATTAATCTTTACCACTTGAAGGGCCTGGCTTGGAAGACTCCAACTGGTCGTTGTCCATATCACCAGGATGCAACACCACCTGTGGAGGACGTTTTACATTTTTAACCGGAACTTTAGTATCTCTATATTTTACTTTTATTGGTACGATGTTACGTTCTATCTGACCTGTAACCATGGCCTTTTGAAATCTAGGTTTATCTTTAGCTTGTCTTCTATTTACGGCCTTAATGAAAATCGGTTGGCCTATTTCTAAGGCTGGTCTGGATTCGCCTCCCCGCTTGGTTATAATTCTTTCCTTATGACTTTTTACCTTTTCAGAAAGATATTTATAAATTGCCCGTGTTCTTTTCTTATGATCCCTGATTAGTTGCTGATTGTATGCTTTATCGAATTCAGAGTTAAAAATTGAGTTTAATTCCGTATGACCAAACGCAGCTTCGAACGGTGTTAAATCAGTGGTACTGTGGATAGTGTTATTGTAAGCCATAACGGCGTAAGTCATCACTGATGTTGCGTCTGTAAATTTCTTTTCATACTTTGCTAATCGATATATTTCTATAATTGTAGAGTGAAAACGTTCTATGAGCCCCATAGAATTGGGATTATTAGGTGTACCTATGTGTAGTTTAATTTTGTGCAAGTCCGTCAGTTCTTTTAATAATTCATTATTAAATTCGGTTCCCGGATCAGAACTTATTTTCTGTGGTATACCGTAAAAAGAAAAGTATTTCATTAATGCTCTGACCACTTCGGGTGTGGAGCGAGATGCAATTTCTATCGCTTGTCCTAATTTGCTAAAGGCATCGATTAAAGTTAAATAGTATTTTGATTCTATACTGAACAGATCTATAAATATTTCCTGAAAGGGGGCGTTCTGGGTTTGTGTGAGCTGTAGTACAGGTTTAATTGGTTTTCTGTCATACTTAGAGGTTTTACAACGATCACATGAGTTAATTATGGCGGAAACGGTTTCGGATAAATGTGGCCAATGATAATTACGACGGATTCTTTTAACAGTTTCTGTAATGCCGCGATGACAGGTCTTGCCTTCATGTAACTTAATCACAATGGCTTTCTGTTCCTGTTCATCTTCGACGTAAATAACGCGCTCGGTACATTCATAAAAAATAACCATATCTTTCTTAAATAATGAAATTATAATATTACTAAAGTCTTTTCTGTGTTCTGGATTCTCAAAATAAATGAAATACTTAATTTTGGGTTTTATATATTCTTTTAAAAATGTTTTGATATGATCTTGATTATGAAGAGGCAAAAATACTTCCAACACTTTTTGTTTGTCCCTAGACAAGTCTTTTACGTGGAGCTCATTACGAAACCAGCTAAAAACTAGTATTTGATTAGGTTTGGTGTCTATTGCTTCCTTCAATATCGGTATTCCATGGGATTCGAGATCTTCGGCTGAATGAACTGTTTGTATACTAGAAGGTTCAGAGGGTATAGGACAATTATTGGGTGATTGTTCCAAGTCTGTACGAGTATCGAAATCTAAATCTATGGTCATTGGGCTAGCTGTCGCGGTTCTTTCAGAGTCGGAAACAGAAATAGTCCTTGAGTCATCAGAATTTAGTGCGGCCACGTCTTCTAAATAATTTTGAAGTCTACTTTCTTTTTCGTTTATATTAACAATCATTGAAATGTCGTCGGAAACGTTGGCTTCTCCTAGTGCTTTAAGTTGAATTCGAGATAGCGCATCTGCAGTTACATTCTGTTTACCATTTTTATATATGACATTAAAGTCATATTCTTGCAACCGCAAGCGCCAACGCGTTAGCTTGTTATTAGGTTCTTTGAGTTGATACAGCCAGACTAACGGTCTATGGTCAGTGTAGATATCAAATTTATGTCCGTATAAATAAGGTCTAAAGTGTTTTGTGGCCCACATGATTGCCAATAATTCGCGTTCAATAGTACTGTACCTTTTTTCCGTATCTGTCAAGGTCCGACTGGCATATGCTATTGGTTTGTCACTACCTACAGGGCCCTGTGACAAAACCGCGCCAATTGCAACTTCAGAGGCGTCTGTCGTTAATAAAAATGGTTTATTCATGTCCGGGTATTGCAATATCGGTGCGTTTATCAGAAGTTCCTTACATTTTTCAAAAGCTTCGGTATAATTTTGGTCTATGACTACCTTTTTACCCTTTTTCAAACAGGCTGTCAATGGCTGTGTGATTTTGGAGAAATCTTTAAAATCTTTAATAAACCGTCTATAATAACCCACAAAGCCTAAGAATCGCTTGATTTCAGTCTGTGTCCGTGGTAAAGGATATTTAAGAACTGCCTGTATTTTGTCGTTGTTTGGTCGTAGTCCGTTTTTAGTCAACGTGTGTCCTAAGTACTGCACTTCCTTACGTAAAAATTCGGACTTGTCTAACTGAACCTTCAAGTTAGTTTGACGAAGTCTATCGAAGACGGAACGTAATTTTTGAACATGCTCTACCAGTGGCGTAGCGTGCCATTTTGGCGCCTGGGGCGGGAGACCCACTTTGCCGCCCCCATTCTATAGGTGCTTAATTAAAATTAAATTGCACAGGCAATGAGATACTTTTTATTGAAGAAAAAATTGGATGAGCGGTTTTACAAGCGGATTCTACGAGCCTTATGAGCAGCGAAGTCAGAAATAACTTTGTCAAAATCAATATTAGCAGCCAATTCTTGTTCAATCGACAATATAGCCAAGTTTGATAATCTAGCGGAGCTCATAGTAGATCTGAGGTAATTTTTTATTAGCTTCAACTTCGAAAAACTTCTCTCACAGCTTGCCACACTAATCGCCAAAGTCAAATATATACGAATCAAGATGACTATATTTGGAACCGAAATTCCGAGATTCAGTTTTTGAATGAACTGGAGGAGCTCCAGTGGTCCTTTACCACTTATATCTTCCTCTGATTCAGAACAGGCAATAAATTGCTGGAGACGCTTCCGCTCCATCTGAAACTCGTCCTTGTCGATGTCTTCTAATACATGGGAAAGATCACACTCGAACTTGCTGTCCAAAAGTTTTGCTGGCATCAAAAATCCGAACTTGTCCGATATTTCTTGAATTTGCTGGAATCGAGTCGTCATTTCTTGAATGATCTTGTCCAATGATGCGAACACCTCTCGACGGATTTCCTGCTCGTGAGACAAAGCTGCATCTGCAGAAGATTCATCGCCATGCATGCGTTTTTTCCTGCAAATTCTTCTCGTTTTGAGTTCGATTCCGAGTTTTTCGCAAAGAGTCTTAGCAAAGTCAATTGCTTCTTGCACTAAACGGTCTCTACTTTCCACTAAGAGGGTTTTCAAAGCGCAGAGTTTCTGAGCACACTTATCCACACTTAGTCCTCGTTGCTGCAGGTAAATCTGTGCGTCATCTACTTCAGGTAGCACTGCAGCCCAAAAGCCAAGAAAAGTTAGGAAGTTAAATGACTGCATGGCTGTCAGGAGAAGACTGGCTCCCGATCTTGTTTCGGAAGTTTGAGATGAATCTGTTAATTGTTCCAGTACCTCAAGAACTCCCTCAAACTTATTTTTAAGCATCTTGACAGCTACATGTCTAGCGCTCCAACGCGTTTCAGTGACTCGTTTCACTGCTTGACCTGTGACGGCAACCAAAGCGTTCCATCTAACAGTTGATGCAGAAAAGAAGGCAAATAGCTTCTCTAGAATTCCAAAAAACGTCACCGAATTCACTGATTCAGAAGCAGCGTGTACCCCAGCCAAGTTTAGTGAGTGGTTTGTGCATGCAACGAATAGAGCTTTCGGATTTAGTGCTTTAATCCGGGCTTGAACTCCATTGTGGATCCCTGACATTGTGGCAGCATTGTCATAAGCCTGTCCTCTCAGATTCTGTATGTCCAGTCCGTCTGATGTTATCTTCGCGATTATATCGTTGCTGAGATCTTCTGCATTTTTTCCTTTTGGTTGGAAGAAGTCAATGAAAGATTCTACCACAGCGACTTTTTCTCCTTCGATATGTACGTATCGCAGAACTTGGCTCATTTGGTCATTGTGGGAGATGTCTGGTGTACTGTCGAAGATTACGCAATAATATTTAGCTTTTTGAATACGACGGATGATGGTGGATCGAACTTGCTGTCCCAGTAAATTTATAAATTCATTCTGGGTTTCTGGAGACAGATATGAAACTGACACTCTTGCTCCCAGCTTTATCTTTGTCAGGTGTTCCATTAGAAGAGGATCGTATTTAGCTAGGAGGTGCACTAACTCTAGAAAGTTCCCGCGATTGCCACTATCATCTCCTCGAATGTCTTCTCGATGTCCTCTGAAGGCCAGATTCTGTTTGGCTAAGAACTGGATAATATTCAGCAACCTGTACAATACATCCCTCCATTTCTTCTCCTCACTTTCGAAAACTTCTTGTTGTTTCTGATCGATGGTTGCTTTACAGTTCAGGCGAACTTCCAACTCCTTCCATTTCAAGAAGCTCTGTTCATGGCCCAGGTTATTTTCATGGTCTCCGATTCTTGGATTTAGCTTCCACCATTTGTTGAATCCTTCTTCAGATGCGAAGTTCGAGCCGGAATTGCCAAACAGCTTGCAAGAAAAACAATACAAAGACTGCTTCAGAGGCGAGTACACCAGCCATGTTCGGAGAACCTTTTCGCCATTAGATAATGGTTTGTAGAACCACTCTTTGGTTAGTTTTCGGGTACCGCCTTTCGTTGAAGTCCCTGAGCGAACAACATCGGCAAATTTGGAATCGATGTGCTGTACTGAGTCAGACCCGCGACGTACTAGAAGCGTTCTGACTTCGTCGGTCATAGGAGAAGGCCAGCAACCTACATCGTCGAGATTCACATCTTTGACTTCGGCAGGAGCAGAAGGCACGATTTCAATTATGTCTTCTTTGGCAACATTCACTTTTTCTGCAGGCTTATGACTAGATGCTTGAGGCACATCTGGTGAGTCGACTTCGTCTTGACCCTGCTCTGTGGTGGGACCAGAACTACTTCCAACTGCGACGCCAGGCACGTCTTCTTCTTGTGCCTGTAAAATAAGTTATGTATTCCCATGAATATTGGCTAGAAGACACGTTCGAATTTCAAATAAGTATTTTAACTATCACAAAACAAAAGTGGTTTTGGTGACGGCGCGGCTAAATGAAAAATTATGTTACCTACCATAAATAATCAAGTGATCAAAAAACAAAGAAAATATTCCTAGACATTTACAAAACATTCCCAATACAAAATTTCATCTTATTTTGTTTAGCGGCTTAGGCTATAGAGCTGACAACTAAAAACAAACGCACATACATACACATTTTGATTTTTTACTTTAGATAAAGAACCTTGCAATTTATTGCGAGCGACCCAGCCAATAAAATGTCTAAAATAACTGGAGTAATTCTAGGCCACACACGATTCTAGATGGAGGAATCATATATCTACTTACACTGGAATCACTTCCGCTGCTGCAGGATGCCACCGAAGACGTTAACGTGGCTTTCGAACCAGAACTAGAACTGAAATATTTCAGTAATGCACCTTGAGACTTTTTCGCATCTGCTGCTTTCTTAGCCCTTTTTTTGCGGAATTCCGCACCGCTTTCTTTGACTCTTTTCATTTTCAAAAACTAATTCAAAGATTGGGTAAAGATCTAAATGTTTAGTTTTAGAAGATTCAATAGTATTTAAAAGATCGAAACACAATCAAAACGACTTTCGTTCCGTATCCAAAACTCTCGCAAAACAAACATACGAGTAATGCGTGATTGCGTAATGGCACTTCACGATGCACTAAAACAAACAAAGTACCTACAAATGAATGCGTAGTACTAATTCAATGAGTGCGAAAGAGAGGCATCGACACGGGCCGACTCGTAAAACAAAAGATTTCAGATTCAGATCAACTCGGTTCGCGCGCGTTGCCTCGCCGGCGCGGCGGGCGGGCGGCGCGGCGTGATGCGATGTTGCCGTTCGTATGTAAACAAACAAACCTTATAAAGAGCTCTGTCAGTAATTTAGCAATTTTTCTTTTAAATAAATTTTAAAAAATCCTTTGTGCGCAAAATTTTATATAAAAATGGAAAATTATACTGTGTAATGAAATGAATGAATCATAGATCAGATCTCAACCCGCTTCAACGGCGACATTTTGCCGCCCCCCGCGGGCTGCCGCCCGGGGCGGGCCGCCCCCTCCGCCCCACCCACGCTACGCCACTGTGCTCTACTATGCCATTTGAATATATTAGTATATCGTCTAAATAAACCAGGCAATGTATACCCTGTAGGCCTCTCAAGACATTATCGAGAGTCCTCTGAAAGGTTGCCGGAGCTGTTTTAAGACCAAATGGCATATGGAGGAATTCATAATGTCCATTTTGTGTAGAAAAGGCTGTTTTTTCACTGTCAGAAACTTCAATTTGGTGATATCCGGACGCTAAATCTAATGTGGTGAAGTAGTTGCTTTTGCCAAGTTTGTCAAATAAGTCGTATATATTAGGAAGTGGGTACTTGTCATCGATCGTTATGTCGTTGAGTCTGCGGTAATCTATTACCATTCTATATTTCACCTGACCGGAGGCATCTGCCTTTTTTGGTACCAAATGAACAGGTGCACTCCAGGGTGAATGTGATTCTCGGATTACATTGTCCTTGAGAAGTTTTTCGACCTGTCGTTTGATTTCTTCAGCCTGTGCTGGAGCTTGCCTATAAGGTTTTATATAGATTGGGTCCTCATTAATAGTCCGAATATGATGCTTTACCTGGTTTGTAAAAGTCAAAGGCAAGTCTTCGCAGTAAAATATGTCCTTATACTCGAAACATAATTCACTAATCATTTCATTTTCTTCTTGGTTGAGATGATGAAGTCTCAATTTCTGTAAGTTGGCTGTCAGTAACGAGTCAATGTCAATGTCAGTTAACCCAGTTGTGTTATTTACTATACACTCTTCAGAGAAGTTGGTAACTTTGAAAGGAGCGGTTATAGTTAGCCTTACTTCAAGGTCAGTAGCATTCTGAATTATAGTGGAGGCAAGGTAATTTTCACACTTTACAATTGCAGTTGGCATTCTAACACTTTCGTGAAATTGCGTGTAATCTAATATGGCATAGCCATCTTTCTTATTTACGGGTAGCCTCACTTTATGTTCGGTACGAGATTCAAGTTTAAGTTCATGGTCAGTGTTATAAATTATAGGAATATTAATATCGTTTATCTTTAAAATTCTATTCTTAAAACATATACTAGCATTAAGTTGAGACATAAGATCCATTCCAATCAATCCATCATATTTATAATCCACATCATAAATATAAAACTTATGATAACCATTTAATTTAAAAATTGAAAAAAGGGGAATATTAGCTACTTCATTATGTTCGCTCGTAGCATGTGTACTGGTAACTGTAAATGGTTCGTAGAATTTTGACTGTGGGAAATATTCATCAACTTTTCCAGGGCTTATGAAAGATCTAGTGCTTCCTGTATCCAACATAAATTTACCGTTTATGTCGGGAATTGGGGGTTATATAAGGATGTTTAAGATTAGCGTCAAACTTAAGTTCTATCATTTCGGGTGAACACGAATCAAATTTATTTGAAAATTTGGGACATCTTTTGCGACATCTTTAGAGTCTACTTTATTTTCAGCTGAATGCGAATCATCAGCCTTTTCAATAGCTTTGGGAATTTCAGTATTTGGGTTCTGATCCACGCAATCGTTGTTAATGTACATATTTGTATAGTCATAGTCACAGTATCCTAGATAACATATACCATAATCATTGTAATTGGGGTCATAATAGTACTGTTCATTACTGGTATAAAGCTCGTTAATAGGAAAACTTTGTGGTTGCCTAACAGGTGCTGGAGCCGTTCTCATTGTTACGTCACGATCACCCAATAAATTGTTAGGGGGGCGGTGGCTCGAAGGTTGTGGAGCTCTATAGCCGAATTGTCCTACTTGAGGTCTATAACCGAATTGTGCTGCTTGGGGTCCATAACCGAATTGTACCGCTTGGGGTCCATAACCGAATTGTGCTGGTTGGGGTCCATAACCGTATTGTGCTGCTTGAAGTCTATTACCGAATTGTTGAGGTTGTTTATTCCCAAGCTGCGGTAATTGCGGTCGAAAGCCTATTTGTTGATTCGGCATATTCGGACGTACAAAAACTTGGTTAGGTATACCGTATTTAAATTGAGTTTGATTTGCAGACGGCCTGTGGTAATTATGTTGCAATTGAGGTGCTGTAAAGGTAGGTTTCGGATTGTTTGAACTTGAATTAACGCCTTTTTCAGATGATGGCAATAACTGATGACCTTGTGGCCGATGTTGTAACATTTTGCTGCGTAAATTATATTGTTCCTGGAAATTAACCTCTTCAAGGACAAATTGTAAGGCTTCTTCCAATGTACTAGGATTTTTCAATCGAACAATCCGCACCATATGTTCCGGTAAATTGTACATAAAAACGTTAAGCGAAGTGTTATTATAAATTACTTTCTTAGCTTCTCTTAACGTAGCGGAACCGTTCTGATTAACCTTAGATATTAAAATAGCACGAATATCTTGTATACGGCTGCAAAATTCAAAATATGACTCATTTGATTTAATTTTTAGGGTTTCGAGCTCAATTGCCACGCATTCCTCACTTCTGGGATCACCAAAATGTTGGATCATTAAAGATTTAAATTCAGAATAAGTTTCAAGGTCACCCCTTTCACTTAAAAGAGCCGCTGCTTTACCCTTTAATTTACTTGTAATATTCTGCATTAAAAATTCGTTTCGCTCTGAAGTCCCTTGACATTTTCCGATAACATATTCGCACTTTCGTAAAAATAAACTAAGTATATTAGTTTCACCATTAAATTCGGGAATTAATTTTAAAACATCTTGAGGTATCAAAGAATCTGGCAATTGCATCGGAAACGGAGTTTCAGAACGAACCGAAGGGGTCGCCCCTGCCGCCGCCGTCGCAGATAAAGGAATTTGACCTACATTGTTAATTTTAATTTTGTCTAAAATGAATTTTAGACAAAATTAAAATTAACAATGTAATTTAAATTGTAAAATTAAAAGATAAACCTCAATTTATATGTTAAATTATAGCGTAGAATTAATAAAAATAGTCAGAAACATTAATGTTACTTTCCTCTTAAAAAAAAACTAAATTAAACTAATTCTAATTACGTCTATCACAATAATAGTGTAGGGAATGAGGAAGGATGTAGAAGGTTACTCACATGCCAACCGCTTGATATATTATCACCATCTCTGCTAACCCACGTAATTTGCGCGTTATCTAAACTTATTTATTTGGTTCGAAGATTGCCCAATATAGAACGCCTCACTGATTTTAAGCACGACGACTATACGTATATAACAGAAACCACTGGCGAAACACAGTCCACGCGTTCTCATGTATTTCACAGATTTTCGCACTTGACTTTTCGCGGAGGAAAACTGTTTGCGGCAATCCTACCGGCTGCGCCAGTTAGATTTCGGGAGCGCAAATGAAACGGAGTTTGAGGGGAAGTAAGAGTTTATTACGACCCGAGCTTTACAGAAGTTCATGTAAGACTAACTTAGCTTATCTTAATTCTAATACATCGCAAAACTTTCTCATAGACCGGTGGTCGGCCCACCCGCGGTCGCGCCACACATCGTGTCACGTACGCCTAATCACAAAAGTGTCAGGTCAGCGTCTAGACTCTACCACATACCACAGCGTTAGGCTGGGAACATAACTACCTTTGTCTTCTAAATTATTTATATTATTATTGTTGTATACAGGTACCTACATACTTCGTAGTTTATAAGTTGTGTGTTTATTAGTTCTAAGTCTACCCTCTATCATATTATTGTTCCTACCCTACTCTTATGATTTACTCACTTGTATTTTCGAGGCTACTTAGCTCAATACACAAATAACGATATTTGGTGTTTTATTAAAGACATAATATTGGCGACGAGTAGAAAACATGACGGAGTGTAAATCAGTGAAATTTCATGAGTTCAATGTGAAATGTGATAATTGGGACAATTACATCGACAGACTTAAATATTGTTTTGAGGCGAATGGAGTTGTCTCAGATTCGGCTAAAAGGGCAAACTTCTATACAGTGTGCGGCGTACAAGTTTTCGAGACCCTTCTGGCGTTGATTACACCTAAAAAGTCTAGTGAAGTAACATTCAGTGAAATTGAAGCGATCCTAACCAAACATTACAGCCCAAAACTTAATGAGATTTCTGTGTCGTTCAAATTTTATAAGCGCGATCAACTACGCAGTGAATCCGCCGCGGAATACATAGCGCAACTCAGAAAAATCAGTGCCGGTTGTAACTTTACGGACATGGAAAGGATGCTTCGTGACAGATTGGTATGCGGTATGAACAATCACAATTTGCAGTACGAACTGCTAAAGAAAGGTAATTTGCGATACCATGACGTAGTGGATGCTATGCTATCAGCCGAAAGTGCGGGTAGGGACGCTCGTATGATGCAGAGCGCCTCCGTTACCGGCGCCGCCGTCAGCCACGACGCGACGGCAGTGGACGCCGCGGCGACCTCGCCGCCGTTATGTGAACCTATGGACGTCAACGCCGTACAATCCAAAGCAAATGTACGACTGTGTTATCGATGTGGAGACCGGCACGCGGGCGAATGTCGCTTCGTTAACGCCGTGTGCCACTTTTGTAAGAAGAAAGGTCACATCGAGAAAATATGCACCGCTAAAAAGAAAAGTCGTTCTGAAAAAATTAACTTGGCCGAAAACGAGACTGACATGCAACTTAATGGCATTTATAAAATGGAGAGCTCGACAAGCTCTCGCGTTCCGGCATATGAGGTGAAGCTGCTATTGGACGGCGCGCAGGTAGCGATGGAGGTGGATTCCGGCGCCGCTTTCTCCTTGGTGAACCAGGAAACGTGGGCGCGTGTGCGCTCGCGCAGCGTATTGCGCGCGGTACCCAATCGCCTGTGCACGTGGAACAGCTCGCCGGTCACAGTGATGGGACAAGCTCAAGTGCAAGTACAATATAAAGACATTAAGTGTGTTTTGAATGTTATTGTAGCTAAGGGCTCGGGACCGAATCTGTTGGGACGTAACTGGTTCGAGGTACTAGGTATTACTCTAAATGTTAATATGATATCTGAACTTGACATGTCTGCGAATGATCAGATTGTAAGTAAGCATAGCGAGGTTTTCAGGGACGGACTCGGTACTTACAGGGGGGACCCTGTGGCTATACATTTGAAACCAGGTGCGACTCCTAGGTTTTTGAAGGCACGTCCCGTACCTTATGCTATTAAAAACAACGTTGAAAAAGAGATAGATCGTCTAGTGGGAGAAGGGGTACTTCGCCCGGTTACTTTTTCAGAATGGGCGACTCCGGTTGTTCCAATACCCAAACGAAACGGGGACATTCGTCTTTGCGGTGACTACCGTAGTACAGTTAATCAGGCTACCGAGTCTGACACCTACCCTATGCCGACGGCAAGTGAAGTGTTTGCTACGGTTGCTGGTGGCAAATTTTACACGACACTCGATCTTGATCGTGCATATACACAGGTGGTCGTCACAGAGGCCACAGCACAGCTGTTAACATTAAACACATGCAAAGGTTTGTTTTCAGTACACAGATTGGCTTTTGGTGTTAAAGCCTGCCCGGGAATTTTCCAGCGCTTGATGACGGCGTTGCTGGCGGGCATTCCCGGCGTTGCGGTACTGATCGATGACGTCATCGTCAGTGGCCGGACGATGTCGGAGATGACGCAGCGCCTCGACACTGTACTGGAGCGCATCGGTAAGGCAGGTTTGCGGCTCAATCGGAACAAATGTAGGTTTGCCAAAGAACGTGTCGAGTTTCTAGGTTTTGTCATAGACGCTGAGGGTATTCATCCTGCACCTAGCAAAGTCGAGTCTATCGTCAACACTCCTGAACCAAAGAACGTTCAACAGCTACAAGCGTTTTTGGGATTATATAATTTTTATGAGAGGTTCGTACCTCGCAAAGCCACCATGCTCGAGCCCCTACATAGGTTGCTCGACAAAGCACAATCTTGGCAATGGACAAACAGGGAGCAAAGGAGCTTTGACACGGCTAAAAGGTTGCTGTCATCTGACTTGACGCTCGTTCATTACGATTTAAATAAGTCGTTGGTATTCACCTGCGACAGCTCAGAATACGGCGTCGGCGCTGTATTATCCCACGTTATGGAAGACGGACAGGAGCGCCCCGTAGCTATGGGTTCCAGAACTCTACATATTCACGAACGCCGTTACTCACAATTGGATAAAGAGGCCACTGCTATTTCATTTGGAGTTAGCAAGTTTCATAACTATATAAGTGGAAGATCCTTCACTATAGTTACGGACCATAAACCATTGTTGGGCATATTCGATCCGAAGCGACCTATGCCCACAGTCTTGTCACCTCGCCTAACGAGGATCGCAATTATGTTGACGTCACACAATTACGAAATTGTGTACAAACCGGGGCAACAGATTGGTCACGCTGATGGATTGAGCCGCTGGCCACAGCCAGTTCCCAACCAACCTGAACAGCAGTTATATGACGTGTTGCTGATGGCAGAGACACCTACCGACTTCCCTGTGGATGCTGACCAAATAGCATTAGCAACGAAGCGAGATAGGCTATTATCTCGTGTCAGTCATCATGTACTAAGCGGTTGGCCAGCTAGAGTTACCGATGATGAACTGCGTCCATACTGGTTACGTCGTTCGGAACTCTCTATGCATGAAGATTGTATCTTACTGGGTTGTCGAGTGGTGGTACCGTCATCATTGCGTGAAACGATACTACGTGCTTTACATAAAACACATAACGGCATCGTCCAAACGAAATCACTGGCTAGGAGTTATGTTTGGTGGCCAAAACTGAACGAAGATGTTGAGGCATTAGTAGGCGGATGTAACAAATGTCTTGAAAATCGGCACATGCCTCCGAAAACTAAATCTGAGTGGATTACGCCTACAAAGCCGTGGTCTCGAATAAATGTGGACTTTGCGGGACCTTTCCAAGGTAAATATATTTTAATCGTGGTGGACGCATATTCCAGATGGCCTGAGGTGATCTTGGTAAACAATATGACCGCGGGAACGGTCATTAGACACCTCAGAAATTTATTTGCAATCCATGGTTTGTGTGAGACATTGGTTTCCGACAACGGAACGTCCTTTGTGTCAGCTGAAGTTAAGCAATTTTTGGACGCAAATAAAATAAAACATATCAAGACAGCGCCTTATCATCCTGCAACAAACGGGTTGGCCGAAAGAATGGTGCAAACGGTTAAAGACAAGTTGCGCAAGATGGATAGCATCTCTTGGGATGTTAAGATTCCTCAAATGCTACTAGGATTGCGGGTAACTCCTTGCACAATAACTAACAAGAGCCCCTCTGAACTATTGATGAACAGGCGTCTACGTACCTTGTTAGATGTTATACATCCGGATAATCGTGTTAAAAATAAAACTGATCAACAGATTACCAATAATGCTCATAATATAACTCGTGAAACTAATGTGGGCCAAAGTGTGATGTATAGAAATTATAGTGGTGGACCTCGTTGGTTGCCTGGTACGGTGGTTAAAAGGCAAGGGCCATCCAATTATCAAGTTGCAACTGGTGATGGTAATGTTGTCAACCGACACATTGACCAACTGGTTAAAAAGAAATTCACAGAAGGTGCGGACCGAGGAGAGAGGGAAGAAGTAAATAATGAAGAGGCTAGTTTGGAAATGGAAAATGGAGATGGGGAAATGGAAGGTACAGGTTCGAGTGAGGAAATAATTGAAATACCGAGTTCGGACCAATGGGCGGAGATGTTAGGTATACCCAGTGATTATGAGTCTGGCTATTCTGGGGGTAAGATTAAAAGTAAAGTTTTATCTCATACAAAAGGCCCTTATGATTATGAAAGGCTTGGTTCAATGTATATCGAATAGGTTGTTAATGAAGAATGTTATTGTTAGATATTTAAATAGATACAAAATTGTTGACTTTAAGTATAAGTTAAAGATTAAATATATTTTGTATACTTGGGGGAAAGGTATGTTGTATACAGGTACCTACATACTTCGTAGTTTATAAGTTGTGTGTTTATTAGTTCTAAGTCTACCCTCTATCATATTATTGTTCCTACCCTACTCTTATGATTTACTCACTTGTATTTTCGAGGCTACTTAGCTCAATACACAAATAACGATATTTGGTGTTTTATTAAAGACATAATAATTATTATTGGAAATATTTTTTAACCTTTTTCTTTTTCTAAACCATTGGTGTAAACACTTTTATCTCTTAAAATATCTGCAATCAAATTCTGGTGATTTGAGTAAGACACAAATCCTTCGCTCCAATATATATTTCTATTACGTTCAATCCAATTGACTTGCCTCCTTTCTTGTTTTGTCAATTCGTGATATGGAAAAGGTGGTTTAATCAAAAGCACTTGTATTTTATTATCATACAATATTGCAATTTCTTTTACTATGAATTCATTTGCTTCAGTTTTGAAACCTTGAACATCTACAATGGCAGTCATGATAACCTGCGCACTATGTTACTCAAAGGTTTATATTCCACAAGTCGATCGTTAATAATTAAACAATATCCCGCTGTGTTATCTGGTATTGGTGATGAACATTCAATTTCCAACCGCACATCTACGGAACCTGTTTTCAAACTATCGTTTTGCCTTGAACAGTCTATGATAAAGAGAGGAGCCTTCTCCTTGAAACCGATTAAGTCAAGCAAGGGGTCTGCAGGACAGTTGTAATACGACTGACGAAATTTCACATTGTATACATTTATTTGTCACATATATTGTATTTGTTCTCGGAAAAATTTAAGCTTAAAGGTTCGTAAGGATAATATTGTGAATTCAAAAACAAAGTTACGTTGGTAACCCCACAGTGATCGAACAGAGAACTGTCTTTGGTTTTACTATTTTTTCTATTGGTTTGCAAGCAAAAAATTACATATCCAGGTTTCTCTAATTGCGAGGCGGTCTTAACAGACCAACAATGTTTTGTTGTTTTAGGGAGCAAAGGATACTCGTATAAATCCCAACTTCTAAAGGCTATCTGAATAAGTTTATCTCTTTCTAAATGTTTAAGAAGTGTCAGTCGTTCGCGATCTGATACTATTATATGCGGCACCCGCCATTGCACTTTTTGTATATCTATTTGAAGATGTGCAACATCGTCAGTTACTATAAAACTGTTTAGGTTAGAGTTACTTCTATTCAGAATAAGTTCATGTTTACAATTTATCACAATTTTATTGTAATCCTCTGCAAATCCTAAAATCTTATTAAGAGGTACAATAGCACTAAAATGACCATCGCTTTTAAATCCATCCATGTTCCAACCCCATAAGGCAGCAACTTTATTTTCTCCATCATTCATTGAAACGTATGACTTTATTGTTGACGTTATTCCAGAATTTTTAATGCGATCTATTTCAATACCATTTATTTCGTATCTGATATCTTGAAACAAAAACAAAACAGGGTTGTTACTGAATGTACCTAATAGTTTTTTTAATAGGATTCCCATCTTTACCGAAGAACTTTGCTTGTCCTTCAACGTAAATTGTGCTGGCTGACGGTAACACATATATGTCTTGCTGGTGTATGGGGATTCTGATTTCATCGTTTTCCCTAAAGCTGTTGTTGTAGGGATTGTACGAATGGACTTCATAACTTTCAATCGAAGTATTGTTTATTTCATACTTTAAAACCTAGGGCTTTAAGAAAATCTTTATTAGCTATAGTTAATTTTTTAACTTTTTTCTCACGTCTTTGCACCTTAGAGGTTGTACTAGAAATAGAACGCTTTTTGTTAACTGCAGGGTTTTTATAATATAATATCATTTCGTTTTTCTTAAATGAAGGCGTAGTTCAATATTTTTATGTTCTTCTCTAAAGTTAATACAGAAACCAAATTGATCAACTATCTTAATAGATATCGATGTAATAGTATTTTTGTTCACTGGAAAGTAAATAACGTTTTGAGGTATTTCTATGATTCGGTGGCCTGTAGCAGTATTAGATACAAATTCATGAATAATATGAGTTGGTAACCCGTTAGAGTATGAACCGTGTACAAGATCACATTCGATTCTGATCACAGGAAGAATGTCTTTGGTATTGAATTTAATACTGAAAAGTATAACAAACCGCACTCGTATTGACCAGATAAATACAGAGGTGGTTGAAAGAATGTATCCAATTCTGATTTATTTCCAGAGATGGTTACCGCTATAGACATGCTTGCAGACTGAACGCTTTTAGAAGATCCTGTTTATTTTATTCCTTGACTACACCAAAAATTCTTTAAAAAATTTAAACATAGGTGACCACAATTGTAAGGGTGGTCGCGTTGTATATTATCATAATTATAGTGTACTTTAGCACCTAAGTATTTTATAAATTCCTTTGGCGGTTTAAGATTTCCATAACTATCAAAATATTCAACATAATCATTGTATTTTGCATAGGCTACCCAATGAGAACCTGGATTTTCAAAACTATCTAAATTAACAACTCCACATTCTTTTTAAAAGGTTGTTTAGGGAGCTCATCTCTCATAAATACACCTCGAAAATAAGGAATATTATTTCCATACTTCAAAATGTCAAAATTAGTTAAGGCTCGTTTGGGTAGCCGATATCTTAGTTTTTTTTATTCGATACAAAAATTCCAAGCCCATCTTTATGCGGTTTGAGGTGTAAGCCTTTTCCAATGCAAAGAGCTTCCATTTTTTCATTGTGTCTCTTCGATTCAGCCAACAGATTTTTAGCTATCTTGAATTCATTTATGGTTTTGGCAATACCAGCTGCACCGCCTGCTAACGCTCCTACCGCTGATAATCCAGCAAAAATAGGAACCAAAGGTAATACGCCGCCAGTTTTTGGTATTGGAATAACCCGAGGAAGTTTAATGGATGAATCAACAGCTAATTCTCTGGCTGCAGCCATAGCTAATTGTACTGCCACTTTTTTGCATTTTGGTTTTGATTTTTTCATGTCTTTTCGTTTTACTAATAACATTTTTAAATTTATTTTTAACCATTTTCCCGATGTAACTTTCCGAGAAGGCTTTTTGCTGCTTTTTTTTAGACCAGAGCCAGTTTTAATTTTTGTAGACATTGCCATGCTTACTAAGCGTGCCATGATTTTTTCGCATACACTCGCATCCGAGGCAACTGTTCGCTCTTTTGCCATTTTTAACAAAGTTAAATCAGCTTTGTGACGATCCTTTATGTTTGATGATTTGTGATAGGCAAAATCGTGTTCTTTACAATATTCGTCTAATTTATTAATACCTTTATCTCCTTTTAATTAATTTTGTACCAGGACCACAATAATTGTATCCTGGTAAGTGTAATTCAAATGGTAAATTGTTTATAAGCCAATTGAGAAGACTACTCTCTCCAATACACATCATAAGACTAATGAATCTGAATCGAGCGCTATAACAAATACTTACACGCTTCATCAATGACTTTGTTGTTGAGTTAATGTTATTTTTATTTATAATAATATATTCGATTGATCAATCCAACTGTTTTCAGCAGAATTCAAACCTAACCATTTTACTAAAACCTTGTTTCCTTTTCTTCTAAGAACTTTCTCGACTAGATATACATTGTGATGTTTTGTCTTTTGAAGCTCTTGCGCATAAAATGCTCCTAAAATAGGCTGACCTCTGATTGTATCTTCAATTAAGTAGGTGATTGGAGTTGTATTTTGTATTTTTCGAATTTTAAATATTTCCGATGACCAGTTGCGGGTATATCCTTTTTCAAATGTTCCTTTGTACTTACTGATACGTACATAATCACCGACTTTAAACTTACTTCTTGTGTTATCATTTTTTACCAGCCTTAAGTATCTTTCTAATATTCGTTTTTTATTAATATTATCCACGTTAGCAGGGATTTCATCAATTGTTCGATGGTAAGTGTGATTGTATTTATAAACAACGTCATTAAGGGTATTATCCATCCAATTATACTTGCCTTTTACCATACCGCACGGTCTCCTGCGAGGCGGCGAGCCTCCTTGCCGGAGTACCGCCATGGGATCTGAAGGCAAAGGTCCTCGCGCACATCTGGGAGTGGCGCGAGGAGGCGAAACGCCGGGGCTTAACTCCGATGCCGCAAGAAGTCGCGGCACAGCGGACAGAGCTCCGGCGGGATCTCATGGCGGAATGGAGAGTGCGATTGTCGCAACCCAGCGCTGGGCACGCCACAATTGCGGCGATAAGACCCCTCTTTGAGGAGTGGCTAGAGAGGCGCCACGGCGTCCTCACCTTCCGCCTGACGCAGGTCCTCACCGGACACGGCTGTTTCGGGAGGTACCTGTTCAGGATAAAGCGGGAGGAAACGCCCGGGTGTCGTCACTGTGTGGATCGCCCGGAGGACACGGTGGAGCATACGGTGGAGGTCTGCCCAGCCTGGGCAGGGCATCGCCGTGTCTTCGTGGATGCGATCGGCGGCGGTGATCTCTCGCGTCCGGCCCTGATTCGGGCCATGCTACGGAGCGAGAGAAAATGGGAGGCCGTCACCTCTTTTTGCGAAGCAGTAATGCTCGCGAAGGAGGAGACGGAGCGCGTGAGGGAGAGGCAAATTTCGCGCCTTCGCGCCCCTAACCGCCGCAGGAGGAGATGCCCTGGGCGTCGGGAATCACAGGAAGATTTCCGACCACCGTAGGCGCGGGCTTGCGGACGGTGAGCAATGGGTAGCTCGCCGTCCGACAAGGACCAAGCCCGGGTCGACGGCGCGTTGTGTTCCACGCGCGCCTCAAAGAGATGTCAGCAGAATTGACGGGGTCCGCTAGGGCCAATGCCTGCCGGGGCTGCGAATATGGGCCGATAGGGATATCGTGGCCCCCCGGCAACATGGCAACGTAAGGAACACGGGTGGGTTTTAGTCAGTAAGAGTCTGACACGCCCTCCCGCTCCACCCAGAGCGGGAGAAGTTATTTGATAATTTCCCACCCAAAAAAAAAAGGGTATGTGTATCCACCACTCTACATATCAAAAGTAAAAATTATTTATTATAAACAAAGACTTTTCTTACTACATGGTACAAAAGGGAGAAGCCTGTGTCCAGGACTGCGATAAGTTGAGTTAATTGACAGATTTTCTGAAATTGAAGCTAAATAACTTTAAACTAGGTATAGAAAAAACTTACATCAGAGTCAGGAACCACAGTAATTCTCTTTCGTTTGACAGCTGGAGCGGGAGTAGACTTCGCGTCGCTGTCGGAATCAGATTGCTCAGCAAATGGATTTTTCACAGGCAGATCTTTTTTCTTCGGGACCTTTTTAGCCCGCTTCACCGGTTCAGCTTTCTTCTTAGAACCACCGCTGTTACCAGTTGTCGAAGGTTGCTCCAAGTCCTCTTCATGCAGCCAAAACGGATTGTTAACGTGAGCCCTGAAAAATAATTAGAATAATTATAATATTTTCTATCAATATAATATCACTAGGGATTGCAATCCAGCGGCGTTTTCAATCCAGCGGAATTTTTGCTGGATTGACCTGAATCCAGCTGGATCCAGCGCGGATCCAGCAAAACGTGGAACGAAAATGAAAAGACGACATTTTTAAGACTTTTTTTATTAATTTGTACTTCTTACGATAATCTTTGAAATCTTCCACTCACTTGGTGATATCTTATATTAATTTGCTTTGGTTTTTTAATAATTTGAGATCAAAATAATCAACAAAAAATTAAATAACAAACATATAACCTTATATTCATATAACATTTAAGATAATGTTTCTAAGTAAGCACTATCTTATTAATTACGCTTATGTTTAATGATAGGACGGCTAATCAGTAGCAATCAGTCTCACAAATTCTTTTAAAATTAACTTAATTAACATTCTTTTAAAAAAGGACCGTAACAATAACACTATTTTAATTTTCAATAGTATTTTTGTATCAAACAAAAAAAGCTTTGAAATAAACTTCTCTCCGCTCGTTAATCCTTAATAATTAAGCAGTTTAAAGTCTGACGATAAGAGACTACTTCTTTTTTTGAATTCTCTGAAAGTAAGACCTTAGAAAACAAATTTTATCTATAGTCTTATCTCCCAACCTGCTTCGCACAGAACTGCATATGTAGCCGGCTGCTGAGAATGCCCTTTCGGCCTCTACACTGGTCGGTTTTAAGGTCATTAAATACTCATAAACCATTGATAAATGTTGACCTCGCACTCCTTCGCTCTCATAAACGCTCATTTCTTTTTTCAGGATCTTTTCGTAATATAATTGACCACTTGGCTTTTGTTTATTAAAGTTCTCCTTCTCTCTTTTAAGTTCTATCTCAAGCTCTAGCTCTAAAGTCATTTTAACGGGTTCTGCGTCATCATCTACACGATCTTCTTCTATCTCCATGGTATCTTCTTGCACCGGCTCTACAATATATTGTTAATTTACTCGTTTTAACAATGTTTTTATCTCCTGCCGCATCGCATTCTTTTTTGGTAATGGAAAATAGCCAGGTTTTTTTACTGCTTCTTCATACTTTTTTGGATTTTTCAAGTACACTTACGTACCAGTAACTTCGGAGAGGCGTCGTTCTGCGATTCTGTAAGTGAAGGGAAGTGCCCTGGTTATTTAGCTTGTCTAAGACAAATTTCAGGGTTGTGTCGGCAGTTATCAATGTGGACTCTCTTCTGCAAAGAGCTTCTACAGCCAGTTTCAACGGTTGTAGACTGACAATCAACTCATTGATTATTGACCATGCATCGCCGGAAAATTTTATTTCAGAACCGACGTCTATCAATGCTTTATCGATGCAAACTTTTAGGTTGTAGAAACGTTCCAGCATACTGAGCAAACTGTTCCATCTCGTGCGGCAATCAAGAATCAGACTTAGTTCTTTACCTTTATCTTCCTTAACATATTTTTGCAAAAATAAATCATCTTTGGTGGGTGATTTTTTGAAAATTTTTACAACTTTGCGTACTTTCATGAGCAGTGCGCTGTATCGTGGAATTAATTCACCAGAGTCCACTAATGTTCGTTCTACTGTAACTGCCAAGCCATCGTTCATCTCTGTCTCTAAGTCTTCATCATCTTCGCATTCATCACTTTCATCTGTTGCGGCTTGTTCTACTTCCTTATGAGGTTTCTTCTTGTATAGCACGTCCACCACAGCCAACTGGATACCATGAGCGTAGCATAATTGTTGATAACAAGGCAAAAGTTTTCCAACTTTTACCATTACGGAGGCGCCATCGGTAGTGATACCAATGATATCGGTTTCCATCACTAAGCCGAAAATATTCAGCCTTTCCGACACTAATTCAATGCAGTGTTCGGCAGTGCAGGAGCCATGAATTCTTATCAACCCTAAATTGAAATGTTTATCATCATGGTGCAAGTTGAGATTTATGTATCTATGATTTTTTTGGGAGGTCCACTCGTCAAAACTCAATGAGAATCTTTGTCCTTTTTGCTTTAAATTAGTGAATTCTTTAATGAAATCAGCTTGAATATTCTCTGCATATCTGTAAATAATCGCTCTGATGGTATTTGGAGAAGTCGGCAATTGAAATCCTGATTTTGCGAATAATAATCTCAAGTCGGATGATGTATCTGGAGGCAAAGGTCCTCGCGCACATTTGGGAGTGGCGCGAGGAGGCGAAGCGCCGGGGCTTAACTCCGATGCCGCAAGAAGTTGCGGCACAGCGGACAGAGCTCCGGCGGGATCTTATGGCGGAATGGAGAGTGCGATTGTCGCAACCCAGCGCTGGGCACGCCACAATTGCGGCGATAAGACCCCTCTTTGAGGAGTGGCTAGAGAGGCGCCACGGCGTCCTCACCTTCCGCCTGACGCAGGTACTCACCGGACACGGCTGTTTCGGGAGGTACCTGTTCAGGATAAAGCGGGAGGAAACGCCCGGGTGTCGTCACTGTGTGGATCGCCCGGAGGACACGGTGGAGCATACGGTGGAGGTCTGCCCGGCTTGGGCAGGGCATCGCCGTGTCCTCGTGGATGCGATCGGCGGCGGTGATCTCTCGCGTCCGGCCCTGATTCGGGCCATGCTACGGAGCGAGAGGAAATGGGAGGCCGTCACCTCTTTCTGCGAAGCAGTAATGCTCGCGAAGGAGGAGACGGAGCGCGTGAGGGAGAGGCAAATTTCGCGCCCTCGCGCCCCTAACCGCCGCAGCAGGAGACGCCCTGGGCGTCGGGAATCGCGGGAAGATTTCCGGCCACCGTAGGCGCGGGCTTGCGGCCGGTGAGCAATGGGTAGCTCGCCGTCCGATAAGGACCAAGCCCGGGTCGACGGCGCGTTGTGTTCCACGCGCGCCTCAAAGAGATGTCAGCAGAATTGACGGGGTCCGCTAGGGCCAATGCCAATGCCGGGGGTTCGAAGAAAACCGATAGGGAAATCGTGGCCCCCGGCAACATGGCATAGGAAGGAACACGGGTGGGTTTTAGTCAGTAAGAGTCTGACACGCCCTCCCGCTCCACCCAGAGCGGGAGAAGTTATTTGATAATTTCCCACCCAAAAAAAAAAAAAAAAAAAAGTCGGATGATGTACAAAATGTACTTAGACTAAAGCCATCTTTACACACCATCCTAGTGACCAAACTCTCCATAGAAGGACATGTCTGGTGGAGCAATGGACGTTTGCCTAGGTAGTCAAAACCAATGTTCAGTACTGATTGTTATATTATTATAATTGTCGTATTTTATAGTTTATCAATTAATAAGTTTCAGGATTAAAAAACTTGCGAAAACTGGTCAAAATCAGGTTTATACGTTAGGGATTTTTCTTTATTATAACGCCATCTGTGAGTGAGCACATGTACTAATTGGTGTATTTAATATTTTGTTGATCTGAGATCAGATTCTGCAGTTGTTTTTGGATATTTTTAGTTGTGTAAGAAAAGTGTAAAGCACCTATTAAACAAGTGCTTTACTATTGTCTTATTAAATCCCAAATTCTTATGTATATTGAATACATAAATACACATAAAATGATATTTTTATCTTCTTCAATTCCGTATTTTGGTGTCTATCCTCAATACCCATAATATTATTTATATTTACCTACTTGTTGGTATTGAATAAATAAAACTATGTATTTATTGCCAAATAAATTCTTTTATTGTAGGTATACAGAGACACTTAAATAAAAAATAGATGATGCGACAGAATGTTGCACTCATTACCCCAGAGCGCTGGGCTTATTTCTACATTGATACATATTTTTTTACAGCAGAGTTCTAACTACAGTTTGCATAAGTAGGTACGATAATCTTATCAAACCTTTCGTGATTTGTTCCTGCGATGGGCATAAATAATTGATGTTTTAGGGCCATATGATGCTACACAAAGCGATGCTGACATAATAAAAAGTTTATTCGAAATTGGAGATAGTCCGTTTCGTAACTGGAGATAGTCCGTTTCGTAACTTAGGCCAAACGATATTTGTATACTAGATAGAGGATCCCGGGATGCGATTCCATTTCTAGAAGGTTTCAATGACAAAGTATTTAAACCAGAGTCCTTTATATGTGAGGCAACAGCAATTAACTTACTCACAGGTCAATCAAAGTCAACAGGTTACGTTATGCAGATGGATAGTTGAAATAATAAATGGTCGCTTCAAAAGAGATTTTAAAATATTTCGCCTAAGATATTTTAATGTTGCTTCTCGTAATCTCATGCTTGATTTAAGAATAGCAGGAGCCCTCCTATATAAATTCCACCCACTTGTTCAGGATAGTCCAAATGTTCAGCAAATAATAGAGCGTGTTGTTTGTAAAGAAAGTGGTGGCGACGGTGTTGATGATCTATGTTCCACGGATGGAACAACATCCTGTTGCAAGTCCTTTGATGCGTCATGAATCAGGCGTCGATTCGCTCGAACCCAACAGGCATGAATAATTGTTGCCATATCCTGAAAATATTATTAAAATACATTTTATTAAAAATGACATGACATAACTGGCAAAATGTGGGATGAGTTGACCTCGCCCAAATCCTTCGGAAATCGCTGGCGTGATGTTGTATGTTTATGTTGAGTTTTACATGACAAACACTCCTTTAATCTTTCATGATCGTCGTTTCTATCGTTCGATGTTCCAGATTTGAGAGATCTGTCCCATTCATTTAGCCATTTTCTTCCAAAGACTTTACCTACATATAATAAAAACGTAGTTGGGGAAAAAAAATATTCACCTGATAATTATTATCATTGGAAATAAGGGGTACTAAGGGGCCGTCCACTGCAACAGTATAAAAACGTCGGTGTCTTGGATTTCCGAGTCCGACTGACACACCATATCCACGGCAGACCATTGTATGGTCTAGTAATCTCCCACTGTCAGCAGCTTCGGTATTTAATCAATTAAAACAATCGTAACAAGCGTATCCATCTAATAGGAGCTGGAACAATAGCAAATATCATTGTATTTTTCAATTTATAACACAACAGCTCAAAATATTATCTTTACTGCATGGTTTACGCGACTGCCGTAGTATAGAAGCGTACCTGATTTGCTAACTATCGAGCGAGTCTCACTTGCAAGGGTAACACCAGCCTCGACACGATATATCTGCGAATCCACTGCACAGCGATGCCACAATTAATGCACCTCATCATAATATCCAAATCAAGGAGCAAAACATAATCCTTTATGAGCAGCAATAGTAATCGTGTCTAGATGATATCAGTCCGTGTAGAATAGCAATGGTCGTTATAAGAAAATATCAATATCAGAAAATAATCGCACAGTAAGACGCAACTTGGAACTGCAAAGCGAGCAGAAACTGGTCAATTCAAAATAATATGTCAATGTCATGTCAAAGAAATAATAAATACTTACCTTCATTTTAAGAAGTGGGTAATTAAAAAAAAAAAAAACACTTTTGATGTGTACACAAAAACATGTTAGTTATATTGTCGTATTTTATACATTTATACGCAATTACATTACAATAATTACATAAATACTTTAGATCTAAAATAAGCGGCTTATCGTTATTGTTCACACACTTTAAAGGTAATTACGGGATGAAATGGAACGTCAAAAACATTTTTAGTACTTCCCGTTAAAAATGGCGAGGCGGAAGTTATATTTGAGTACTGTTTTTTTGAGAATTATGTTGCGCAACCTCTACTGAATTTATAAATCCATAATAATTTAAATCTAAATTTTTAAATCTTACTGTAAAACCTTAGATCATGAACATTATCGTTTCAGACCACGACCAGAGGGCAGAAACTGGACATGTCATTTCCTTATTATAGTAGAAATCAATAGTCTTCTTGGTCTTCTTGCTCGGAACTACTTCCTGATAATCTTCATTTTTTGAAGTAGTTGCTATAGCATCAGTGGAAGCTTGTGAATCTGCATTATCCAAATCTTTGTTGGGTGAACTAGCTTTGTTGCCACTGACATTACTTATGACACTGATACAGTGTACTTTTTGTAAATGCCCTTTTAACCCTGTAGTGGAGCGGTTGCTAATAAGCAATGTTTTTAGGCATAGCGAGCACTTGGCACTTCGACTATCCAACTTTACGAAAAAGTCCCACAAACTTTTTTTACCGTCGCTAGAATTCTTGGTCGACATTTTAAACTGTCCGAAAAACAGCGTTAAATCTGTAATGAAGAAAAGATCGGTGAAGTATAAGATAAGTATAAATATGCCTAAAGATAAATAAATACAACTATCGCGATGCAATAACTTAACAAAACCAATAAGGTAATATTTTATTTAAACTGTCGCGATTACTATTACACATTTTGTAGGTATTTCGGGTTTCAAATTGCGTTCAAACTTCCTTTTGTTTATTTCCGATATTTTGGCGCTATTGCAAGCACCGCACCGTGGTTACGGGAGGACTAATAGTTTGAACGCGTTTTTGAACTGGAAAAACCTATAAAAACCTATCTTTATACACATGGCACAGCTTTTTTCCAATCAAAATTGCGCATTTTAGCAATCTTGTTTAATAGCAACAATACTCACACACATACACACACACACAAAGTTCTAAATAACTAAATGAATGAATGTAAAATGAATAAATGAATTTATTGTATTGTATTTTTTATTGTATAAATGAATGTAGGATATGTACAGTAAGCGCTCAAAAGTGCATAAGCACGCTAAGAGTCGTATTGCTGTGAACACGCGGTACAGCTCGTACATTTGTATGTGTAACCAACACGATACACACACCACAGATAACGCAGTTTTGCACTACACGAAACAACAATATATTTCCGTCGCTTTAAACATGCTAGCACACACGCACTATGCGCGTGAACTTGACCAGTTAATGGCATTGCTAAAATTCGATAGTAACTTACAAGTGCAGATAGCAGAAAGCGTTAAGCGTTGGTATGGAATTCAAACTGCCTCAGGTTCTAATCTCGTAAAACACAGTGCGGTTTTTTGCAAATATTATTATTTTTGTTTTCGATAATAATATTTTTTAAATATTGCTGCTTTTTTATGTTGTTATTGCAATAAAGGTTTTAGAATAAAAAATGCGTGATATATGATAACAAAATTAAAAAAATATGTTTATTCGTTATATTTATTTTACATATGTTAACACACTGCTACAATTATTTATCATTACTTCAGCTGAATAAGATGTGAAATAGATGTCAAGAAACTAGAAGCAGTTTGTATTATTTTGACATATTTAAATTATGAAATATTTTAAATTTTTAATGGATTTTTTCACATTAAATATTAAGCTTTGATCATGGTCGAAGTAATTAAGTAATAAATAAAAATATTAGACTACTTAAAATGTAAAAAACTACTTACAGAATAGGTAATTTTAAGGTTAAATATGGGCAGTTTGTTTATATTTTATTTGTATTAATTATTTTACATTTTATTTGACTAAAGTTTTATTGTTATTGAGGTTAAAGCTTAAGTATTCATTTTCTTTACGAAAAGAAGATTGAAACTAAACCTCAAATTTTAATCCTAAAATAATACTATTACTAAAATAATACTATTACTAAAATAATATTAAACAATTTCGGTATATCTGCAAGAAATACGACAAACACCCTATTGAAACGTGCTTAAAAAATTCGTTACCATAAATTCATGCAATAACGAATCTGTTGTTTATTAAGTTGGTACGGTCAATATTTTAAGGTTTTCTAGCTGGTCTTCAGTGATGCAAGCCTTCAGAGTGCACGGCGAACGGTTCATAATAACGTGTTTTTAATAATTCAGCAAAATATCTCGTTGGTATGAAACCATTTGTTTCATTCACCATTTGACGTCGCACAGTGGAACGAATGTATGGGAGCGGTTGGACGTAGACATTTCCGAAAAAAAAGAGTAAAATTATGCCAAACTAATGATGCCATCTTATTCGATTACTTAATGCCTTCATAACTTGTGGTGATGAATTTCTTCATAACTCCCATATTTCGGGAGTAATTTGAGAAAATGTGAAATTTTACTATGAAAATGAGTGTATCGAGCTCTCTCCCTCCTGATTCCGGGCTTGTTTCAAGTAGCGGTCTCTAATATCATAATGCTAATACTAAGAGCTATATTTAATACTAAGACACATAGTGCGCCAAATGTGCACTTTCTGGGATAAAAGGAAATGAAAATTTAAAAAAAAAAACGTTTTTTCCCCATTTGTATTTACTTTAAACCGCAGACAGACTTATTAAGAGGTCTATAAATATATTATATATATACAGAAATATATATTAACAAAAATATTCACAAGAACTGATGAGAGTATGACTTTTAAGTAAGTTGATAATAAATTACCTAGTTTCATTAAAAGTACAATAAATAATTAAGATGTAAGCTCTAATTTACTAAGTTACACATTTTAAAACAATAACATCATTTAATTATCTTCGTCATCATCATCATCATCATCAATTAATTCAAATTCAGAATCGATGTCCGCTAAATCATTTATGTTAACAAATTCGATATCACTTTTCTCAGAATCCGTAAGCTCATAAAATTCCTTAAAAGAAGATTTTTTTACAAACTTATTTCCTTTTGGACGGATACTTGTAACAAGTGGATCAGAAGACAGTAAAAGATTGTGCATAATATCTTCATTGCATGAGATACTGCTATGCTTTCGAGAATGCCCCTCTCTATATTTTCTAAAATCTTTATTTCTAGCCTCAGATGCCTCTTCGGATAGAAAACCAATGGGCACAATTGACATGTTCTGAACTATGTCTGGCCCATGCATTAAAATTTTATGAAGTGAAGAAGGCATATAATACCATGGGTATAACTCCACGTAAAGCTTAGCAGTATCAAAGCAGAACTCTCGGAATTTAGTTACGTTGATCTTCTCTCCTGATGAAATACACTGCAAGATCACACAGATTTTTCTTAAAAGCATAGCATCTATTCCGGTCAGTTCAGCAGATTTAGTGTAGTTTTCAAAAAATCTCCTTGCCGAGTTGCCATTGTTGGTGGATCCACTGCCTTGTTTCACAACATCGAGAAGTAAGCCCGTTTCTCTTCTTACAGCCTCTTGAACTCTTTTCTTCCTGTCATCAACTTGCCTTTTTGCTATATCACCCCTTACTTGCCATGATTTTATGTCTAATTTGTAGGAAATGTGTAATAAGCATTCCATTGAGCGAATCCAAGCGTGAAGGGTGCTTAAGCTATATTTATACATGTCCTCGTTTGCGTGTTTATCTTTGATTAACTCTAAATTATTCATTTCTTTAGGACAAGCCTTGCATATGTCACACACTGAAGCTGCTGTATTGGATATAATGGAATGAATTTTACCATCAATCATTGTCAACAGCAGTTGGTGTTTGACACTAATTCCATCAGTGATGGTGGATGGAGTTAAGGCTTCAATCTCTGCTTCGATTTCAGCCATCTCTCTCTGCACATTTTCTTTGGTTTCCTTTATAAACTTAAACAATATTGGCCGGCAAAATGAAGTGGAAGATGGTCGCTCGTTTTCCCAAATTGTTACACCTTTTGAGACGAGCCGCAGTGGTACAAGACTAATCATAAAATTACTAGCAAGATCGATTTGCTCATCTTCACTCGTCCTTTGATGATAAATGCTTTGGCTAGATGATCCGTCAAAACCCCATTTGCTGGTCAATACGAGCTGTTGATTGGGATCAACAGGGGTTTCTAACGACCTAATAAGTCTTCTTGAGGTTAAATCCATCAAGGCTTGTAATTTGATTTTTGCAGAGCTCTCTGTAACTGTGAGATCTTCTTTGGCCGGATAGCACTTAATTTTTTCTTTAACCAACATGTAGTAACTCGGGTATTGAAGAGCTCCTTCTTGAGTGTTGAAATCCCGAAGAGTGTTATAGCGCCATTTCGATAAGTTCATCGATACATAAAGAGCCAATGCCTTCAAAGGGGATATTTCCCGTACCTGAATTGATTTACCTTCAATGAAGGCTTTGATTTTTGAGGCCTCTTCTGGATTCTCCGTCAAGTATTTCATAACATAAGCTGTATCGCTTTGTCCTGCCTTTTGAAGCGCCCTTTCGGCCGAAAACATAATTTCAGCGCTGCTACTGCTGCATGAAAGACTATCTTCAGTGCGTCTTCTTTTTTGCCGGTTACTAAGGTCCTCAAAAGATTTACGAGGACTAGGATGTGTACAAGTTGAAGCATCAGATTTAGCAGGAGAAATTATGGGCTCGATGACGTCACTTATATTTTCTGTAGAAGGTTCCATATTTTCATTCTGTAATTCCGGCCATTGAATTGCAGCCTGTAGCCAAATCTCATGTTTCTTCCGAAACTTATCTGTGCTTCTTCCAGACTGTGTCCATTTTGCATAAATGCGGTAGCAAAATCGACGACACCAGTCTTTTAAACTTGTTTCAGCACTTTCACATAACTGAACACAACTGTTATCTTTTAAAACACTGAACAAATAGTTAAAGTCGCGTAAATCTTTATGTGCGCGTGCGCATAAAGCAACGTGAATATCAAGATTTGTATTAAAATTTGGAAAATACATTGCGAGATTAGCTTGGATACAACGAGGTGTAAATCAACACTGATTTTAAAGTTACTAATAGTGACCTATTTATATAAAATCCAGGTATCCCAGGTATCCTTTGTTAAATATTGCAAGGTAATTAGTTATTGTGATAATTAGTAAATGATGCATGCTAAATTAGTGTATTAAGAGCCATTTAGTAATTAAATAATAGCAATGTTCTTATCAGTAATCATTAGTGCATCAGTTTTATATGTAAACCTTAAGTCCCTAATTATATATCCTAATTAGCTTATATCTTCTCTAATTGGCTGCTCAGAAATGTTATTGTAATAAGGTAAACCTTTAGAAAAACGGTTTTAATCAACAAAATAAACAAAAAATAAAAAAATTGTGTTATAAAATAAACATCACTCTTTATCCCAGAAAGTGCACATTTGGCGCACTATGTGTCTTAGCATTAAATATAGCTCTTAGTATTAGCATTATGATATTAGAGACCGCTACTTGAAACAAGCCCGGAATCAGGAGGGAGAGAGCTCGATACACTCATTTTCATAGTAAAATTTCACATTTTCTCAAATTACTCCCGAAATATGGGAGTTATGAAGAAATTCATCACCACAAGTTATGAAGGCATTAAGTAATCGAATAAGATGGCATCATTAGTTTGGCATAATTTTACTCTTTTTTTTCGGAAATGTCTACGTCCAACCGCTCCCATACATTCGTTCCACTGTGCGTCGCTGCTACTCGATAATAAGCCCCTTCCTCATATCTCTTAACCCTCACAGTATTTCTCTAGAACAAAGAAAAACATTGTTTTTATTACACATAATACCTTATTATTTATTATTC
This sequence comes from Agrochola litura, assembly GCA_949152395.1. NCBI lineage: Eukaryota > Metazoa > Arthropoda > Insecta > Lepidoptera > Noctuidae > Agrochola > Agrochola litura. The sequence goes on from OX424520.1 coordinate 8,980,147, forward strand.
ACTAATCGAATTAAACCTCACAATGAATTTAAAACTTTAAAGGCATCTTCTGTCTCAACAATACCTCTGTTCTATCAACAATACCCTTGATTAAGATTTATGTTTAGTAAAATATGAAATATATAAATCGCACCCCTAGATGAAGACTCCGGTAACTCAAAAAACCTCATTTTTCAGAAATGACGAAAAACTGTTTTTAGTATATTTAGGAAAGATATCAAAAATCTATTGAGACATTCATAGAGTTGAATTGAGTGTAACGTTGAATTAGCTTGTTTGTATTTTGTCTGTTAAAACCCTGGAAAATATTGAGATTTTTTAGTTACTCTAGTTTTGCAGCTGTAAGCAAATTAAGTAAAGCTGCGTTTTATTATTTAAGTAAAGCTATCTTTTAACAGCAGTTGAAGGTATTGTAACGCGAGTTATATCTATGTGTAGGTATTCGAGTCAGGAATTCGAAACCGCCTCTAACTTGAAATGCGTACTTTTTGAGTTACCGGAGTCTTCATCTAGGGGTGCGAAATGTTAACACTCACACTTAGTCCGGTTTCATTAGATATTCACTTCACTTTTACGCAGCGCAATAATATTCTCTGATCTGATCTCTTCAATATATTTTATGCCTGCTTTTTGATAATAATAACCACAACACTGCGCTAAATACTCGTCACCAATATTATCCACGAACCAACAAAGTTCTATTAATTAATTAAATACTCGTAACAAACTGCATCTACCCCACAGAAATCGAAATAATTTACTTAGTTTTTTGTGGTCTACCTGCTAAACTTTAATATTTATGTGAACAAGACGAATGAAACTAAAAACGAATGATGATTATTGAACTAGTCATTGGTTGCAGACAAAGTGAGTGTGTGTGTAATGTGCGTGTCTACAGTATTGTAACAACTTATAGAAGAAGGTCGTAAGTCAAACCGAAGCGTCAGTCTATTGCTTTGTGAGATTGCTCATGGACTTTTGGTCGGTACTGTACCTATAGACGCCAATGGAGAGTTCTTTGAAAAGATATAATAAAAATAGTTATAACCTGTAGTATATTTTTTTCTAGTATCGCAAAACTTTCTAAGTACCCCCACGTAATCTAGTTTTAATTTATTTCACCCCATGGGAGATGGCACTGCAGTGTTTGATGTACATGCATCCAGCCTGCAAGCGATCATTTTTAGGATATTGTTGGGGCTGGCCCGCACTCTGCGCACTAGGGATGCACATCTCATTCGCATCGTTGCATAAAAGCAATTAATATGTGCGTCCGCGAACATTCCCGATGCGCTACAAAAACGGGGTAGCCCCACCAATACCCCGAAAGCGTTGTTGTATTGGACACGAATGGCGTTGCACGACCTTTGGATATATCTAGCCCACAGGCTGCACATGTAAAACGTTGTACAATAAGCTCGAAACATAGTAATTTTTTCTCAATATCGAATCCAACATTGAGGTCAGGGGTCAATAGGTATATTACCAAGATATTTAAACGTAAATACTCTTTGTAGTGGAGTCCAATTGAGAAATACAGGTGGTACATAACCCGGTCTACCCCCAGCCTCAAAGACCATGATCTCCGACTTATTGGAGTTATAAATCAAACCATGTGTTTTGGCATACTGCTCACATTTTCTGAGACCACAGATTGACGCGCTCAAAAGCACCATCGTCTGCATAGCTAATATTATTAAAACCCACTCTGACGCTGCTGAGCCAATCAGCTCGTTTACATACAAGTTGAAAAGCGTGGGTGAGCTCAACCCTCCTTGCCTCACCCCGCATTCCAACCTGTATGGCCTGGAAAAAGTTCCAGCCCATCGTACACTATTGATCTGGTTACCATACCAATATTTAAAGATATTTATATTAAGCTCCGTTGGCAACCTATCCTTCTACATCTTTCTCCACAATACGTCATAAGCAACCAGATCAAAAGTCTTGATTAAATCGAGGAAGCCAGCATAAATCGGCGTCCTACGCTGTGTATAGTATGATACAGTATGCTTAAGACACAACACTGCACTTTCTGTTGACAAACCACGCCGAAACCCGAATTGGTTGTCATGAACATTTACAGTTTTATTTAGTTGTGTATTAAGCAGTCAAACACTTTTGATATTATAGTAACTAGAGAGATGGGCCTATTGGATGCCGAGCGACGAAATATAAGTTTATACGCACAATATTGAGAGATTTACCATGTTATTTTAAGACCATAGACTTCTTATGAGTTGATAGATTATAAATTGTAAGTTTTGTAAATTGCACAGTCTTTCTAAATTGTTATTATTGTTATTGTTATTGTGTGGCGAATCTCTCCCATTATTGACATGATTATTATTGACATGATTATTATTGACATTTATGATTAACATTTTATTTTATTATTAGGTACTTGTTATTTTTATTATTTTTTTCATTATGTTGACATTTATTTAATTCAATACTTAATACAATTTTAATGGGATTATCTGTTTAATGACTGCATGATTATGATCAATAATAAATTAAAATAAAATGTAACTTATTTTATATTTGCACGCCGAAATTAAAGGCAGAATAAGAGAACAATTTTGTACATTTTACCAACCTTCTGTACCTTATTCAGGCAAATAAATGATTTTGATTTTTATAGGTTTTCCTGTAATCTATGAGTAAAGAGCCATACTATGTATTTTTTTCAAAATTTTTGGTACAGTAGTTTCGTAGATAAGGGGGGGGAATGGTCAATTTTCATTGAATTTCTTAAATATCTTTAAAACTGTTTATTTTAAAATTATGTAAAAATTGTTTTTAAGATCCTCGCAACAAGCCCTTTCATTTGATATGTCACTCGGTACTGTTTACAAAACTTTTTTTTTTAATTTTCTTGTTTGACACCCAAAAGTGACCCCTATATTCAAAATTCATTTATTTACGTTACACATTCGTGTTTGGGTCACAGAAATACATATGTGTACCAAATTTCAACTTAATCGGTCTAATAGTTTCGGAGTAAATTGGCTGTGACAGACGGACAGACAGACAGACAGACAGACAGACAGACAGACAGACAGACAGACAGACAGACAGACAGACAGACCGACAGACAGACACACGAGTGATCCTATAAGGGTTCCGTTTTTTCCTTTTGAGGTACGGAACCCTAAAAACAGTTCAAATTCTGAAAATAGGACTCTTTGCCAATATTATTGTGTATGTATTTTATTCATTTGTCATTTTGTTTACGATTTGGCAGCAAATTGAAAATTGTCTGTGTCACGTCAGCATGAATTTAACGCGAGAAAATTTTCGTACAATGATTTTTTATGACTTTCGATGTCATTTAAGTCAACAAGAAAGTTATGATAGACTTCGATTGGCCTTTCACGATGAAGCCCCGTCTTGTGCGTGAGTTTAAACGTGGTCGCATTAATCTCACCGATGATCTGCGGGAGGGACGGCCTTCTATGGCGACGACTGAAGATAACATCAGTGTTGTGCGGCGTATGATAGAGACTGACAAAAGAGTGACTTATCAGCAGATTCGGACAAACTTAGGCATCGGTATGAGTCAAGTGCACAAAATCCTCCATGAACATTTAGCGGTCAGGAAGCTTTGTGCCCGGTGGATACCTCATGATTTGACAGAGGCCCAAAAACTCCGTCGTGTTGATTGGTGTCGTGAAATGGTTCAAAGATTTAACGGAGGTGACTCAAAAGCTGTGTTCGACATTCTTACTGGTGACGAAAGCTGTATTTATTGTTATGATCCTGAAACTAAGAGACAGTCTGCTGTCTGGGTGTTTCCTTCCGAGGAGTTGCCAACTAAAGTGAAGAGAGGTCGAAGCGTGGGAAAAAAGATGATGGCCTCGTTCTTCGGAAGTGTTAGATATGGAAGTATATATACGGAAGGACGGTGACACTTGTCAATCAAACTCGCTAGTCTGTTGCACACTGGTTTAATCCTTGGACGTTATCACCCGGGCGCGGGGAGGGGCGGGGCGCAGCCCGCTCGCCTACATAGCACTAAGCACATACATAACATCCCTTCCCCTTATGCTGGACAATACTCTTATCCTATTTATCTCTAAAATTACACTTAACCTATGTCGTTACTGATTGTTCGTTGTCATCATCATCATCATCACCACTGACGTACTGAGCCGCCGTAGGTGTCGAAAAGGTTGGATTAATTTCCTGCCGCCTGTGAGTTACTGTGACGCGCGGCGGAGTCGTTGGAGTTCCCCGTCCGGGGTCCGTTACCGACCCTCCTCCCTCTCCTGGCTGCGTGATGGGCTCAGGGTGATTGGCGACAAGTGATAAATGATTTTATTTCTGTAAGTAGGTTTGTACAAACACTTTTACAAGTCAATCATATTTTAAAACTAGATGAGGTTGGCGTTTCCTATCTGACTACTCTGAGAAGAAAGGCCGAAACAAACTCAGAGGTCTCAGTCTCTTTTAAAGTCCAGACATAATCTTGGTCAGATCATGTGAAGGCCATGTGGATTGGTGTCTGAAGTGGTCTTTTGAGGAAAACACCACACAGATTGAGAGGGCCTGTCCAGTCAGTGCACGCATTTGTCAGTTATCGTGTAGCTCAACTCAGAATTTAAGGAGCTCAACGATTCGACGAACAATACCAAAAAAAGGACATTTGGGTAGACCACTTAAATTACTCAAACTGTCAGACCATGATTAGAACTAACTGAGAAAAAATTTAAAACAAAACAAAAAGGAATGACCCACATATTCTTCACATTCACAATAATTAAAATAATAAAATACTTTAAAAGTAAATATTCATGTCATTGTTTATATAAAATTCATTAATGTCAATGTGTATATAAAAACCCAGAAATAATCTTGGTCAGAGCATTTCATTTGAGGACCATGTAGATTTGTGTCTGAAATGGTCTTCTGAGGAAAGAACCATACAGATTTGAGTGGACCTGTCCAGTCAGTGCACGCATTTGTCAGTAATAGTGTAGCTCAACTCAGAACTTAAAAGGAGCTCAACGATTCGACGAACAATACCAAAGAAGGGACATTTGGGTAGGCCGCATAAAGTACTCAAAACTGCCAGATTTTCATTAGAAGTAACTGAGAAATAAAAACTTTTTACAAAAAAAAACAACCGACTTCCAAAAAAACACTACAAAGTGAAAAATAACTTTAATTTCGGAAGTCGGTGTCTTGGGTTTTGTGTTTTCGTTTTTTGTCACCGACTTCCGAAATTAAAGTTATTTTTCACTTTGTAGTGTTTTTTTGGAAGTCGGTTGTTTTTTTTTGTAAAAAGTTTTTATTTTTCACTTTTTAGTTGTGGTACCTACCCCACACACATTCAAATACCACTACCTGCTACCAGTGACAGGAACTTAACGTGTGCGTTACCCAGGCCAGATGTTGTCGAAAATGGTCATTTGAATCTAATAGATAATTAGTTTTGCGGCTTCTGTAATTGTTGCGCACATTTTTAAATTTGTTGCGCTTATAGTTTTTTAATTATTTCACAAAAACATTTCCTGCTGGGGTAACGTTATCCCAGCCAGACCTTTTTCTTTCTAATGGGAATATTTAAATAAATACTAGCTATAAAATTAGTTGTCTAGATGAAGTAAATGTTGTGCCTTATTTTGTATTTGTTCTTTCATCGGTTGCGAAGTTATTCGAGATTTTGCTGGGGTAACGTTTTTGGTTTTGCTAGATCTTTGAAACGGTTAAGCGGATTCTTATCATATTTTGTACATGACTTCTTAGGATTTACTTTACATTTGTTCTGCAATAAAAAAAACAAAATAATGCATAGTTTAAAGGTTATTTCATTAAATAGAAAAACACTTCAATTGGTTCCAGCACTCTCAATAAGAGGTCTAAAGACTTACTTTAAACGTTATTTTAAAGCTTGTAAATGTTTTCAAATGTATGTGAAGTTTCATTAGTATCCTGTAAGTATTTAACAAGTTATGATGATATTCAGTTCTTCACGAGCACGGTCTTGATGCGCGCGGTGTTATTTGGCCACTGGATTGGATATATGAACTGAATGTTATATCAATTATTAGTTGTTTAGTTCAGTTGTATATCAGTAAAATTTCAGCGTAGTACATTGGATAATTAATGAGATAATACGATTAAAGTCATTAGGAAGTGAATGACCGAGGTAACCCGACCAAGTTTAGGTGGTTACGAAAAAGCGAAATCGCAGAACATTATGGCACCTTCTAAAATATGTAGGATAGTGTTACAAATTTAGTACAGACATGTACACAAGTTTAAAAAAAACTACATGTTTATTAAAGAATTTTTATTAACAGGTAAAATAATCATTTCAACTGAACTTTTAAAGTATTAATAAACTTATACTTAAAAACAATCACAGATTAAAATTACAGATAGTAATTTTGCTATTTAGAAATTTTCTAATACTTTTTATTTAAATTATAGATTTCAGTATACACAGTAGGTACACAGTTACAGTTTTTATTTAAATATACACATATTGGAATGTGTAATGATCACAGACAAAAAATTATATAATATAATGACTTTTTTCAGTTAACTCTAAACTTACGTATGTCTACTAATACCTACTAATATAAATGATATCACAATGTAGTAAAATGCTCACAGTTAGTCCTACTGTTTTGTTGTCTCATTTAGCTCTCACGCACTCGATAAATATTTGCAAAAACAGGAAACGGAACTGCCGAAGCGCACGCGCACTCTACAAGATGAATTATGTGATTATGGAGCATGTTTAGTGCGTTATGCAAACAATGAATTACCCCTTCACCCCACCCCTTTCGCGTCCCACCGAACGACATGTTATATCGGTGATTTTTGATAAGTATGTGCAACTGGAAGATAATAATAATGTTTTCATAGTACAGATATTATTATATTATTATGTATTTAACAGTGTACGCGTCTGTACCGAAATTGTAAGGTGTATTATACTAAACATTTCTAAAGATAGCATAATGTTCTGCGATTTCGCTTTTTCGTAACCACCTAAACTTGGTCGGGTTACCTCGGTCATTCACTTCCTAATGACTTTAATCGTATTATCTCATTAATTATCCAATGTACTACGCTGAAATTTTACTGATATACAACTGAACTAAACAACAATAATTGATATAACATTCAGTTCATATATCCAATCCAGTGGCCAAATAACACCGCGCGCATCAAGACCGTGCTCGTGAAGAACTGAATATCATCATAACTTGTTAAATACTTACAGGATACTAATGAAACTTCACATACATTTGAAGGCATTTACAAGCTTTAAAATAACGTTTAAAGTAAGTCTTTAGACCTCTTATTGAGAGTGCTGGAACCAATTGAAGTGTTTTTCTATTTAATGAAATAACCTTTAAAGTATGCATTATTTTGTTTTTCTTATTGCAGAACAAATGTAAAGTAAATCCTAAGAAGTCATGTACAAAATATGATAAGAATCCGCTTAACCGTTTCAAAGATCTAGCAAAACCAAAAACGTTACCCCAGCAAAATCTCGAATAACTTCGCAACCGATGAAAGAACAAATACAAAATAATGCACAACATTTACTTCATCTAGACAACTAATTTTATATCTAGTATTTATTTAAATATTCCCATTAGAAAGAAAAAGGTCTGGCTGGGATAACGTTACCCCAGCAGGAAATGTTTTTGTGAAATAATTAAAAAACTATAAGCGCAACAAATTTAAAAATGTGCGCAACAATTACAGAAGCCGCAAAACTAATTATCTATTAGATTCAAATGACCATTTTCGACAACATCTGGCCTGGGTAACGCACACGAACTTAACATATCATTTACATACTAAGTGGGAAAAAAAATACGTATTTTGTAGCTAACTCAAAAACTACCCAAGCAAAGTTAATAAAATTTATATGGGACCAATTTGGGAGCATACCCTTTCAAACAAAAAAATAATTTTCAAAACGGTCCACAAATGACGGAGAAATCGGTGGACATACATAAAAAAAAAAAAAAAAAAAAAAAAAACTAACATACGCGTCGAACATATAACCTCCTCCTTTTTGGAAGTCGGTTAAAAATAAATAAATATATAAATGACCCACATAGTCCTCACATTCACAATAATTAAAATAATAATAATATTATACTTCACAAGTAAACATTCATGTCATTGTGTATATAATTTTAAAGTTTGCAAAATAAACAAAGTTCCGAAAGTAAAAAAAAAAATTATAATTGGAGCAGCTCAATCCCAAGCCTTTTTGTCCTCAACGTAATCTTTAACGGTATAAAAAGCTTTCTGGCACAACTTACGTTTAATGAATGATTTAAATTTATTAAGGCTTAGATCTTGTACGTGGCTTGGAAGTTTATTATAAAAGCGTATACATTGACATCTGAACGAGCCACCTATTTTCTTGAGCCTTGTTGTAGGTACAACAAATTTGTGTTTGTTTCTAGTATTTATGTTATGGATATCACTGTATTTTTTAAACAATTTTATATTTTTATGGGCATATAAAAGATTATCAAAAATATACTGAGAAGGCACAGTCATTACATTAATCTCCTTAAATTTATCTCTGAGAGAGTGTCTAGGACTTAATTTATAAATTGATCGAACAGCTCTTTTCTGCAAAACAAAGATAGTCTGAATGTCGGCGGCATTTCCCCACAACAGAATACCGTACGACATTACACTATGAAAATAGCTAAAGTACACTAAACGGGCTGTCTCTATGTCAGTCAAATTACGAATTTTTCTAACAGCATATGCTGCGGAGCTTAGCTTTTTTGACAATTTATCTATGTGTGGGCCCCACTGAAGCTTAGCATCCAAAGTTAAGCCCAAGAAAACTGTGCTATCTTCAGGATTCAATTCTTCGCCCTTTATTAACACACTAGTTTTCACCTGCCTAACATGAGGTAGGGTGAACTTAATGCATTTGGTTTTTCTTTCATTAAGGAGTAAATTGTTAACATTGAACCAGTGAACTACTTTTGAGATCGCGCTATTTACATCGTCAGTAACCAGCTGCTGACGTTTAAGTTTAAACAAAAGTGAAGTGTCATCCGCAAACAACACTATATCGTGGTTATCCTTTATGAGGTAAGGCAAGTCATTAATATAAATAAGAAACAAGAAAGGACCAAGAATTGAGCCCTGAGGGACTCCCATTGTTACTATAGATCCGGGAGATCTTTTTCCATTAACGTCAACGCACTGAATCCTATTACTCAAGTATGAAATAAGAAGATTCAGAGCGCTGTTCCGGATCCCATAGTGGCGGAGTTTCCTGATTAATGTTTCATGAAGAACGCAATCAAACGCCTTGGACAAATCACAAAAAATACCCAAGGCATCGCATTTATCTTCCCATGCATTATAAATATGACCTAAAAGTTCAACACCGGCATCAGTAGTTGAACGACCCCTTGTAAAACCGAACTGTTTGCTATGCAATAATTTATGTCTATTAAAAAATCTTTGCAATTGCTCTAAAATTAATTTCTCAAAAATTTTACTAAAAGTAGGTAGGACAGAAATAGGTCTATAATTTGTGGGGTCTGATGTACTACCTGATTTAAACAAAGGTATTATTTTACTATTTTTCATAAGGTCAGGAAACTCCCCACAGTCGATACAATTATTAAAGATAAGAGCTAAAGTAGGTGCTACAATGTCAATAATAGACTTGGCAACTTCTACAGAATTACCCCACAGATCTGCAGTCTTTTTTACATTTAAAGTGTGAAAGGTTTTAATTATGTCTCTACAGGTAATATGTTCAAAAATAAAGTCCGAATCGCAAACATTAACATTTTCCTTTAGCAAAGACTCAGCAACAGAAGGTGATGAGTTTAGGGATTTAGTAGTTGAAACGGGAATATCTGAGAAGAAATTTTCAAAGGCCGCGGCGACTTGTGAGTCTGATTTTATTATGTTGTCATTAATAGACAGGCTGTAGTCCGTATTTCGGTTAGCAGACCTTCCCGTTTCACTATTAATAATATTCCAAGTCGTTTTAATTACATTACTACTATTTTTAATCTTCGAACTCAAATAACGCGACTTGGCCATACAACAAACTTTTTAAAATAATTTTGAATAATTTCTAACATATAAATTAAATTCAGATGTGTTTACACAAGTCCTTTCATTGTACAGCTCATAAAGCCGTGTTCTACTTTTATGTATACCAATGGTAGCCCAATCACTAAAAGATGCGTTACTATTAACCGAGATAGTCTTGGGAATAAAGGTGGAATTAAATTGCTTACAGTATATATTAAAGAAATCATCATATAGATTATTAGGGTCAGCATGTAAAGACAAAACTGGTAATTTATTCATGAGTTTAACTTTAAAAGTTTCCAAGCGGCTTGCAGTTTTGGGGTTAACCGTGATATCCTTTTTTGCCACTTTGTTGTTTTGGTTTGGGATAGTAATCCTCTGCCCGCAATGATCAGAATCTAGTAAATTAATAATTTCTTTGTGGCTTGGTATAACATCTGTATAAATATTATCTAGGCATGTGGCACTAGTAGGGGTTATTCTTGTGGGCTCCAAAAATAGGTTTACAAGATTGTAGGACTGAAACAGACTTACTATTTTACTACAAGTACCTGAGTTTTCTAATAAATTAACATTAAAATCACCGCCAATGATAATGGACTTATTCGAGTTACAAATCTTGTGGAACACTTCATCCATTACCTTTTCAAAACAGTCATACAATCCTGAAGGGGGTCTGTACACACTTAATACAATAAACTGCTCCAATTCTATACAGGCTATTTCAACTGTCCGCTCAACAGATAGGCTCACAATATCCTTACGGTCTTTAAATTTAAGCTGGTTACTTACTAAAATTAATGAGCCACCATGTACAGCGTTAACTCTGCTGAATGAACTACCTACCTGGTGATTATTAAAGTTGAACAAGAACTGGTGGCTTTTAAGCCAATGTTCTGTTATACAAAGAATATCAATACTATTAAAATTCAAAAATAATTCTACTTCTAAATCTTTGTTCATAAATCCTTGAATATTTTGATGCACCAGGTTAATACTATTTACAGATTTTGAACTTTTATTTGACTTTATTTTGCAATTCTGTACACTATTGCTAGAGGTTGCCTCTATTGTCTTAATTTCTAATTTAAATTATTATCAATGTCAATTTTTGATACCAAATTATTGGCTGAATTATTTAAAATGTCATAGCATTGCTCAATAGAAGCAATTTGTTTAGCCAAGTTCTTGGCTGTAATAAAAAAGTAATATGATAGCGACACAGCTATCTGTCTTTTACAAAACTTTGAAAGATAGTACCTATCCATACAAAATCTATCTTTTGTCAAATAAAAGTGGTTACCAACATAATTGTTAGTGTCAATTAAATGGAATAAATTATTATTACTAGTCAAATTATATAATGTCATATTAATTTGAGATCTATAATTATTTTCTTCCTGTGGCAAACTTTGGCTGTATGGGAAAGTGAACATCACAATTTTTCTTAAATTTAGGTTGCACAATGATCTTTAATATTGGAGTAATTCTCCTTTGTTCACATTACCCCTATTACCAACAAATATTAACAATGTACTATCCTGGTTAAAACTGCATTTCGTAACTTTTTTCATTATGTCAAATAATGAACAACCAGGCATACAGTAGTTCATTATTGAGTGTCCTGGATATTTATTTGTCAACAAGTGGCCTAAATCCTTTCCAATTTCATCACAAAATAATACTATTTCTTTATTTACACTCTGTTTTGGCAAACAATTAGTAATTGATAATGGTAAACTGGCACTAGACTGCGGTATGGTGGTGTCACAAATTGTCAATGAATGGTCCGGTGTGGATACAATAGACAATGTGTGTGGTTGACAATGTTCACATTTGTTAGTTTGTTAGCTTACCAGCTCATTCATTGCCAATACATATTCCCTCATTTGGTTTTCAGAGGCTGTATATTTGATGGTCATACAAGTAAGTTTTTCCTGTAGTTGATCAAGTTCATACTGCAAGTCTTCTGTGTCAATTTGGTATTTCCTAGTGCTTTTTTCTAAGTTAAATGAATACATGTCTAATTGTTTTAATAGATGCAACCTTTCTCTATTAAGCTTAACATTTTTGATGAAGAACCTTTGTTTTTTGATCATTTTCTTAGTTTTAACTATGTATTTGTTAATTTTTATGTATTTTTTTATTTTATTTTTACTAGTAACTACCCTCACTGATTTACTTGATTTTGAATCATGATTACCTGTTAAATCTATTGTGTAAGAGGGGTTTATTGCAGAAACCATTGATGGGGCTATAGGCACCAATTCATTGAAAAGACTTTGATTCAGCGAGGCAGTGATGTTAAGATTTGTTGTCTCAAGTTGTTCAATCTGACTGTGAGCCTCATGTAGCTGCTGTTGTAATAAATGTTTATGACTAAGAGCTTGTTCATACTCATTGCTACACTGGCTGAACCCGTCCACAACAACTTGGAGCCTGTCCCGGGCTTCTATGGCATCAGTGTGTTGAATGTATAACTGAGCCATTTCTGTTTTTAACTTGCTATTTCTTTCAAGGACACCAAGGAACTCCATTTCATTTTCATCTTTTTCCTTAATCAGTTGGTCACAGAGCTCCTGAGACGCTTTTAATTCGCTCAAAGCCTGACTGAGTTTGGTCTCTTCAAGGCGAGCCCGCGCGCTGCGAGTCATAATCATGATTAAAGAGAAAAAGAGAAGGGGTTGGAAAAGAGTAGTGGATTGAGTAACAGATGATTAGTTGAACGGAAAATGAAATTTAGATCGTAAAGAAAGAAGTTCTGTCACCTAACTAATTAAGGTTATGTTTACGTTTTTAAGGTCATTGGCATCAACTTGTAGCCGTAATAAAAATGATCTAATAAATTGTAGGTAAAATATTAGAACGTAAACAATCTACTACCAAGTAAAATATTTAGTATTGTACCTGATAACGAGACGAAAATGCAACGTTCGCTTGAGCCGGTAACTGTCAACGAATCACAATGAAATTTTTACACATAATTTGCACTTAGTGCCCGAAATTAACACACAAAACACTTAATTAAGCTTTAAACTAGTTAATAAATTGGAAATAGGCCTTAATAAGAAGGAAATATAATATTTAAAATTAAAATTTTAAGGACAAATTCAAATCACCTGTTAGCTGTAGTGTTGCCACACGCAAGCACAGAACATATTTATACTCCTAACGGAGAAGAATGCGAACTCCATACAATATTTGGTAGAACGATTGCTGCTAGCGCCATCTATATTTGCCCCAAGTAAAACCTTTCGTAAGGCGGTAAATTCAAATGTTTCAATAAGACCCCCAGATTATTTAAAAACTGTTTTTTGGTAGGTACATTCTCTTGTAAGAAAACTCAAATTTGAGTTTCTTACAAGAGAATGTACCTACCAAAAAACCTACAGAGTGAATATGGCAAAATAAAACAATAAATAATGTAAATTGTGTTTTATTTATTTGAACAGTTTCATTATAATTTATTATTATTGTGTTCGCGTTATTACATTCAAATGCTTTACTTACAATCAGTTTGCAGTAGGCTCAGAATACAAACTAACCCAGAAGTTTGTTTAAACTACATTTAAACCAAACCAATTTTCAAAGTGTACTCAAACAGAAATAGTAGATCAGTAGCAATAGTAACAAAATTATTTAGTCATTAACGCTATGTACAGTAAAAAAAAATTAGGTTTATTATGTAACCAGTCGTGAAGATAGGTACATGGTAGGTAAGATTTTTACTAAGAATGTATTATTCTACCAAAACACAACACGTTTTCAAAGGTTTGGTCCTTGCGTGCAGGTGAAGCAGTGAGATATTTTTTGCTATTTAAACCTGTATTCATGTCAGTTATGTTGATGTTACTGTTCTCAACTTCTTTTTATTATTGTATGAACCTTCCTGGCCCTATACTACATAATACTCAAAGTCGTTAAGCCATACAATGGTTACTAAATTTTATTTGCTTAAGTCATGAAAAAAAGAGCCTACCTAATTTAACCACATGTTAAAAATCTACTATAATTCACCTTGTGACTGACTTATCCTTTTCTCCAAACAAGTATTTTTATTTGTTGAGAATGTGTTAGAGCCAAATGCGTAATGAGTTTTCTTTTAACAAAAGTATTAATTATTACAAAAGTTAAACCAGTATTATATCAGCAACAACTAGATTATTAGTAAATTTTTTGTTGAAACATAATATTGATAACCACTGTGACAAAGTTATCGAGAGTTCCTAAGTATTCTTTACAGGTGGACCACAAACTGCGTACGATACTTTCTATAGTGTTTTTGTTGCAGAGTTCTTTCCAGACCTTTCAAGCCTGCTTTGCGGTCAAAACATTTATGTAGTTCAATAGACTAGTCTAAAAAAAATTGAAGTAGTATTAATTTTACGACAACATTGAGCAAGTAGAATTAGTAGGGCTGATTTTTCAATAGTCAGATAATTTTTATCTGATGAATAAATATTTCAATTTGGCAGCTTTTGTATAGAAAATATGTCAAAATGTCATATTTATTCATCAGATAAAAGTTATCTGACTACTGACTATATAAAATCAGCCCTGTAACTTTAAATAAGGTCCCAACAAAATAATCACATAATATACATTTCGACTGTGTAAGTATTGTACTTTTGTATGGAACAGCTGTTTAAAAAAATATGTTTTGAAGTTTATTAGTGTTCTGAATTATCTGCAAAAGTTTGTCCAGGCATTTTGTTGGAACCATATAAGTAATAATATAGCATAATATTTTAGTGGTACAGATCGGTAGGACCACATTTTTTTATAGTAAAGAGATGGTCCTGCCTATCTGCAAAAACCAACTAAACTAATTGAAACGCAAAATGAATATTATTTTACATAAATACATTTTATTTATGTAAAATAATGTTCATTTTGCGTTTCAGTGCTGCAGCTGACGCTTCCTCAGCGAACAATCTATTTTTCAACACACAGAATCTTTTTATACATATAATAAAAACATTTTCTATTATATTATGGATGTTTTGTTCTTTGTGAATAACACAATTATCAAGGAAATTAAAATTAACAACGTTTTTGACATTTTCTAAAATATCTCTCTTGAGATCAGTAACATGACTTTTGATATTCAAACGTTGATTAATTACAGTAGCGCAACATTCAACACATGTAACCATTTCTTTAGTTGCATAGTTTAATGATTTTTTTACTTCCGAATACTCCCGACACTCTACAAACTGATGATGTTTTTCAATACTTTCTGACACGAATATAGGTTTACAATCATCGCAACTATTTTTAAATCGGTTAAGTAAAAACCCGCAGACATACGCACATGCCTGTATCTCTGCACTGTCTTCATTTACCAACTCTTCAATGTTATGGGGTAATTGAATGGTTTCTGATGCAATATCATTTCCAGGCTCTGTACCTATGCTTATGGGTTGTGACACAGACAACAATGTAGTGAAGCTATTAATTATAATTTCATAGTTGTCTTCTTCACAATTCCCCACTGTTCCAATATGGGCTAAATTTGATATGATTGCAGTTTTTATACCTGCCACAAATTGCCCACATGTTGGGTTAATATTTGAGCCGCAGTTACCCCGAATGCACCCAAAAAGATTTTCTAAAGGATCTTGCTGCAACCTTCGTGTAGATAGGCTTTTTATATTATATGTTGACGATAATTTTCTCCACAACCGAACTATCCCATTAATGGTCCATATCCACCCTTCTGTTGATGGTGGTATACGTGCACTTCCGATATAATTTATATTTTTGAAAAAATATATCATATCCTTGTAAAGTTGTAGGTGTGGACTGGTTGACCGTAAATTTGTGGCATGAATCTTGCCTCTTCGTAGATCTGAACAATCACTGTTGACACTGTCGAATAATTTATCAATTGCGTGAATTACATCTGCCGTCACAGTGGCATCTGCAGAAAGCTTTCCTGAAAAAAAAATATTATGTGTTTAACATGTGTCTATTTCATAAAGATTCAGTTCTTTTTTTAACCGACTTCCAAAAAGGAGGAGGTTATATGTTCGTCGCGTATGTTTGTTTTTTTATGTATGTCCACCGATTTCTCCGTCAATTGTGGACCGATTTTGAAAATTCTTTTTTTGTTTGAAAGGGTATGCTTGCGAGGTGGTCCCATATAAATTTTATTAACTTTGCTTCGATAGTTTTTAAGTTAGCTTCAATAATACATACTTTTTCCCACTTAGTATGTGGATGATATGATAAGTTCCTGTCACTGTTATTTACGTAGCAGGTAGTGGTTTTCGAATTTGTGTGGGGTAGGTACCACAGCTAAAAAGTGAAAAATAAAAACTTTTTCCAAAAAAAAAAACAACCGATTCCAAAAAACACTACAAAGTGAAAAATAACTTTAATTTCGGAAGTCGGTGACAAAAAACGAAAATTCAAAACCAAAGAAAGACACCGACTTCCGAAATTAAAGTTATTTTTCACTTTGTAGTGTTTTTTGGAATTGGTTGTTTTTTTTTTTGGAAAAAGTTTTTTTATGGAAATGTTCCAGTATAGTAACTGAATATAGCCTTAATTTATTTTTGTGACATAACATCATCACGCCTTGTTCCTCGGAAGGGATGCATTTCTGGGAATTAAATAATAATCTTGTATAAGCAACATTCCATTCACCTGCTGATATTTTGGCGTACATTCCTCCTGCAACAGAGTCGCTTAAAACTTGTGCAGCTAGTTTTACTCTCATTTTTTGTTTTGAGTTGGGATTTAAATGTTCTTTTTTCAGAAGAGGAGCATACACAAAATTTGGGTTTGTGCTGTCCATCTCATAAAACTCATTTATGTAGGACCATTTAGCAACACCTGTAACCACACATATTACAAATTTTAGTAACTTATGGAAACCTTTACCCACCATAGTGAGAAAATGGAGGCACATGATAATTAGATGTCCATAAAACTAAAAAAAAAAGGATTTTTAATTATAAAATTATGAAACTTAATCTTACCTCTCCCTGTCTTGCCATCGGATGAAATATTTGTTGGACACTCAATGTCATATTTCATAAAATTATTTCTAAAACATTTGAGTAAATGAGGTGTATCGAACATTGTTATTATTTCATGATTATGAACTGTGATGAATGGATGCTGAGTACTAGCTCCTAAATTTGTTAGAGCTCTACGGTTCACTCCATCCATGTCGCAAACAATGGCAGCTATATTTATTTCAGCAATGAAGCAGTGATTTAACACCTGAAATATAAATGATAAATTATTTTATTATTTTGATTAAATATATGCATACAATTCAGATTTTATGACATAATTCCATGAAAGTTTTAAAATAAACAAAAAAATGATACCTCTTTAATAAGAACAGCAAGCCTGTCTGAAGTAGAATATCCACTCGAAAAATAGTAGGCGATAGGTTGTTTTACCCTCTTCCTAATGCCTGATATCATAAAAACCAAGGCATATGCAGCAATCAGTGGTGACCTTCCCTGTGATGCATGGTCTTGATAGCCTTCTATATTATCTTCCTTAGGGTTGTAATTTAAATGCTTTTTTAAAGACATTTCGTCAAACATTAAAATATATTGGTTGTCAGAAGGCTTTTGGGTTTTTACAAACTTCTTAACAACATTAAGTACTGGCTGATTAACACCAACACCAAAAGGTACTTTATTAAGCAAATTTCTTAAAGTGCTTGGAGATGGTAAATGAAAAAGTCTTCGCAGTAAACGATAGCAGGTAGGTGACCTCTTAAATATTCGCAAGGCTGTTATTTTCACTTGCTTTGACCATCTTCGACCAGTGTACTTTTTCTTAAAATTATTTAATTGACTTTGCAATAATTGGGCAAACGTTGGGGTAATCTTTTTGGATAATTTTTTTACAGCCCCATCATCACTGATAATGTTTATCATTGCATTTGGTTTTAATTTTTTTATTCGATTACGTAGGTAACAAATTTGCTTCATATATTTGCAACATTTAGTAAACATAACCTTCTCCTTTTCACTCTTCACTTTGTTAGTGGTTTGTGTCTGTCTATCTGATGCTTCAGGTTTATTGGCCAATAATCTATGTGACGGACCAGCTTGTGGTTCCTCCACATTGATAGGTACTTGTTCAGTCTGAAATCAAATTATTCCAATCATTAAAGGGCCTTCATATCTTTTTTTAAATATTGCTGTGCATTGACAGGATGTAGTTATACATATTATGTTTAGAAAGCATCAAACAAATAATTATACATAGCTATAGCACCATAGCTTTAAAGTGTTAACTAGTTCACAGTCCACTGAACCATATGTGGTCTGTTCCATTGTTTTAACTATGTGTCTGCAGGGTACTTACTATTCTGTGATATGGGACAGTGAACCTGTTAAAATTCTAAGTTATAGATCAGTTTAAATAGTAAAAAAACCGGCCAAGTGCATGTCGGACCACGCACAATGTTGGGTTCCGTAGTTGGGATGAATTTATCCCAAGAACAAACTTAACTTTGTAGTTGGAATGTTTGGGAGAACATGTTTTTACAACCGCAAATCTAAGTTTATTTATTTATTTGTTTAAGGATTACCAACGAGTTACATTACAATTATTATCTTTTACAATAATAAAACTTAGTTATAATACATTTCCTGTAACGCACACTCAATTACAGGTAACCACAGCTTACACATTATCAAGTACATAATGCTCTGAATACACAATTTAAATTAACTTAAGAATAAAAATAAAAAATAAACAATATACATGCTATTATAAAAGTTTAAACTTACCCGAATACAATACAGTAAAAACAAGCATCAACTTGATTATCAATATTATGTCTGAATGAAATAAAATTAAAATATATAAAAAATTGTAAATAAAAAGTAAAAAATTGAATTATAAATTAAATTAAATTTGATATAAATTGATATAAATGATAAGTCAAATGTCCCCTAACCGAAAGTGCTTACATAATTTATTTTTAAAAGTGTTGAGACTGTCATGATTGATATCGATTTCAGCTTTGCGGCATAGAGCATTATACAATTTGGTAGCTCTTGTAAGGAGAGAGTTGTCACCTAAATTGGTTTTGTGAAAAGATTGTCTGAAGAGATTGTAGGTATGTGACCGTGGTAACCTGCTAGGAACATTTATACATATTTTGGATAGTAGGTCAGTATTTAGTTTGGATGTCAGTAATTTGTGTAGGAAACAAAGATCAAGTACTCAAGTTGGTCGATTATTACTCGTTAACTTATAAAGCCTACTCAGCTGTATAGTTTTCCTTTTAAATTCGTTAAGTATATAAGCTCCTGCCGTGAATTTTTACACATATCTAAAACTAACCATTTAGCTGGGGACACACACACACACTTGACTCTAACAAAAATTTGCACTTTAAAGCTTAATATTTCGCAAACGGATCTCTGAATTCAAAAATGGTTTTAACACACTCACAATGTTTTTGAAAGACCTTGCCAACGATACCCCCAGACCAAGGGACAGAAAATAAAAAAACACATCCCCACTTTACGTGTAGGGGAGGTACCCTTAAATTTTTTTTTTCATAATTTTATTTTACCACTTCGTCGGCAATGATTAATATGTATACCCATGCCAAATTACAACTTTCTAGTACCAACAGTCTCGAAGCTAGACCGTGGACAGACAGACAGACAGACAGACAGACAGATGGACAGACGGACATGGCGAAACTATAAGGGTGCCTTGTTGACTACGGAACCCTAAAAAAAACGGAAATTATAGTAAATAATAAAACCAAAAATCAATCTGCCTAGCCTTTTCCCAACTATGTTGGGGTCGGCTTCCAGTCTATCCAAATGCAGCTAAATACCAATATTTTACATAGCGTGACTGCCTATCTGACCTCTACAACCCAGTAACTAGGTAATACGATACCCTTTGGTAAGACTGGTTTATGACTGGTTCAGACTTTCGGGTTTCTGACGACCCGTAACGACTGTCAAAGATCCACGAATGACAGCCGGGACCAACGGCTTAACGTGCTTTCCGAGGCATGGAGGAGTCTCGGTATGTAGAAATGGTCACCCATCCACGGACCAACCCCGGCAAGCGTAGCTTAACCTGATGGACCGACACGTGCGGCTATTATTAGTTAGCCACGAGCTACTAGTACTACTAGTAAATAATAAAACCATGAGGACTGAATTTTGGAGGTGAAGATGCCCTGAATCTCATTGACAATCATTGTCTCATTAAGTCAAAAATGATCATTTACAATTTAGTGATGGTGGATTGTCTATTATTTACAACTAGCTTCTGCCCGCGACTTCGTTCGCGTGGAAGTCATAAGACACCACAATATACTACAATAACAGCCACATTTTTATAAAACTTCCCTGTAAACTATGTTTGTAGTTTTATTCTCAGCAGCCAAAATATACAGAGTCAGGAATGGTGACTCAGGAGCAAGCGACGTACAGTTTGCTCAGCTTGTTCTGAGGTCGACACCCGCAGCCTTCAGCCTTCTGTCACTTCGCTTCCTTCAATTTGCGAGAGAATAGTGTGGTTGATCGCTGCAGCTTGATCATTTTCGGCGTTAAAATGGGAACACGCTCAAGAATTCTCTTGGTACGGTATTCGACATAATTATGTCCTCGGTTGTATTAGGTATTGTTTTAATTGCAATAACTAACAGGACTTCGTGAAATAGTTTAAACAAACTGTAAAAGACGAGCGGCAACGTTTTTCGGCTTTTTCAATATTTTTTGGCTTAATTAATAAAAAAAATAGCAAATAGCGTGATATGTTATATCCTACAGTTTGACCAGACCTATATGGAATGTCTTTGCTAAATTTTAACAGAATCTGTCCAGTAGAATTTGCGTCATGCTGGGACATACATACAGACAAACAGACAAAAATTAAAAGGTATTAGAATCGATCCCAGACCTCATAGCAATTACTTTTTTTTATATTCAATGTACAGTTTTGACTTCGCTACGTTTTATTATATGTATAGATTTATCATGGCATAAACCAATCTTAATCTCCATTTGGTGATGGTTGAGGGCTCTCTGCCATAACAATAATAATTCGAATTTTTGATTTCTAAGCATATAACCATGTAGTTGAAAATGTATCTTAATAATATAATATGTAACAGTAAAATTCTCTTTTAACAGTATAGTACCTGGGCGACCGAGCTCTGCTCTGGTGAAAATAGAAAATTCTCATTGAATAGTTTAGGAAAGTTATACTAATTCCAAGCTGCCATGATAGTAGGTACTTACTAATTCCACACACAAACGCACATACACATTTTTATATTCACTATTTACATTCTTTATACAACACAGTTTTAGTGGTAATTAGTAATTGTAGGTGATTATCAAAATATTCACTTACATCAGTGCTGATGGTTTGTGTTTGTTTTGGTGTGGATGTTTCAGGCATATTGGCCACAGTTTGCATATTTGTTATGTTCCCTAAAGATATTCTTTGGGATGGACCAGCTTGTGGTTCGGCTGAATCAATAAGTACATGTTCAGTCTGAAACAAAATTATTCCATCAATTAAATTTTGGTTTGAAGCATCAATATAATAAATATAATAATACAACACAATTTTAGTGACAATTACTGTCATTGTAGATAATCAGTTATTAAAATATTCACTTACATCACATGGAACAGCAGTTCGAAGTAATTTCGCCTTTGTGATGTCTTTAAAGTCTGCATCTTTAAAATGCTTTTCACACAGCATTCTGTGATCATTGTACAATTTCGTCTGATTTTCCAAAGAACTATACTGCCCTTCTGGAAAAATGTACTTTGCCCACAGCAGGCAACTGAAAGTGAAAAAATTACAATATGTTCATCAACCATCACTAGTTCTAAAGATGAGTACAAAGAAGACTACTTAATGAAAAAGGATAGCAATTTTTGGTCAGTGGGTCGTCTTAGGGGCGGATGTACTAAGTTAAAGCAGTGAATCAAAATTAACCCTAGATGAAGAAAGTAGAGTATCACTGCCACTAGGTTATCATTGCTGTAAAGGTCAGTTAGTTTATGAGAACATTATTTTGCCTCAAAGTTATGTCCCTAGAAATATGACTAGTGTTAGTTTTAGTAGGTATTAAAACTTTATGTTGACTACAGCAAAGTTCTACAAAAATAATAGGTTTAATGAGAGGCTTACTTTACTGATATCGCATGTGTTTACTTTAAATAAAATTTAGCATGGACAGGGTCCCGTACGGCACCCTTGAATAATACATTTTCTACTGTTTCTACTTTTAAATTACTCAAGCAACGTTGGCAAACTACAATTATAGGATTAATAAAAAGGTTAACTTGCAATTTGTTCTTTATGTTGGGGAGTAATTCATGAATAAATAAAGTGATATTTAAGTCTTGAGCTGCGACGTTTTTCAGGTAAAAGATAGGTGTTAGTACCTACTTACCGAATAAGGTTTGGAACTCCGGGTTTAGGAAAGCGGAACAGTTTCACGTTATGTTCGGCTGGTGAACAGCCACACTTGAAACATTTCCTTCTATGTTTGAAAGACTTCGAATGACGTTCATAGAAAAAAGCCCTTCTAAAGCGACTGTTTTACGCTGGTTCAACGAATTTATGCATGGTCGAGTAATTTTGGCGGACGAATAAAGAAGTGGCCGTCCTATGACGGCTGTTACATAACAAAACGTGCTGGCTGTGAAATTTTTAATTCAAGAGAATAGGCGAATTACATATATGAAGAGGTTCAGCATATGCTGCAGATTGGATTGGGAAATGTGCATGAAATTCTACATGGGCATCTTCGGGTAAGGAAGATAGTTTCACGCTGGTAGCGCAAAATCTAACGCAGGCTCAGAAGGAGGTTCGGGTAGAATGGTGCCGAGACATGATAGCAAAATTTGAAGCAGGCTCGTCTCGGCGCATTGATATCATTACGGGTGATGAATCATGGATTTATCAGATTTATATAATTATCTTGAAGGCTAATTTGTTTTGGCATAAATTTAATTCGCATAACGTTACCAGGCCTGTTCGGGCGCGGGCCGCGCGCCGCATGCGCTCATCTCCCGCGCGCCCCTCTCAGGCCCCTCTGGCTGGTTCGCGGCGCGTTCATCCTCCCCCCCTTGAAAGCTCCTACTTTCAAGCTCTTCCGCCGTGGGGAGAAGACAGGCTCTGTTCAGAGCACGTCGGACGGTGCCTCTCGCCGTGTAAAAATCGGCCACTCTGCAGACTCCATCAGTCCCAAGAAACAGATGCTGGACTCGCCCGAGTCTCCACTTCAAGGGTGGCACGTTCTCCTCCTTTAGGATCACCAAGTCTCCCACAGTCAACGCTCTCTCTTTCAAGCGCCACTTTGTCCGCTGCTGCAGTTCAGCTAGGTACTCTTGGTGCCAGCGCTGCCAAAAATGCTGCCTTAGCTGTTCTATTATCTTGTACTGGTCTGGAGCCTTTGATGTGACAGGTGGAGACGGCAGCGATGTTAAGGGCCGTCCCACAAGGAAGTGGCCGGGAGTCAACGGGGAACAGTCAGTGGGATCGGATGATAGAGGGGACAGGGGACGGGAATTGAGGATGGCTTCGATTTGTGTGAACAATGTGCCCAATTCCTCGTACGTGAGGCTAGCGTTGCCCATAATCCGTTTGAGGTGAAATTTAGCAGACTTCACGCCCGCCTCCCAAATTCCACCAAAAGTCGGGGAATATGGAGGATTGAAAATGAATTTGATGCCTTCAGCATTGGTGTAGTTATAAATAGACTTTACGCTAGACAATAGTAACCTACCTAACTCATTATTTGCCCCAACGAAATTTGTGCCGTTGTCGCAATATATCGTATGTGGTCTACCTCTCCTAGCAATAAAACGACGTAAGCTAAGTATAAATGCGTTAGTGCTAAGGTCACTAACGATCTCTAAATGTATGCTTTTAGTAGAAAAACAAACTATAACGTTAAGATAACATTTTATTATTCGGTTACCCCTACCTTTTTTACTAGAAATAAGGAAAGGTCCAGCGAAATCCACGCCACATACTTGAAACGGATAGCACGGTGTGACCCTATCCACAGGTAAATTGCCCATCAGCGGCTCCATAGTTTTTCCTCGCAGTCGTGTGCAAACAACGCACCTTCTCACTATGCCGCGAGCTAAAGTTCTGCCTCCTATAGGCCAGAATTGTTCACGAAAAGAACTAAGGAGCAGCTGAGGGCCGGCATGTAGCAGACGTAGGTGTTCGCCTTCCATCAAGAGCCGAGTGAAATAGTGCTTACCGTCCAGGAGGATCGGGTGCTTTTTATCAAAATTACAAACAGCATTCTGTAGACGACCACCTACTCTGAGCACTCCATTGCCGTCAAGGAAAGGTGACAACTGTAACAGGTAAGATTTAGGATTAAGATTTTTATTTTGTTTAAGTATGGATATTTCTGAAAGGTAAGTTTGACTTTGAGCAAGTTTTATCAGGTAAGTAAATTAATTTTCTATTTCTTCTAGTTTTAAGTGAACTATTATTTTATTTTTAGGATTTCTACAATTATTCACAAAACGTAAGACATAAGCTATGATTCTTTTTAATTTATTTATTTTAGAATAATTATTAAACTTAATTAATGGTGACTGTGCAACAGTAGTCATAGTTATACAATCGCTGGTAGGCGTTTTAGTCTCAGGTAAATTCGAAGAATCTATGGAATTTATATTAAGAGGCCAGTTTGTTTTATTTTGCAACAGGAAATCTGGGCCATTCCACCATACAGTTGAGCCCTGAAGATGACCTGGATCGACTCCTCGAGAAGCAAGATCAGCGGGATTTAAAGTGGTAGGTACATGCCTCCAAGATTCCCTAGTTGTCAACTCATGAATCTCGTTGACTCTGTTGCAAACAAATGCCTTGAGTAATTTAGGTTGTGTTCGAATCCAACCCAAAACGACGGTTGAGTCTGTCCAAAAGATCTTACGGCCAATAGTACATCTAAGAGAATGACTCACCTTAGCGGCTAGTCGCGCGCCCAGTAACGCTCCGCACAACTCAAGACGCGGGATGGTTGTTGTTTTCAGCGGCGCGACGCGAGTCTTTGCACATAACAGGATAACTTGTACATTATTATGACGGTCTACAGATCGTAAATAAACACAAGCCCCGTAAGCCTCTTTGGATGCATCTACAAAACAATGAAGTTGTATTAACACTGGTGAAGTACATAAAACATGTCTAGGTACCCTAATGTTAACGAGTATATGGGCATTGGAAACAAACTTTTCCCAAGTTTTCTTAATATTCTGTGGAACTGACTCATCCCAACTTAATTTTAAAACCCAAAGTTTTTGTAGTAAGATTTTAAGTTGAATAGTACACGCACTTAGCATGCCTAAAGGATCAAAGATTTTACATGTGTTGGACAAAATATAACGTTTTGTGACGTTATTAACTGTTTTGTCTAAATTAACTGAGAACTGTAAATGGTCATTCTCGGGAAACCACCACAACCCTAATACACTTGATTGTTTATTCAAGTCCAATGACTGTGACAAAGTACAGTCAGCATCAAATATTTGTGGACAGTTCGTCCGAAATTTATGAATAGGAAAACAAGCAGATGCTAGTACTTTTTTAACTAAATGATAGATATGGGAAAGTTCTATTTCCGTATCAGCACCGCTCAAAAAATCATCGTAATAAAAATCATGTTGTATAATTTCAGATATGATTTTATCATCGCATTCTTTTGCTAACTGTAGCAAGTATCGCGTACTCAAAAATGGGGCAGACGCTGTCCCATACGTAACGGTATTTAACTGTAATATTTTTAATGGCTTGTCTACATCATTACGCCAAACTATTAATTGTAGATGGCGCTGCGAGGGATCAATTATAATTTGTCGGTACATTTTTGTTATGTCCCCAGACAAAACAAATTTGTGTTGACGGAATCTAATTAAAATATTTATTAATTCATCCTGAACTACGGGACCTATAAACTGGATGTCGTTCAGCGATTTTCCTGAACTAGATTTTGCACTACAATCAAAAACTACTCTGACTTTGGTTGTTTCACTATTTTCGCGAAATATAGCGTGATGCGGCGCAAAATACCCAAATAATGGTTTATCAATTTTACTTAAGTGTCCTAATTTTTCGTATTCGTCAATAAACTCACAATATTGTTTTTTAAGTGTAGGATTTTTAATAAACTTCTTTTCGAGACTCTGAAAGCGTTTTAATGCCATATTATAGGAATTTCCCAGTGATGTTTCTGGAGATTCACAAAATGGTATTTTAACATTAAATCTCCCGTTCTCTAAACGTGTAGTATTTTCTATGAAATGTTTTTCACAAACGTGATCATTTTCAGAGTAAGAAGCACTTGAAGAAGGAAGTTCTTCAAGTTCCCAGAACTTGGTAAGGTTTTTATTTATTTCCTTGGTAAAATTACAATGTAAGTTCTTTTGTTTATTTCGATCTAAACTACCTATTGGCCCAGCTACTAACCAACCCAGTTTAGAACTCTGGAGTATAGGTTTATTATTACCTAATCTTATTTTCTTTGCAGTAATGACATCAAAGAAAATATCAGCGCCAAGCAGCAGATCAATTTGAGAAGAACAATAAAATTCGGGATCAGCAAGCTGAATATTCCCAGGTATGTTTAATTCTAAAGAATTTATATTACTGTTAGGTAAGTTACCTATAATTTCAGGGATAACTAAACATTTAATATTCGTGCTGTAAGAACTTATTAATGAATTTAAGGTAAGTTCACAACAATCTGTTATATTAAATTGCATGTTATTAACTCCACTAATACATATAGGTCGTGAATTAATAGAAGTTAACCCTAATTTATTTTTAATGTCTTCAGATATGAAGCAGGATTGACTACCGGCATCCAGGAGAGCCCGGGCAAGGTAAGTCTTATTATCTTTCTTATTTGTTAGTTTTACTAAAGCAGTACAGAGAAGAACTTGTTTACTCATAAAGACAGAGCAAGAGGATACAGCACTAGCGATTGACGGCACACTAGAGGTATTGTTATTCTCAGACTGTGTAACTAACGCATTATTTGTTTCTGAGTTTTTATGTAATAGTGTATTATGTTTTTGTTTACAGATTTGACAGGTACCGAGACGACAGTTCTCAGCATTATGACCCCTACGTAAACAATTTGAGCAAAGGTGTAACTTTAAGGCTTCACTCAATCTACTATCTAGACTCATTTCTTGAAATTTAATGCACTCTGTTATTCGATGAACTTCATGACATACCGGACAAGCAGGGTCTTTAAAAGGTTTGCGGCCAGCTGAAGTTGCAAAGGCCTTTGTTGTTTTAGCATTATTGGATTTATTATTAGAATCAGGTCTATCATTTTTAGTAACTTGCATCGTTTCAAGTATGTCTGCGCGGTCACGTAAAAATTGAATAAATTCTGATAAAGAAGGTAAATCCGGTAACTTGCTTCTATGTTCTTCCCACTTTCTTAAAGTAGTGGGATCCAATTTAATGGTAATCAAATAAATTATTTAAATAATTAGTTGGCAAGCCTAATAAATTAAGGGATCTTAAGTTTTTACTAACATGATCAATAATAAAGCGAAGGGCTCGATGAGATTCCCTCGTTAAACTATCTATATTAAATAACGCTTTTAAATGGTTATTAATCAGGATCTTTTTGTTATCGTAACGCTCACATAGTAGGTCCCAAGCGACCTTGTAATTCTGAGAGGTAAACTCAATGGACTTTATTACGACAACAGCAGTTCCCTCCAAAGAGGAGCGTAAATAGTGAAATTTATTGATATCAGGTATGGACTCATTCGAATGGATAATAGAATAGAAGGTGTCTCTAAACTCCAACCATTTGAGGTAGTTGCCGTCAAATGATGGAAGTTTTATTGTTGGTAACTTAATGTTATTTAAATTATTACAACTGTCATGACTCGAACAAATTGTTTTTGCACCTACGCTTTTAAAATCATCACCACTAGAATGAGAATCAATAATTTCTTGGGCTGCTGAGATGAGAGAATAAAATTGAGATTCTATGGTATCTCTTTCATCTATTTGTTCTTCTATCTTTGTTGACAGCATTTCAATTTGGGTTTGAATTGCATCAAACTCTAATAAAAGAGCTTGTAATCTACCTAAACGTAATCCTAATTCTTTAACTTGTTGTTTAGTAATTTCACTTGAACTAATTTGATTTAAATTAGCAATATGATCTTTAAATTTTGTTAAACGCATTTTAAATGTACCTCTCTGTTTTATTAATTCTTTCATATCTATGCGTTTCTCTTCTCTCTTCTCAGAGCCCTGCTGTGATTTAGCTTCCGACATTTTAAAGAAAAATAAATGTTGGGACAAATAAAGAAGTTCGGTAAAGTAACTTGTACAATCAAACCCGTATAAAGAGGCTTGATGGTCCGTCCAACAGGCAGATTTAAAGATGACACACGCTACACCAAGTCTGAAGAGTCACCGGGTACGCCAACCACGCCGAGCACGGCAGCACACAGCACAGCTCCGGCCCGAACGCGCGCGCACCACGTGGCAACCGATCACTGAAAACGTTTATTACGAATAATGTAAGAAACTTGAAGTTACAAGTAGGTATATTTGCGGATTGCGGTTAAAAGAATGAGTTTATAATTTACTTTATGAAGGTAGGTATTAAATATTTTAAGAAGAAATTAAATTAGCTTGCAACGCAATTTTACGCAAATGAATAAGAATGAGAAACACTTTTACGTTGTGAGAAAGAAACCACTGACCAACACTTGTGAAATAATAGAAAAATGCACATAAGCGCGTGTAATTATAATAAGCATGGGCGTTAGCCGGCGCACGATGAAAATTACACACCGTTCACACAATCAAAACCTAGGAAAGGAAATAGGTGGATAGAAAGGAATACTAAGCCAAACTCCCCTGTATACGTCCTTTCTCTAGCGTGTTGTGCATGCCATGCAGCGCGGCACCAGCGAAAGCCAATAGCTCTCCCAAGCTTCTATAAAATGGCGGCACCGTGCACTTTGTAAAAATCCAAAATTCTTCTTGGAGGTTCGGTCTTACGGTCGCCAGATGTCGGAGCTGATATTAGCGAGCAGCTCTTTGAGGTGGTCGGGTTCTTGATAACACAAAAGGCTTCTTCGTTTAAACAGTTTTTAATTATCGTTCTGCATAGGTATATACTATATAAACAAACGTGGTCTCACGTCGGAGCTCGTAGCGGTGTGTGTTCGGGCGCGGGCCGCGCGCCGCATGCGCTCATCTCCCGCGCGCCCCTCTCAGGCCCCTCTGGCTGGTTCGCGGCGCGTTCAAGGCCTAATGACTATTACCATAATAATATTTAGGCATACAATTAATAGAAATAACGGAAACAAATTTGAGTTATTTTTAAGTATTTATTTTAGATTTTCATGCAAATGATTTCCATTTTTAAAACTAAATTAAAATTAAAGTATTGTCTTAAAAAATCATTATGTTGTGCTATAAAAGTTAATAACAGAACCGAATCGCTGCAAAACCGACTCCACGTAGTCTTGTCTACCCTACCCCTAGAGTGTAATTTAAAATCGCAAAATCGCGTAGGCGCGAAATTATGCGTAAAAAATTATGAGTAAGCTGTTATGCGTAAATAATATTATGCGAAAATATTATTAGGACAAACAAAAGTATGCCAAGTTATATTAGGTCTTAAAATTTTATGCAAATGGATAGGAACCTGAATGGTATGTTACCAAATGTTTTCCAGAAGTTTTTACTGCTGCAAGCAGCAAGCGACCGAACACTGGCCTCCGTGGGCTACTGCTTCACCACGACAACGCGCTGGCTCACTCGGTGTTCAAAACAAGGGACTTTCTGGACAGCACACCGTTCAAATTTATAGGTCGTCCTCCTTAGTCCCGATTTGGCTCCGTGCGACTTTTTCTTGTTCCCCAAAATAAAAAAATCAACTCAAAGGAAAACAGTTTTCATCACCGGAAAATGCACTGGCTGCATTTGAGAAGGAGATTGAAGAGGTGTCTGATGCGGACTGGAAAATGTGTTATGAAAATTGGTTTTGACGTATGAAACTGTGTACCTATAGACGCCAATGGAGAGTTCTTTGAAAAGATATAATAAAAATAGTTATAACCTGTAGTATATTTTTTTCTAGTAGGTATCGCAAAACTTTCTAAGTACCCCCACGTAATCTAGTTTTAATTTATTTCACCCCATGGGAGATGGCACTGCAGTGTTTGATGTACATGCAATCCAGCCTGCAAGCGATCATTTTTAGGACATTGTTGGGGCTGGCCCGCACTCTGCGCACCAGGGATGCACATCTCATTCGCATCGTTGCATAAAAGCAATTAATATGTGCGTCCGCGAACATTCCCGATGCGCTACAAAAACGGGGTAGCCCCACCAATACCCCGAAAGCGTTGTTGTATTCGACACGAATGGCGTTGCACGACCTTTGGATATATCTAGCCCACAGGCTGCACATGTAAAACGTTGTACAATAAGCTCGAAACATAGTAATTTTGACTTTTTAAGTGAGCAGCGTGCAAACCTGCGAGCCAGCATGTTCGCCCTTACCGACAACGCCCTTCGCTCCCGCTCAATATCGAATCCAACATTGAGGTCAGGGGTCAATAGGTATATTACCAAGATATTTAAATGTAAATACTCTTTGTAGTGGAGTCCAATTGAGAAATACAGGTGGTACATAACCCGGTTTACCCCCAGCCTCAAAGACCATGATCTCCGACTTATTGGAGTTATAAATCAAACCATGTGTTTTGGCATACTGCTCACATTTTCTGAGACCACAGATTGACGCGCTCAAAAGCACCATCGTCTGCATAGCTAATATTATTAAAACCCACTCTGACGCTGCTGAGCCAATCAGCTCGTTTACATACAAGTTGAAAAGCGTGGGTGAGCTCAACCCTCCTTGCCTCACCCCGCATTCCAACCTGTATGGCCTGGAAAAAGTTCCAGCCCATCGTACACTATTGATCTGGTTACCATACCAATATTTAAAGATATTTATATTAAGCTCCGTTGGCAACCTATCCTTCTACATGTTTCTCCACAATACGTCATAAGCAACCAGATCAAAAGTCTTGATTAAATCGAGGAAGCCAGCATAAATCGGCGTCCTACGCTGTGTATAGTATGTTACAGTATGCTTAAGACACAACACTGCACTTTCTGTTGACAAACCACGCCGAAACCCGAATTGGTTGTCATGAACATTTACAGTTTTATTTAGTTGTGTATAAAGCAGTCAAACACTTTTGATATTATAGTAACTAGAGAGATGGGCCTATTGGATGCCGAGCGACGAAATGTGAGTTTATACGCACAATATTGAGAGATTTACCATGTTATTTTAAGACCATAGACTTGTTATAGGTTTTCCTGTAATCTATGAGTAAAGAGCCATACTATGTATTTTTTTCAAAATTTTTGGTACAGTAGTTTCGTAGATAAGGGGGGGGAATGGTCAATTTTCATTGAATTTCTTAAATATCTTTAAAACTGTTTATTTTAAAATTATGTAAAAATTGTTTTTAAGATTCTCGCAACAAGCCCTTTCATTTGATATGTCACACGGTACTGTTAGCAAATATATATTTTTTAATTTTCTTGTTTGACCCCCAAAAGTGACCCCTATATTCAAAATTCATTTATTTACGTTACACATTCGTGTTTGGGTCACAGAAATACATATGTGTACCAAATTTCAACTTAATCGGTCCATTAGTTTCGGAGTAAATTGGCTGTGACAGACGGACAGACAGACAGACAGACAGACAGACCGACAGACAGACACACGAGTGATCCTATAAGGGTTCCGTTTTTTCCTTTTGAGGTACGGAACCCTAAAAATCGGGTAATCATGTCAGCCATGCTACTCTAACGTGTTCGACAATCTAATATCATTTTCAGCTTTTTATTTTCTGCTTGGTAGTTTTCCAAAATCTCCAATTTTGTTGGCGACATTTTAAAAAACTTCACTACTGTTCTCACTTTCTGTATTAAATCTTTGTAATATATCAAAGTTGGCTTGCGTGCTACGGTTCTTCTTTCTCGCTGCTGAATGTTACCTGTAACCTTCTTCCTCTTCTTCGTCGGCATAGTCACTCTCACTGCTTTTTCCCATTCCTGTGTTTCATTTTCATCTCTTTCATTATAACTCCTTTTATATAATACATCCACAACAGCACACTGAATACCATGAGCAAGACATTGTTGATGGAATGTTGTAATGCGTCTGCCCACACAACGCTAGCTCCGTCACTTACTACGGAGGCTATGTCATTTTGTAAAGATAAATCGAAGTATTTTAACTTTTCTTCCAAAATATTCATGCAACATTCAGCTGTGCCTCGCCCTACAATTTAACACAGACCAAGGTTTTTAAAGGGCTTTCCTTTAAAATTTGGAGAATGAATGTTTATATTCATGTATCTTCGATTGCGAGCCGAAGTCCATCCATCGAGTGAAACTGAAAACTTCTTTCCATCTGTCTTCAAAATGTTTAATTCTTTCTTCAAACCACTCTTAACTTCATCGCTCTTTGTCACAACAATCTTCTTAGTGGTTTTTGGTGACTTGGGCAAGTGAGAACCGCTGTTATTAAAAAGTTTTTTAATGAAATCCGAGACACAGAAAACACTAAATGGAAGTCCGTCACAAGCTGTCATCTTTGAAATAAAATCTTCCATAGTCAACAGATTTAAAGTATTGGTCTATTGTATTTGTAACTTTTCGTTTCTTAGATTCAATTTCATCAGATTTTTTTGGTAGTACTGGTTCTGGTGCTGAGACTTCGTTATCTTTGCGATGTAGTTTCAAATGATTATGTAAACATGTGGTAGTGTTTTTGCATTTAATAATTTTTTTGCAGTTTTTACATTTGGTATATACTCCATCAGCAGTTCGCAAAAATGAATTCCAAACAGAAGACTTGTCCGACTTACTTTTGGTATACTCTTTAAAATCTAGCTTTTCTTGCTCCATGACTTTATGATATGATGATACACCTGTAAAAAATTAATGAATCAGTAATAACAAGATACACTTTTTACGTTTTTTATTTTTACAAAATAAACTATTTCACTAATCCAGTTCAACCTGTTGTTTTTGTGCAGGCTAACAAAACTCTATTCTAGGAATATTAAGTAGTAAACAACTAAAAATGAATTAAAAAATAATAATTAATATTGATTGGGTTTGTTGCCAGGGCACTATTGACTCTTAATCACGATCAAAAATATCCGAAATGTTATGCGTAAATCATGATGGTCAAAAATCTTTTATTAAATCTATTGATTGACCATCGACAACAACAACATCACTATTTAAAATTTTACATTAAAGAGTAACCCTAGAAATGTTATTTTACTATTTTCTCGAAATGAATTTGCAGTGCAGGTGAATGGGGCATAATTTGAAAAAAAAAAAACTATTAAAAAAGACATTAGGCATTTACTGATTTTAGTTTCATTGAATATATGATTTAACAAATAACAACCAAAACATTATCTCGTTCACTTTCGAATATTTAAGAGCACGTAAATTCTAAGTTAAAGTAAAATTAGTCCAATAGTTTTAGGTTACTTTATTAAAATCAGATAATTTATCAAATATAAAGAATTCGAAAATTACTTACATGAAAAGTGCTGGCTGAGGTTTAAATAACACTTTGTAACAAAAATTAAACCGGCCAAGTGCGTGTCGGACTACGCACAATGAAGGGTTCCGTAGTTGAGATGAATTTATTTATCCCAAACACAAA
Organism: Agrochola litura; assembly: GCA_949152395.1. NCBI lineage: Eukaryota > Metazoa > Arthropoda > Insecta > Lepidoptera > Noctuidae > Agrochola > Agrochola litura. The sequence continues at coordinate 9,013,979 of OX424520.1, forward strand.
CTTAACATTGTAGTTGAAAAACATGTTCTCCCATACATTCCAACTGCAAATCGTCGTTCGGCATCCAATACCGCGAATGTGACATTTTTTACGTTTTTTTTAAATTGCAGGATCACTTATTTGAACGTGTAAAATGAAATAAAACAAAAATCTGATTTTTGTTAAAAATTTCATATTCGCGGTATTAATATAATAATAAATACATACATACATACATAAACAGGCAGGCAGAAACTACAGAACGCCACCTGCTACGATCCTTACATACTCCTTTTGCCTCGTTTACGTTCATACATCTGGTCATACACGCACGCCAACATCACCAATAAGGTCAGTATATGTCCTCCTAGGGCGTCCCCGCCCGGCCTTTCCCTTCACATCAGCCTCGTAAATACATTTTGTTAGTCGCCTTTCATTCATCCTCTCAAATGCCCAAACCATCTCAGCATACCCTTTTCAATTTTTGTCACTACATCTTAATAATCTAAATCTAATACCTTTAAACGAGCAATTCTTATATATAATCTGAATCTCGGAAACAGCTCCAAGAATTTTTATTAAATTTAGTATGCAGGGGGTTTCGGGAGCGATAAATCGATCTAGCTAGGTTTCATTTTTAGAAAACGTCGTTCAAAAAAAATGGTCATCCAGATATTTTTCTTTATTCAAGTAAAAATGACTCATTCTGTTAGTAAACTTATGAACTATGTTACTTTATTTTACCAGGTCACTCAGAAAGTTTTGCGACTAACAATTTTTGTCTATACGATACTGGCTGGCTTTGATGTCAATTAAAACTATGACCATTTATTACAAAAAAACATAACATTCCAAATTCGAAATTCCCTCCACATTTGTTTACGAGCAAAATCAAAATACTCTGTCTTACTGCTGAAAACTGGATTTACAACGAGAACATTTTCGCGCGATGATTTTGTACGATTTCAAATGTCGACTAAAACCAGAAGAATCGTTTGAAAGACTTCGAATGGTGTTCATAGAAAAAAGCTCTGCTAAAGCGACTGTTTTCCGCTGGTTCAACGAATTTATGGGTGGTCGAGTAATTTTGGCGGACAAAGAAAGAAGTATGACGGTTGATACATAACAAAACGTGCTGGCTTTGAAAATTTTAATTCAAGAGAATAGGCGAATTACATATGAAGAGGTTCAGCATATACTGCTGATTGGATCGGGAAGTGTGCATGAAATTCTACACAGGCATCTTCGGTTATGGAAGATAGTTTTACGCTGGTACCGTAAAATCTAACGCAGGCTCAGAAGGAGGTTCGGGTAGAATGGTGCCGAGACATGATAGCAAAATTTGTAGCAGGCTCGTCTCGGCGCGTTTAAGATATCATTACGGGTGATGAATCTTGGATTTATCAATATGATCCAGAAATGAAGCGTCAGTCGACCGTGTGGCTGTTTCAAAATGAACCAACGCCTACGAAAGTGAAACGAGCCAGAAGTGCAGGCAAAATTTTGACGTAAGTTTTTTTTCTTTGCCGGGTTATCTGGTGTCAGTACCCTGACGAGATCAAAAGAGCATCAATACTAAATGGTATGTTAACAATTTTTTGCCAGAAGTTTTTACTACTGCAAGCAGCAAGCGACCGAACACTGGCCTCCGTGGGCTACTGCTTCACCACGACAACGCGCTGGCTCACTCGGCGCTCAAAACAAGGGACTTTCTGGACAGCACACCGGTCAAATTTATAGGTCATCCTCCTTACAGTCCCGATTTGGCTCCGTGCGACTTTTTCTTGTTCCCCAAAATAAAAATCAACTCAAAGGAAAACAGTTTTCATCACCTGAAGATGCACTGGCTGCATTTGAGAAGGAGATTGGAGAGGTGTCTAATGCGGACTGGAAAATGTGTTATGAAAATTGGTATAGACGTATAAAACTCTGTATAGACGCCAATGGAGAGTTCTTTGAAAAGATATAATAAAAAAATTATAACCTGTATTATATTTTTTTCTAGTATCACAAAACTTTCTGAGTGCCCCACGTAATCTAGTTTAAATTTATTTCACCCCATGGGAGATGGCACTGCAGTGATTGATGTACATGCAATCCAGCCTGCTAGCGATCTTTTTTAGGATATTGTTGAAGCTGGCCCGCACTCTGCGCACCAGGGATGCACACCTCATTCGCATCGTTGCGTAAAAGCAATTAATATGTGAAAGAAAGAAAGAAAGAAAAATAAGTCTAATTGTCACAGAAACAAGGGCATAAAAGAAAACAAGAATAAAAAAAATAAAAATAAAATAAAAATAATATAATCACGAGCACAAAACAGAAATATGCGGCAGCTGCTGGCACGTCATGACTGTGACAAGAAAGCTTCCACTCAGCATGATGCTGTGCTATGGGTACCCACAGCACAGCGCTGATTTTCAGTGGTCACCCATGTGCGTCCGCGATCATTCCCGATACGCTACAAAAACGGGGCAGCCCCACCTATACCCTGAAAGCGTTGTTGTATTGGACACGAAGGGCGTTGCACGACCTTTAGGTATATCTAGCTCAAATCCTGCCTCACCCCGCATTCCAACCTGTATGGCCTGGAAAAAGTTCCAGCCCATCGTATACTATCGATCTGGTTACCATACCACTATTTAAAGATGTTTATAAGCTCCATTGGCAACCTATCCTTCTCCATCTTTCTCCACAATACGTCATAAGCAACCAGATCAGAAGCCTTGATAAGTCGAGGAAGCTAGCATAAATCGGCGTCACACGCTGTGTCTTAAGCATACCATCTCATAGGTACTTACTATACACTGCATTTTCTGTTGACAAACCACGCCGAAACCCAAATTGGTTGTTATGAACATTTACAGTTTTATTTATTTGTGTATTAAGCAGACGGTCAAACACTTTTGATATTTTGATATTATATTAGCTAGAGAGATGGGCCTATTGGATGCCGAGCGACGAAATGTAAGTTTGTACGCAAAATATTGATAGATTCACCATGTTATTTTAAGACCATAGACTTCTTATAGGTTTTCCTGTAATCTATGAGTGAAGAGCCATACTATGTATTTTTTTCAAAATTTTTGGTCCAGTAGTTTCGGAGATAAGGGGTAAAAAATAATGAAAATGGTAAATTTTCATTGAATTTATTAAATGTCTTTAAAAGTGTTTATTTTAAAATTATATAAAAAATATATTTAAGATCCTCGCAACAAGCCCTTTCATATATGATATGTCACACGGTACTGTTAGCAAAACTTTTTTTTTTAATTTTCTTGTTTGCGCCCCAAAAGTGACCTCTATATTCAAAATTAATTTATTTACGTTACACATTCGTGTTTGGGTCACAGAAATACATATGTGTACCAAATTTCAACTTAATCGGTCCATTAGATTCGGAGTAAATTGGCTGTGACAGACGGACAGACAGACAGACAGACACACGAGTGATCCTATAAGGGTTCCGTTTTTTCCTTTTGAGGTACGGAACCCTAAAAATATAATAATGAAAAGTTTGTAATTAATATCACGGATCTAATCAAAACCTCGACCGTGAATCTTACGCCACCAATATTGATCCTTCCTTACTTCAACGAAAGACCGTCCATTTGTCTTGCTAGAATTTTAGAACATTATTTAACTGTATCGGCAGACAAGAGAAAACCTGAATGTAACTCTTTATTAATTAGTTTTAAGAAGCCTTTTAATAATGTAAGCTCACAATCTTTAAGCCGTTGGATCAAGGCCACCCTGAGTGAAAGCGGTATAAACACATCTGTCTTTAGCGCTCACAGTACGAGACATGCAGCTACGTCCGCCGCCAATAGGCTCGGGGTTAACATAGATAATATTAAAAGAACTGCGGGTTGTATAGTTTAAGTTTTATACTAGAGAAATAGCTGCAGATACCTCAGAAGCCTTTGCTCGGTCGCTTTGTAGGATGGCCTCGATCAACGAATGATAATAACAGTTTTCTCTTTAATTGATGTATGCCTATTTGATTTAAAAACCTTGTGTTTTTGATTACATTTCGTAAGGTATATTATATATGAGTTTGTCTTTTTTCCCTAAATAATCTAGTTTCCTCTTTACTATTTCGTGAGACTCTAAACATCTACAAGTAACAAGTGTAATCTCGAAGGGCGAATCACTGAAGTTTAATAGAAAGTCAAACGAACTTACCTGTAAGTGACGTTCGATGACTATTAAACGATGTGATTCGCCCGAGAGATTACACTCCCTCCCTGACCCTGATCTAGATCCTCCCCTGACTTGCACGAAATAGTGGCTAACGATGGCCAAGAGGGAAAACGTGTATGAGATACCCACATTAGGGCGCATAAAATAATCTTTGAATTGTTGCTCTAAAATAGTGTAAGATGGCAGCACATGTCCGTGCTACTACAAGTAACAAGTGTAATCTCGAAGGGCGTATCACATCGTTTAATAGTCATCGGACGTCACTTACAGGTAAGTTCGTTTGACTTTCTATTTTACTAACTTTACATGACACGAAAATGTTTTTTAGGGTTCCGACCTCAAAAGGAAAAAACGGAACCCTTATAGGATCACTCGTGTGTCTGTCTGTCTGTATGTCTGTCTGTCCGTCTGTCACAGCCAATTTACTCCGAATCTAATGGACCGATTAAGTTGAAATTTGGTACACATATGTATTTCTGTGACCCAAACACGAATGTGTAACGTAAATAAATTAATTTTGAATATAGGGGTCACTTTTGGGGCGCAAACAAGAAAATTAAAAAAAAAAGTTAACAGTACCGTCTGACATATCATATGAAAGGACTTGTTGCGAGGATCTTAAATATATTTTTTATATAATTTTAAAATAAATGCTTTTAAAGATATTTAATAAATTCAATGAAAATTAACCAGACCAAAATTTACCCCTTATCTCCGAAACTACTGGACCAAAAATTTTGAAAAAAATACTTAGTATGGCTCTTTACTCATAGATTACAGGAAAACCTATAAGAAGTCTATGGTCTTAAATAACATGGTGAATCTATCAATATTGTGCGTACAAACTTACATTTCGTCGCTCGGCATCCAATAGGCCCATCTCTCTAGCTAATATAATATCAAAATATCAAAAGTGTTTGACTGTCTGCTTAATACACAAATAAATAAAACTGTAAATGATAAATGATAAATGATTTTATTTCTGTAAGTAGGTTTGTACAAACACTTTTACACGTCAATCATATTTTAAAACTAGATGAGGTCGGCGTTTCCTATCTGACTACTCTGAAAAGAAAGGCCGAAACAAACTCAGAGGTCTCAGTCTCTTTTAAAGTCCAGACATAATCTTGGTCAGATCATGTGAAGGCCATGTGGATTGGTGTTTGAAGTGGTCTTTTGAGGAAAGCACCACACACATTGAGAGGGCCTGTCCAGTCAGTGCACGCATTTGTCAGTTATCGTGCAGCTCAACTCGAAATTTAAGGAGCTCAACGATTCGACGAACAATACCAAAAAAAGGACATTTGGGTAGGCCACTTAAATTACTCAAACTGTTCAAAATTCAAATTCAAATTCAAAAGTCATTTATTCAAACTAGGCTGAGAATCAGCACTTTTCGAACGTCAAAATTACATAAGACAGTCCCTCAAAAACGCCCACCCTTCACCACTTCCTAGTGCCTTTAGCTGGGAAGAAGAAGTGGCGCAACAAACTCCCCAGCAGCACAGCTGTCTGTTCAAGTTAGAGAATGATTTTATACAATAGTATACAAAATAACCTACATTATGCAACACAAAACATAATTCAAATGATAAATTATAGGCCATATGTCAGCTAGCACACGCCAATATATCAACCAAAAACATCGAGGACTATACTCAAGCATTATAAAAAAAAAAAAAAAAAGAAAATAAAACTAAACGTAAACAGAACTAAATATCTAAATAAAAGCCTCCAGACATAAAGGGCGTGCCCGCTTACATAAAGCTGTAATTGGCAGTTATAAATGATAAACTAGGACCATCGAGTTAAAAAAAAAAAAAAAAAAAATGAACAGTTAATTACTAGTAACAATAACAAAACCATGATCAGCAAGACGACCAGTCACCACAAGCAGCACCCGTTCACGAGTATAACGCAAAGATCAGCCATTACCCCCCTCGCCATATTTGAGGGAAGGAGGCAACCCGACCCCCGACGCTACCGCAAGCAGTGACATCTAAGGGAGCATGACGAACTTGCTGCCGGTTGCTCAGGCAAAAAATAATATGATCAATTGTCGAAGTCGCTAGCTAACCACAAATTGCAATACAACTCATAACAAAAACATTGTAATGAGTAGATTATGTCAACAATAAAATAAAATAAAAATAAATTGACTCGTAAAAAATAAATAAAAAATTGAATCAAAAATTCAAATAAAATAAACAATTATATAAACTCATATTAACTGTCAGTAGGTAAGCTAATTCTGGAGAAAGAACATAAACGTTGTCTTGAGTTAATCACAGCGACCAACTATTCTTATCATTTAAGTAGTCGTTGATACAATAGTATGCCTTTGAACAGAGGTTGGATTTTACTTTAGTTTTAAACGCATTAAATGGCAAATCTAGCAAAGAAGAGGGTAGCTTGTTATAAAAGGTTATACCAAGCCCAACAAATGAGTTATGAACCTTATGAAGCCGGTGAAAGGGAGCTCGTAGTTTGTCCTTATTTCGAGTGTTAACATTGTGAATATCACTGTTTTTAGTGTATAAGTGTATATTTTGCCTAATATATAAGATGTTGGCGAAAATGAATTGTGATGCTACCGTGAGAATACCAACATCTTTAAAAAAATCTCTTAGAGAAACTCTGGCACCTAGCTGGTAAATTGCTCGAACTGCTCGTTTTTGAAGAACAAATATATTTTGAATGTCAGCGGCTTTACCCCACAGCAGAATACCATAGGACATAACGCTATGAAAATAACTAAAATAGACTAACCGAGCTGTATCAACGTCAGTGTATTGTCTTACTTTCCTGACAGCATAGGCGGCCGAACTGAGCCTTCCCGCTAGGCTTGATATATGTGGGCCCCACTGAAGTTTGGCATCTACTGTTATGCCCAGAAAAACTGCCGAGTTCACAGTTTCAAGCACCTCTTTATCTAAGACGATGTTGGGTCCTAGATTTCTAACATTTGGTAGAGCGAATTTTACACATTTCGTTTTCTTGGCATTGAGAACTAGGTTATTTGTCGTAAACCAATCCGTAACCATTGAGAGAGCACTGTTTACGTCGTCAAAATCTTGTCTATTTCTGTCTACTTTAAAAATAAGAGAGGTATCATCTGCAAACAGTACAACGTTACAGATATCCTTTAAATAAAAAGGTAAGTCATTAATATATACTAAGAATAAGAATGGACCCAGTATTGAGCCTTGAGGTACACCTAACTGAACTGGTAGCCCGGAAGATTTCACACCATTAACATCTACACATTGGAACCTATTATGTAAATAAGAATTTATTACTTTAAGAGCTTCGTTTTGGACACCGTAATGACGTAGTTTACGCAAAAGTGTGTCATGGCGCACGCAATCAAAGGCTTTGGAGAGATCACAGAAAACTCCAATAGCATTTAGCGAGTTCTCCCATGCGTTAAATATGTGTTTCAGCAGAGCAACACCCGCATCTGTGGTCGAACGACCTTTTGTAAAACCATATTGTTCATCATGAAGAAGTCTGTTTAAATTAAAATGTCTTAGCAACTGCTTGAGTATTAACTTTTCAAATATTTTACTGAATGCAGGTAAGATAGAGATAGGCCTGAAATTGCCAACGTCATTTTTGTTACCCGATTTAAATAATGGTATGACTTTACTACTCTTCATGAGGTCAGGAAAAGTTCCTAAATCAACACATTTATTAAAAGTTACAGCTAAATATGGAGCTACTATGTCTATTATATTACTTAATAGTTTTATGGAGATGCCCCAGTAATCACCAGTGTTTTTAGACTTAAGTGTATTAAAAACATTAACTACATCACGAGGTGTTACATGCTCGAAGCTAAATAAGCTACTACATTTAGGCACACTACTATGCAAAAGGTTTTCAGCTTTAGACGGGGACGAATTTAAGGAGCGAGTCGTAGTTATAGGTATGTTGGCAAAAAATTCATTAAATGCCTCAGCTACGTCGGCTGCTATATTAACTAATTTATTGTCGACCATAATCTCGAGTTGTTTTTCTTGTTTAACTGACTTACCCGTTTCATTGTTAATAATTTTCCAAGTGGTTTTTACTTTATTATTTGAATTTTTAATTGTATCGCCTAAAAATTTAGATTTTGCAAAAACACAAATATTTTTAAATAATTTTGAATAATTTTTGACATACTCCAAGAAAGGAGTATCAAACCTGTATTTTTTCAAACCATATAATTCGTATAGTGTCGCTCTACTTTTATAAATACCAGGAGTAGCCCATTGGTTAAAGCCAACGGAGGTGCCATTAATGTTAATAGTTTTGGTCTTGAAAGTAGATTGGTACTCTTTTTGCACAACATCAAAAAGGGCTCCATAGATTTCATTAGGATTCTCGTGTTCTACTATTGATGGTGTAATTCTATGAGCTACATTATTTTTAAACTTGTTGCAACGACTAGCTGTATAAGGCCTGCATTCTATTTTATGTGGCTTTTTACGTAATGGCATAGGGAAGCTAGCTAGTAAACCACAGTGGTCAGACGTTAAGTCACTTAAAACTAATTTATTTTTGGCATCACAATCACTAATATATTATCGAGACAAGTCGACGAAGATGCCGTGATCCTAGTGGGTTCAAAAAACAAGTTAATTAAATTATAAGATTTGAACAAATTGAGAAGTCTAATACTCAATGGAGTATCATCTAAAATATTAATATTGAAATCTCCACATAAAATTATACTTTTATTACTAGATTTTAACCTATTGAGTGAATCCTCCATTACCGATTCGAAACGAATAAAATCCCCAGACGGGGGTCGATAAACGCAAATTTATAACATATCGCTCTAGTTCAACACAAGACAACTCAATAGTGCGCTCGATGGAAAGATTAACTAAATCTAAACGTTGTTTACATTTCAACTTATTTGAAACAAGAACTAAAGACCCACCGCGGATAGCACTTTTTCTTACAAAAGCACTTTGTACAGTAAAAAAATCATCATTGATAAAAACTACTTCATGTTCTTTCAACCAGTGTTCAGTCAAACATAGCACCTGAACATCATAGTTCTCCATAAATAAACTTAACTCTAGCTCTTTGCCGGACAGACCCTGCATATTTTGATGTACAACATTCAACATATGCGGCTTATCCGTTGTCGCTCCTAATAGTTTAAACTACAAGGGGTATCAAAAGTAGTGTTAGTACCACTACTAACAGTAATCGAAGGTACACTACAAGTACCAGTGTCACTGTGTATATTGTATGCTAAAAGATTAGCAATTTGTCTCCTACAACTAGGTGGCAAATACATTGTATAATTTGTCAGTTTGTAATCAGTAATAAATTGATTACAATCAAAATATAAAATAGCGTCACTGTGACGACATGTCCTATTATAAATTAACATATTTAAATTATAAATGTGCCTATTTTGCTCATCAGACAAATATTTCGAATAAGGCAAGGCACAGAAAATAAATTTACAACTATTGGTCTCATTGAGATGTAACATCAAATGGACACATTCCATTATGTCCTTTTTCCTTACAGTTAAACTATCCCCATATAATAATATAACAGTAGAACTGGGGTTCATTTTTGTCAATTTAATATGATTAATTAATTGGCTAAAACTGGCACCGGGTAAACAATTATTAATTACATATTGTTGCGAACACTGATTAATTAGACTACCAAAACCTTGACCAAATTTGTTAGAAAATACATAAGTTGTGTTAGTAAAATTATTAATGTTATTGACATTCATACAGCTACCTACTGGCTGAGCCACTGAGGGTGTAGGTGTAACCAGTTGAGGCTGGGGCTCATGGGTGCAGGCACAGCTAAAAGAGAGGTTATTTGTCAATGTCTCATACCTCTCTGCATTGTACTTGACCAGGTCAGCCAACTCATTGGCCTCTTGCAAGCGCTTACTCAGGTCTTGTTGAGAAGCCTCATATTTACTAAAGATATCCTTTAGAGCATATTCCTTAACAAACAATTCATCCTGTAGGTGCTGAGTGTCGGTATCATACATAGTATTACATAATTGTAATTCATTATTACACTTCTTTAATTTTTGAATTAAATTCAGATTTTTTTGCCTAAGTTTTGTATTTAATTTGTTAACTTTTTGGCGTTTTAATGATTTTTGAATTTTTCTAATTATTCTATTAATTTTAATATATTTTTTTAACTTATTATGGCTAGTAAATAAATTGCATTTAGAGATAGTTTCATCAGTTAAGTCTATTGTTACAACTGGCTCAACACATGTGGGTCCAGACCCGCTACCAACCAACTCATCATAAAGACTGCAGGTGATCGCAGACTCTTCACTGGCTTTGAGCGATTCCAAACGGGTTATTGTGTTATGGGCCCTGCTTAATTCCAGTTCCAATTCAGATATCCGTCTCAAAGCCAGGTCATGGGTGTCACTACATTGCTGGAAATTTGACACAAGTTGACGGAGGTGTTGATGCTGGTCAATTATGTCCATATGCTGAATATGTAATTCGGCCAACTGGTTCTTAAGCTCAGTGTTCTTAAAATACAATAGACGTGGATATATTTAGTAACTTGTTCCGCTTAGCTATTTCTAAAGAGCCATAAAAAACTCCTGAAAGAAATCGACACGTGTTTCACCTCTCAACGAGGCATCCTCAGGATGACGATGGACTTGTTGCGAACTCGAACACGGCGTGTTGCCACACCAAGCGCTGAGTGCAGACTGAGCCTTATCGCCCGTGAAACCCACTTATATAGTGTCGCCGTTATCAGTGCGACCGTTATTAGTGCGATAAGGGGCGAACAATCGCAGCAAAGGTGACCTAGGCATACTCGTATTTAATTCGTTCAACAGTGTAATGTTTCCGGTATTATTTTTGACAATTTCTAAACTCTCTAATACTGACATTCTGAAACCTTTATCACATGTGTGTAAAATTTCGAAAGTGTTATTATTATTTAACGAATGACCTGTATCTATTAAATGTTGTGCAAAATGGGATTTTTCTGGATAATTATTCCTGTACGCTGCAATATGTTCCTTATATCTTGTCTGAAAATTACGACCAGTTTGACCTATGTAAATACCATTGCAATCATCGCAATGTAACTTGTATACACCTGATTTTTTGTGGTTTTCTAATCGATCTTTTCCGTTACAAATCTGTCTTAGTGAATTATTTGTTTTAAAAGCTACCCTTAATTTTACACACATGTGATAAAGGTTTCAGAATGTCAGTATTAGAGAGTTTAGAAATTGTCAAAAATAATACCGGAAACATTACACTGTTGAACGAATTAAATACGAGTATGCCTAGGTCACCTTTGCTGCGATTGTTCGCCCCTTATCGCACTAATAACGGTCGCACTGATAACGGCGACACTATATAAGTGGGTTTCACGGGCGATAAGGCTCAGTCTGCACTCAGCGCTTGGTGTGGCAACACGCCGTGTTCGAGTTCGCAACAAGTCCATCGTCATCCTGAGGATGCCTCGTTGAGAGGTGAAACACGTGTCGATTTCTTTCAGGAGTTTTTTATGGCTCTTTAGAAATAGCTAAGCGGAACAAGTTACTAAATATATCCACGTCTATTGTATTTTATAATGGATTTCCGCAAGGTCACGCCTGAATCAATTAATTATCTCAGTGTTCTTGTTATTTATATATTGAACTTCCACCTCGCTGTCATCCCTTTCCTGTAGCAGCTGATCGCACTGGTTTTTGCTAGATTCCAACTCTTTTAATGTAGCCTTCAGTTTTTCCTCCAAGGATGCAGCTCTACGGGTCAACATATTGACAAGCCAACCCTAGACCTGTCAGACCATGATTAGAACTAACTGAGAAAAAATTAAAAACAAAACAAAAAGGAATGACCCACATATTCTTCACATTCACAATAATTAAAATAATAAAATACTTTAAAAGTAAATATTCATGTCATTGTTTACATAAAATTCATTAATGTCAATGTGTATATAAAAACCCAGAAATAATCTTGGTCAGAGCATTTCATTTGAGGACCATGTAGATTTGTGTCTGAAATGGTCTTCTGAGGAAAGAACCATACAGATTTGAGTGGACCTGTCCAGTCAGTGCACGCATTTGTCAGTAATAGTGTAGCTCAACTCAGAACTTAAAAGGAGCTCAACGATTCGTCGAACAATACCAAAGAAGGGACATTTGGGTAGGCCGCATAAAGTACTCAAAACTGCCAGATTATCATTAGAAGTAACTGAGAAAAAATAAATAAATACATAAATGACCCACATAGTCCTCACATTCACAATAATTAAAATAATAATAATATTATACTTCATAAGTAAATATTCATGTCATTGTGTTATATAATTTTAAAGTTTGCAAAATAAACAAAGTTCTGAAAGTAAAAAATATAAATTATAATTGGAGCAGCTCAATCCCAAGCCTTTTTGTCCTCAACGTAATCTTTAACGGTATAAAAAGCTTTCTGGCACAACTTACGTTTAATGAATGATTTAAATTTATTAAGGCTTAGATCTTGTACGTGGCTTGGAAGTTTATTATAAAAGCGTATACATTGACATCTGAACGAGCCACCTATTTTCTTGAGCCTTGTTGTAGGTACAACAAATTTGTGTTTGTTTCTAGTATTTATGTTATGGATATCACTGTATTTTTTAAACAATTTTATATTTTTATGGGCATATAAAAGATTATCAAAAATATACTGAGAAGGCACAGTCATTACATTAATCTCCTTAAATTTATCTCTGAGAGAGTGTCTCGGACTTAATTTATAAATTGATCGAACAGCTCTTTTCTGCAAAACAAAGATAGTCTGAATGTCGGCGGCATTTCCCCACAACAGAATACCGTACGACATTACACTATGAAAATAGCTAAAGTACACTAAACGGGCTGTCTCTATGTCAGTCAAATTACGAATTTTTCTAACAGCATATGCTGCGGAGCTTAGCTTTTTTGACAATTTATCTATGTGTGGGCCCCACTGAAGCTTAGCATCCAAAGTTAAGCCCAAGAAAACTGTGCTATCTTCAGGATTCAATTCTTCGCCCTTTATGTAAATGTTCATAACAACCAATTTGGGTTTCGGCGTGGTTTGTCAACAGAAAATGCAGTGTATGTAAGTATGTGATGGTATGCTTAAGACGCAAGTCTTAAGCATACTATCACATACTTACTATACACAGCGTGGGACGCCGATTTATGCTAGCTTCCTCGACTTATCAAGGCTTCTGATCTGGTTGCTTATGACGTATTGTGGAGAAAGATGGAGAAGGATAGGTTGCCAATGGAGCTTATAAACATCTTTAAATAGTGGTATGGTAACCAGATCAATAGTATACGATGGGCTGGAACTTTTTCCAGGCCATACAGTTCGGAATGCGGGGTGAGGCAGGATTTGGGCTAGATATACCCAAAGGTCGTGCAACGCCCTTCGTGTCCAATACAACAACGCTTTCAGGGTATAGGTGGGGCTGCCCCGTTTTTGTAGCGCATCGGGAATGCTCGCGGACGCACATGGGTGACCACTGAAAATCAGCGCTGTGCTGTGGGTACCCATAGCACAGCATCATGCTGAGTGGAAGCCTTCTTGTCACAGTCATGACGTGCCAGCAGCTGCCGCATATTTCTGTTTTGTGCTCGTGATTATATTTTAATTTTAATTTTTAACCGATTTCCAAAAAGGAGGAGATTATATGTTCCACGCGTGTTTGTTTTTTTTTTTTTTTTTTTAATGTATGTCCATCGATTTCTCCGTCATTTGTCATTTGTGGACCGATTTTGAAAATTATTTTTTTGTTTGAAAGGGTATGCTCCCAAATTGGTCCCATATAAATTTTATTAACTTTGCTTGGGTAGTTTTTGAGTTAGCTACAAAATACGTATTTTATGTAGATGATATGATAAGTTCCTGACCCTGGTAGTAGGTAGTGGTATTCGAATGTGTGTGGGGTAGGTACCACAACTAAACAGTGAAAAATAAAAACTTTTTACAAAAAAAAAAAAACTACCGACTTCCAAAAAAAACACTACAAAGTGAAAAATAACTAGAATTTCGGAAGTCGGTGGCAAGAAACGAAAACACAAAACCCAAGACACCGACTTCCGAAATTAAAGTTATTTTTCACTTTGTAGTGTTTTTTTTGGAAGTCGGTAGTTTTTTTTTTTGTAAAAAGTTTTTTTTATTTTTTATTATTGTTTTCTTTTATGCACTTGTTTCTGTGACAATTAGACTTAACGATGCGAATGAGGTGTGCATCCCTGGTGTGCAGAGTGCGGGCCATCTCCAACAATATCCTAAAAAAGATCGCTAGCAGGCTGGATTGCATGTACAGTAAGCGCTCAAAAGTGCATGAGCACGCTAAGAGTCATATTGCTGTGAACACGCGGTATAGCTCGTACATTTGTATGTGTAAGCAACACGATACACACACCACAGATAACGCAGTTTTGTTCTACACGAAACAACAATATATTTCCGTCGCTTTAAACATGCTAGCACACACGCACTATGCGCGTGAACTTGACCAGTTAATGGCATTGCTAAAATTCGATAGTAACTTAACAAGTGCAGATAGCAGGAAGCGTTAAGCGTTGGTATGGAATTCAAACTGCCTCAGGTTCTAATCTCGTAAAACACAGTGCGGTTTTTTGCAAATATTTTTATTTTTGTTTTCCATAATAATATTTTTTAAATATGGCTGCTTTTTTATGTTGTTATTGCAATAAAGGTTTTAGAATAAAAAATGCGTGATATATGATAACAAAATTAAAAAAATATGTTTATTCGTTATATTTATTTTACATAAGTTAACACACTGCTACAATTATTTATCATTACTTCAGCTGAATAAGATGTGAAATAGATGTCAAGAAACTAGAAGCAGTTTGTATTATTTTGACATATTTAAATTATGAAATATTTTAAAATTTTAATGGATTTTTTCACCATAAACATTAAGCTTTGATCATGGTCGAAGTAATTAAGTAATAAATAAGAATATTAGACTACTTAAAATGTAAAAAACTACTTACAGAATAGGTAATTTTAAGGTTAAATATGGGCAGTTTGTTTATATTTTATTTGTATTAATTATTTTACATTTTATTTGACTTTAGTAAATATTGGTTGTTATTGAGGTTAAAGCTTAAGTATTCATTTTCTTTACGAAAAGAAGATTGAAACTAAACCTCTTTAATCCTAAAATAATACTATTACTAAAATAATATTAAACAATTACAGTATATCTGCAAGAAATACGACAAACACCCTATTGAAACGTGCTTAAAAAATTCGTTACCATAAATTCATGCAATAACGAATCTGTTGTTTATTAAGTTGGTACGGTCAATATTTTAAGGTCAAAAACGATTTTCTAGCTGGTCTTCAGTGATGCAAGCCTTCAGAGTGCACGGCAAACGGTTCATAATGACGTGTTTTTAATAATTCAGCAAAATATCTCGTTGGTATGAAACCATTTGTTTCATTCACCATTTGACGTCGCTGCTACTCGATAATAAGCCCCTTCCTCATATCTCTTAACCCTCACAGTATTTCTCTAGAACAAAGAAAAACATTGTTTTTATTACACATAATACCTTATTATTTATTATTCACTAATCGAATTAAACCTCACAATGAATTTAAAACTTTAAAGGCATCTTCTGTCTCAACAATACCTCTGTTCTATCAACAATACCCTTGATTAAGATTTATGTTAAGTAAAATATGAAATATATAAATGATAACACTCACACTTAGTCCGGTTTCATTAGATATTCACTTCACTTTTACGCAGCGCAATAATATTCTCTGATCTGATCCGATCTCTTCAATATATTTTATGCCTGCTTTTTGATAATAATAACCACAACACTGCGCTAAATACTCGTCACCAATATTATCCACGAACCAAAAAAGTTCTATTAATTAAATACTCATAACAAACTGCATCTACCCCACAGAAATCGAAATAATTTACTTAGTTTTTTGTGGTCTACCTGCTAAACTTTAATATTTATGTGAACAAGACGAATGAAACTAAAAACGAATGATGATTATTGAACTAGTCATTGGTTGCAGAGAAAGTGAGTGTGTGTGTGTAATGTGCGTGTCTACAGTATTGTTACAACTTATAGAAGAAGGTCGTAAGTCAAACCGAAGCGTCAGTCTATTGCTTTGTGAGATTGCTCATGGACTTTTGGTCGGTACTGTACATCAATCACTGCAGTGCCATCTCCCACGGGGTGAAATAAATTTAAACTAGATTACTTGGGGCACTCAGAAAGTTTTGTGATACTAGAAAAAAATATAATACAGGTTATAATTTTTTTATTATATCTTTTCAAAGAACTCTCCATTGGCGTCTATACAGAGTTTTATACGTCTAAACCAATTTTCATAACACATTTTCCAGTCCGCATTAGACACCTCTCCAATCTCCTTCTCAAATGCAGCCAGTGCATCTTCAGGTGATGAAAACTGTTTTCCTTTGAGTTGATTTTTATTTTGGGGAACAAGAAAAAGTCGCACGGAGCCAAATCGGGACTGTAAGGAGGATGACCTATAAATTTGACCGGTGTGCTGTCCAGAAAGTCCCTTGTTTTGAGCGCCGAGTGAGCCAGCGCGTTGTCGTGGTGAAGCAGTAGCCCACGGAGGCCAGTGTTCGGTCGCTTGCTGCTTGCAGTAGTAAAAACTTCTGGCAAAAAATTGTTAACATACCATTCAGTATTGATGCTCTTTTGATCTCGTCAGGGTACTGACACCAGATAACCCGGCAAAGAGAAAAAACTTACGTCAAAATTTTGCCTGCACTTCTGGCTCGTTTCACTTTCGTAGGCGTTGGTTCATTTTGAAACAGCCACACGGTCGACTGACGCTTCATTTCTGGATCATATTGATAAATCCAAGATTCATCACCCGTAATGATATCTTAAACGCGCCGAGACGAGCCTGCTACAAATTTTGCTATCATGTCTCGGCACCATTCTACCCGAACCTCCTTCTGAGCCTGCGTTAGATTTTACGGTACCAGCGTAAAACTATCTTCCATAACCGAAGATGCCTGTGTAGAATTTCATGCACACTTCCCGATCCAATCAGCAGTATATGCTGAACCTCTTCATATGTAATTCGCCTATTCTCTTGAATTAAAATTTTCACAGCCAGCACGTTTTGTTATGTATCAACCGTCATACTTCTTTCTTTGTCCGCCAAAATTACTCGACCACCCATAAATTCGTTGAACCAGCGGAAAACAGTCGCTTTAGCTGAGCTTTTTTCTATGAACACCATTCGAAGTCTTTCAAACGATTCTTCTGGTTTTAGTCGACATTTGAAATCGTACAAAATCATCGCGCGAAAATGTTCTCGTTGTAAATCCAGTTTTCAGCAGTAAGACAGAGTATTTTGATTTTGCTCGTAAACAAATGTGGAGGGAATTTCGAATTTGGAATGTTATGTTTTTTTGTAATAAATAGTCATAGTTTTAATTGACATCAAAGCCAGCCAGTATCGTATAGACAAAAATTGTTAGTCGCAAAACTTTCTGAGTGACCTGGTAAAATAAAGTAACATAGTTCATAAGTTTACTAACAGAATGAGTCATTTTTACTTGAATAAAGAAAAATATCTGGATGACAATTTTTTTTGAACGACGTTTTCTAAAAATGAAACCTAGCTAGATCGATTTATCGCTCCCGAAACCCCCTGCATACTAAATTTAATAAAAATTCTTGGAGCTGTTTCCGAGATTCAGATTATATATAAGAATTGCTCGTTTAAAGGTATTAGATTTAGATTATTAAGATGTAGTGACAAAAATTGAAAAGGGTATGCTGAGATGGTTTGGGCATTTGAGAGGATGAATGAAAGGCGACTAACAAAATGTATTTAAGAGGCTGATGTGAAGGGAAAGGCCGGGCGGGGACGCCCTAGGAGGACATATACTGACCTTATTGGTGATGTTGGCGTGCGTGTATGACCAGATGTATGAACGTAAACGAGGCAAAAGGAGTATGTAAGGATCGTAGCAGGTGGCATTCTGTAGTTTCTGCCTGCCTGTTTATGTATGTATGTATGTATTATTATATTAATACCGCGAATGTGAAATATTTAACAAAAATCAGATTTTTGTTTTACTTCATTTTACACGTTCAAATAAGTGATCCTGCAATTTAAAAAAAACGTAAAAAATGTCACATTCGCGGTATTGGATGCCGAACGACGATTTGCAGTTGGAATGTATGGGAGAACATGTTTTTCAACTACAATGTTAAGTTTGTGTTTGGGATAAATAAATTCATCTCAACTACGGAACCCTTCATTGTGCGTAGTCCGACACGCACTTGGCCGGTTTTTTTTTACATTAGTACTATTGCCTACAAATACAGAAATAATGGCTTTTGGATCATATTTACACCCTGTTATTGATGAAATTATCTCTTCTTAGGATTTCCCTGGCATACAATAATTAACTGAAGATTGCCTCAGGTTGTTCCTTAATAATTTACCTAACCCTCTCCCTAAACTATCTGAAAACATAAAAGAACAATAACAATCTTTACTAGAACAAATATCTGTCTGTGCTACTTGAGATGAAGCTTGTATAACATGTGGTGTATCTCGATCAGGGACACAGGCCTGAGCCTCTCCAGACTAGAACGGGTCCTCCGTTGCCTCAGGTTGAAGAGCCTCAAGGTTAGATGCCCTTTGACAAGAACATTGAGCGGTGCTAAAAGTCATCAGGACCACTCTTTCAACTTCAATGTTAAGTTTGTGTTTGGGATAAATAAATTCATCTCAACTACGGAACCCTTCATTGTGCGTAGTCCGACACGCACTTAGCCGGTTTTTTCTTAATATAAATTGCAAAACAATAATATTTCCGTCGAGTCCGAGGAACTTTTTTAAGATTGCTAAATTTGACATTTAAATAATATTGCTAGTTGTCAAAAGTCACGTCGTGGTACGAATTGAATGAACTTTTAGAGGTGACGTCACCAAAATCGCTAAGAAAATAAGATTGTTTCAACATTACAATAAGCTTATTTTATGGACGTCATGGTACGAAAAGTCAAAGTAAGATTATAATAATACTGCTAAAAGAGCTGGTGGTAGGCCCCCTGACATGTGCAAAAAAAATCATCGACAAACTTGCTATGTGCAAATCGAGCACATGTCAGTTTTTTCAGACACATAAAAGATATTGCAGATTTTGTTCCAGTTTAATTTTTCACTTGACAGTTTTTGCCATCAATGTGTAGATAAAAATTAATGCCGTCTAGCGAGGCATAAAAATGAAGAATCAAAAAACTGCACATATCAGGTTTGACAAGCGCACCGACGGTATATTCATCCAGTCTGCGGAACAACTGAGATCACTGTTGACCTCAACAACAACCAATTTTGTGCAGACTTTTTCTCGTAAATATAGGATTGGTATTCACTAACGCACTTAAATTTTTGCAATTCTTGATGGTACAGCTCACTCCTAAAGATGTATTGAATAGTTTAATAATGCAATGCTTTTTGATGTAGAAAACTAAACAGGGTTCGTGAACTATGGAATTAGAAAGTTTTTGTTCCCTAATAAAAGCGTCGCCTTCCGCGATATCGACAGGTATGCGAAAAATCTTAGAAGTTATCCTCACACCAGTTAACGTTACATGAGTTGTACATCTTAATAGGATTTGACGAAGTTCGAGTCAATAATCGACCCTCCTTAAATCTGTGCGGACCTCCCAGCTGCTCAATAAATCTAAAACTATTAGTCTATCAAAATATTCGTGAAACCTATAAATGAAAAGCTTCATATCACCGGTGTCATTAAATTCCGCAAAACTCGGCAATGTAATAGAATAATCGTTTCTGCTTGCCGCGTGTATGTTGGTCACTTTAAACGGATCAAAGTTGAGGGGGTAATCGGCAAAGTACTTTTGGACGACTTCGGGACTTATAAAAGACTGATTGGCACGCGTGTCTATCAAAAGTATTAAAGGGGGTTTCGCGATTTGTATGTACGGTAGCCGTCTCTGCACCTGCAGGTTTAATTATTTCCTGGTTTCGGTGAGGTTAAGGTCTCTGAAAAATCCTGCTCAGCATGATCATCCTGTGCCTGTAGCTGAAGATCGACGAGCGGTTGGTCATTCGTAGTTATAAAATCAGTTGAGTCACCGGTGAAACCAGGGGGCAAAGCCACTGTCGGAGTAGTTGTAGTCAGCATAATAATTGTGCACCGATTCTTGGCAGTAGTTTATTTATTTATTTATATATACTTCATTGTACACCACAAAAATACATAACAAAAAAATAAATCAAACACTTCAAAATATACAATGGGCGGCCTTATCGCTTTCCGCGATCTCTTCCAGGCAACCTTGGAATGGACAGTGATTTGCCTGGACATAAAATGGGGCTGTCGTTGGTGCAAATAGTAAGTATATTATATACTAGAATAGATACACAGATATATACATATCCTAAATAATATATATGTCGGAGATGGTTGTCAATTACAATAATGGTGGGTAGTTAACAGAGTTTGGTATGATTTGTTTTTATTATTATTCATTTATGTGATTTTTACTATCAATTATTGTCAAATAAATCGGAATATAATTTATTAAGTACCTACTCGGTGTATGTACTAATTGATTTTGGCAACTTAATTCGATAATTGTAACTAATGGTTTTGTTCAAAACAATTAATGACATGTTACTTTAATTATAAAATGATTTATGTTGTGAATTCACTATTGTTTATTTACGACAATTATTATTGTATTATTTGATTACTTTATAATGTAAGTCTTATTAGATTTAGCACATTTTAGTGTTTTGTATCAAGTAAACACGTGACGCACTTCCGTGCGTCATCGGACAGAGTTGTCGTAGTGGGATTGCAAGGTGGGGGCATCGTCTTATAAAAGAGTGTGCACTCTGTAGGCGAGTCAGTCGATCTTCGGATGCGAATCTATAAAGAGCCCCTGTTCCCGACAAAACTGTCGGTTTACCTGGTACAGCGCTACTGTATATTCACATAGCTGTATTGGCTTGCTGATAGCGAGCAATACACTTTGTCATTGTATTTGGGTGGCTTGGCCACTATACGAACTATAAGACCTTAAAAGTCTGTTCGATTGTTACTACCTATTCACCTACTTTATCTTGTTACTAATTACCATTTGTATTGTGTTTTACCTTATTTAGTGTAACCAGTACCTACTATAATAAATACCCTGTAATTGTTTATACAGTCTTGTTTATCCCAATAAAACGGGAACTCCAAACCCTGACGAAATACCTCTCGGCACTCCTGATCCTACATATACATAAATACATACATACTTACTAAATATATAAGCAACAAAAATAAACGAAGACTATAGACGACAAGTAATGTTCCTTTACGAGTCTCTTAAATACAAGTAACGATTGCGCACGTTTTATTTGAACTGGCAATGCATTCCACAAACGAGCGGCCTGGACAGTAAAGGACTTGTCGAGGAAAGTTGTGGAATGCATAGGCATTTTAAGCTTTAAGTTATCTGATGACCTTAAAAGTTTCGTGTGGGAGTCGCAAAGAAACTGAAAACGTTTCTTGAGATAGAGAGGGGTGGAAGGGGAAAAAAGAACATTATACAAAAGGGAAAGAATATGAACATTCCGGCGAAGGCGAATTGGTAACCACTTGAGCTTCACACGAAATTCGGAAACATGGTCATATTTGCGCAAACCGAATATGAACCTTATACAAACATTTTGAAGCCGCTCAAGTTTATCGAGTTGGTCTTGGGTAAGATCAAGATAGCTGGCATCAGCATAGTCAAAGATGGGAAGAAGTAGCGATTGTGCAAGTGCAATCTTGGTGGCAGTCGGTAGAAAATTACGTAATCTCCTCAAAGATGCAGCGGATGCAAATAATTTGCGGCTAACTTCCTGTAGCTGGGCAGTCCAAGAAAAGTTTTTATCAATGAAGATCCCCAAGTTTTTAACTTTTTCACTGAAAGGAACAACTGAATTGTCAAAGGAAACTTGGGGAAGAGTCGTCCAGTCGATCCTTGAGACCATCCTAGAACTGCCTACCACCACAACCTGCGTCTTTATGGGGTTGACCATAAGTCCATATCTCTTACTCCAGTCGCATATACGGGCCAGATCACGATTAATCGTTGAGATAGCCTCGGATAGACTTCCAAGAGGAGCTCGCGAGTATATTTGTAAATCATCTGCATAAAGATGGTAGGAAGAAATTAGTTCGTCGGAGATAGAGTTAATAAAAACTGCGAAAAGTAAAGGAGATATTTGTAATATGAGTCGTCATATGTTGCACATTCATTCATATTCATTTCACGAGTTTCAAAATTCCTTGTTGGCGGTCGGTTTCCTGACCAATTCCAATCATCAACTGACAGCCTATTGGTTGGGGGCAAAGGTCTGGGGGTGAAACGCTTAACTCCACTCATAGGTTGAGGACCTGATGGTGGATGATTTCGGGACGGTACCCGGAAAACATTACTACGGGGTTAATAATTAGGAAGTGATGCTCCTTACCTTCTTTGCGTGTTCGTGGGGCCACGCTGCTGATACTGGATCGGTCCAGTAAATCTGAAGGCTTGAGGAGGGGGGCCCATAGAGCGCTGACCTACGGGAGCTGGCCAACTAGGTACGGGCACCTGGAGGTGTTGCGGCCGGGGGAAAGCAGTTGCTATTGGTGGTAATGCTGGGATGACACTTAGGGCTGATTGGCTCTTTTGGGGTTCACTGCATTGAACAAATAATACATGATGTTTAATTCCTCCTAAACATATTGCAAGGCTTTCTCAATGGAAGCCGGCCGCATGCAACGTATATTCATCCAGTCTGCGAAACAACTCTGAGCTCACTGTTGACTTCAACAACAATCAATTTTGTCCAGACTTTTTCTCGTACATATAGGATTGTTATTCACTATCGCATTTCAATTTTTGCAATTCTTGATGATACAGCTCACTCCTGTATTGAAAAGTTTAATCATGCAATGTTTTTTTATGTAGAAAACTAAACAGGGTTCGTGAACTATGCAATTAGAAAGTATTTGTTCCCTAATAAAAGCGTCGCCTTCCTCGATATCGACAGGTATGCGAAAAATCTTAGAAGTTATCCTCACACCAGTTAACGTTACATGAGTTGTACATCTTAATAGGATTTGACGAAGTTCGAGTCAATAATCGACCCTCCTTAAATCTGTGCGGACCTCCCAGCTGCTCAATAAATCTAAAACTATTAGTCTATCAAAATATTCGTAAAACCTATAAATGAAAAGCTTCATATCACAGGTGTCATTAAATTTCGCAAAACTCGGCAATGTAATAGAATAATCGTTCCTGCTTGTCGCGTGTATATTGGTCACTTTAAACGGATCAAAGTTGGGGGGGTAATCGGATTCATCGGATCAAAGTACTTTTGGACGACTTCGGGACTTATAAAATACTGATTGGCACGCGTGTCTATCAAAAGTATTAAAGGGGGTTTCGCGATTTGTATGTACGGTAGCCGTCTCTGCACCTGTAGGTTTAATTATTTCCTGGTTTCGGTGAGGTTAAGGTCTCTGAAAAATCCTGCTCAGCATGATCATCCTGTGCCTGTAGCTGACGATCGACGAGCGGTTGGTCATTCGTAGTTATAAAATCAGTTGAGTCACCGGTGAAACCGGGGAGCGAAGCCACTGTCGGAGTAGTTGTAGTCAGCATAATAATTGTGCACCGGTTCTTGGTAGTAGTTGTAATATGAGTCGTCATATGTTGCACATTCATTAAAAAAGTGCCAACACTGCTCTAGTGACATGTCAAAATTTTGTTCCGTAATTATAAATTAGTTTTATTTAATTTTTAAGTGTAATTAAGGTGTAATAATATATCTAAATATTAAGTAACTGGATTAAAACTCTGGATTATTGTTTTCCTGGAAAATTTACAAAATAAAACACAGTTTTTGGTTACCCACCGTTACCGGTAACTTATCACGAACAGCTGATGTTCGACCTGCGGATTTAAACGGGGAGTATTGTTTACTTTTATTCCTTATCTAGCACACAATCCTCACTTAAAGACTCTGTAACACATTCATTGAGTATTAGTATCAAATTTTTTTGTTGATTTGGCACCCTGCAATGGGGCACTCACTTTGTTTACATAAATAACAAAACTTAGTACCTTTTGTGAAATATCAAAGTATTGTAATTCTATTAGTGTTAAATTGTTCATAACAACAACAACGTTGACTATCCATTTTAAATGTAATCTTTATGCAAAACTAGAATATTTTTTTTTTATATAGGCATCCTACCCACACAAGCAAAAGTAAAATCAGAAGACAATAGAATCAATGTAACATTGTACTTGATCTAAATAAAATAATTGCATTTCAACTAGATTCAGCAGCCTACCTCATTTCTCTATAAACCAACATTAACTTTTCCCATTTTTCTTTCATTTCTAGCTTTCTCTATTTTGTTTGTCTGTCTATTTAGTTCTCATCGTTCCTTTAATTCTACTTTCAGTACTAGTTCCTGAAACTATGCCTGTGATGACCCGTAAGGCTGCTGCTCAGGAATTGGAGCTTAAATTGAGAACAACCGTTCAAGACCTCAAGGTTTCAAACAGTAAATGTGAACAGCTGTTACAGGAAATAGATGATAGTGAGAAGGAAGTCGAGAAAATTGTTTAAAAAATACAAGCTTAAAACAGGAGCTAGTAGACCTGCATCAACAATACCTAGATGTTGTTGATGAACGGGACAAACTGCGGCTGGTCACGGATGGTTTTAATAACTGCAGTAACTTATATGAGGAGGCTTTGTGTAAGGTTAGGAATCTAGAAGAAGAACTAATTCATGCAAATCTACGAATTACTAAGTTACAGAAACAAAAAAAATGTACTCAGGCTAAGGAAACAAATAACTTATATGATGAATTATCTAATAGTAATTGTAACCCTCATTCCTTAATAACAATAGATCTTACTGAAGATTCAATATTGAAACATAATAATAGTTATTATACAGTAAGTCAAAATAAAATAAAAAAATATGTAAAACTAAATAAAATCATAAATAAATGCAATAAATTCAGGAAACAACAAAAGCACAGTTCCAATAATATTAAACTAAGGAAAGAACGTGTTTTTCTAATAAATAAATTAAAAAACCGGCCAAGTGCGTGTCGGACTACGCACAATGAAGGGTTCCGTACTTGAGATGAATTTATTTATCCCAAGAACAAACTTAACATTGTAGTTGAAAAACATGTTCTCCCATACATTCCAACTGCAAATCGTCGCTCGGCATCCAATACCGCGAATGTGACATTTTTACGTTTTTCTTTTTTAAATTGCGGGATCACTTATTTGAACGTATAGAATGAAATAAAACAAAAATCTGATTTTCGTTAAAAATTTCACATTATAATAATAATATAAATCTAATATGTACGAGTACCTTTAAACGAGCAATTCTTGTATATATAATTTGAATCTTGGAAATGGCTCCAAGAATTTTTATTAAATTTAGTATGCAAAGGGTTTCGATACGACGATAAAGCGATCTAGCTAGGTTTAAGTTTTAGAAAACGTCGATAAAAAAAATCTTAATCCTGATATTTTTCTACTCCACATTTTTTACGAGCAAAATCAAAATACTGAAAAGTGGATTTACAACGAAAACATTTTCGAGCGATGATTTTATACGATTTCAAATGTCGACTAAAACCAGAAGAATTGTTTGAAAGACTTCGAATGACGTTCATAGAAAAAAGCCCTTCTAAAGCGACTGTTTTACGCTGGTTCAACGAATTTATGCATGGTCGAGTAATTTTGGCGGACGAATAAAGAAGTGGCCGTCCTATGACGGCTGTTACATAACAAAACGTACTGGCTGTGAAAATTTTAATTCAAGAGAATAGGCGAATTACATATATGAAGAGGTTCAGCATATACTGCAGATTGGATTGGGAAGTGTGCATGAAATTCTACATGGGCATCTTCGGGTAAGGAAGATAGTTTCACGCTGGTAGCGCAAAATCTAACGCAGGCTCAGAAGGAGGTTCGGGTAGAATGGTGCCGAGACATGATAGCAAAATTTGAAGCAGGCTCGTCTCGGCGCATTGATATCATTACGGGTGATGAATCATGGATTTATCAGATTTATATAATTATCTTGAAGGCTAATTTGTTTTGGCATAAATTTAATTCGCATAACGTTACCAGGCCTAATGACTATTACCATAATAATATTTAGGCATACAATTAATAGAAATAACGGAAACAAATTTGAGTTATTTTTAAGTATTTATTTTAGATTTTCATGCAAATGATTTCCATTTTTAAAACTAAATTAAAATTAAAGTATTGTCTTAAAAAATCATTATGTTGTGCTATAAAAGTTAATAACAGAACCGAATCGCTGCAAAACCGACTCCACGTAGTCTTGTCTACCCTACCCCTAGAGTGTAATTTAAAATCGCAAAATCGCGTAGGCGCGAAATTATGCGTAAAAAATTATGAGTAAGCTGTTATGCGTAAATAATATTATGCGAAAATATTATTAGGACAAACAAAAGTATGCCAAGTTATATTAGGTCTTAAAATTTTATGCAAATGGATAGGAACCTGAATGGTATGTTACCAAATGTTTTCCAGAAGTTTTTACTGCTGCAAGCAGCAAGCGACCGAACACTGGCCTCCGTGGGCTACTGCTTCACCACGACAACGCGCTGGCTCACTCGGTGCTCAAAACAAGGGACTTTCTGGACAGCACACCGTTCAAATTTATAGGTCATCCTCCTTAGTCCCGATTTGGCTCCGTGCGACTTTTTCTTGTTCCCCAAAATAAAAAAATCAACTCAAAGGAAATCAGTTTTCATCACCGGAAAATGCACTGGCTGCATTTGAGAAGGAGATTGAAGAGGTGTCTGATGCGGACTGGAAAATGTGTTATGAAAATTGGTTTTGACGTATGAAACTGTGTACCTATAGACGCCAATGGAGAGTTCTTTGAAAAGATATAATAAAAATAGTTATAACCTGTAGTATATTTTTTTTCTAGTATCGCAAAACTTTCTAAGTACCCCCACGTAATCTAGTTTTAATTTATTTCACCCCATGGGAGATGGCACTGCAGTGTTTGATGTACATGCAATCCAGCCTGCAAGCGATCATTTTTAGGATATTGTTGGGGCTGGCCCGCACTCTGCGCACCAGGGATGCACATCTCATTCGCATCGTTGCATAAAAGCAATTAATATGTGCGTCCGCGAACATTCCCGATGCGCTACAAAAACGGGGTAGCCCCACCAATACCCCGAAAGCGTTGTTGTATTGGACACGAATGGCGTTGCACGACCTTTGGATATATCTAGCCCACAGGCTGCACATGTAAAACGTTGTACAATAAGCTCGAAACATAGTAATTTTGACTTTTTAAGTGAGCAGCGTGCAAACCTGCGAGCCAGCATGTTCGCCCTTACCGACAACGCCCTTCGCTCCCGCTCAATATCGAATCTAACATTGAGGTCAGGGGTCAATAGGTATATTACCAAGATATTTAAACGTAAATACTCTTTGTAGTGGAGTCCAATTGAGAAATACAGGTGGTACACAACCCGGTCTACCCCCAGCCTCAAAGACCATGATCTCCGACTTATTGGAGTTATAAATCAAACCATGTGTTTTGGCATACTGCTCACATTTTCTGAGACCACAGATTGACGCGCTCAAAAGCACCATCGTCTGCATAGCTAATATTATTAAAACCCACTCTGACGCTGCCGAGCCAATCAGCTCGTTTACATACAAGTTGAAAAGCGTGGGTGAGCTCAACCCTCCTTGCCTCACCCCGCATTCCAACCTGTATGGCCTGGAAAAAGTTCCAGCCCATCGTACACTATTGATCTGGTTACCATACCAATATTTAAAGATATTTATATTAAGCTCCGTTGGCAACCTATCCTTCTACATCTTTCTCCACAATACGTCATAAGCAACCAGATCAAAAGTCTTGATTAAATCGAGGAAGCCAGCATAAATCGGCGTCCTACGCTGTGTATAGTATGATACAGTATGCTTAAGACACAACACTGCACTTTCTGTTGACAAACCACGCCGAAACCCGAATTGGTTGTCATGAACATTTACAGTTTTATTTAGTTGTGTATTAAGCAGTCAAACACTTTTGATATTATAGTAACTAGAGAGATGGGCCTATTGGATGCCGAGCGACGAAATGTAAGTTTATACACGCACAATATTGAGAGATTTACCATGTTATTTTAAGACCATAGACTTCTTATAGGTTTTCCTGTAATCTATGAGTAAAGAGCCATACTATGTATTTTTTTCAAAATTTTTGGTACAGTAGTTTCGTAGATAAGGGGGGGGGGAATGGTCAATTTTCATTGAATTTCTTAAATATCTTTAAAACTGTTTATTTTAAAATTATGTAAAAATTGTTTTTAAAATTCTCGCAACAAGCCCTTTCATTTGATATGTCACACGGTACTGTTAGCAAATATATTTTTTTAAATTTTCTTGTTTGACCCCCAAAAGTGACCCCTATATTCAAAATTCATTTATTTACGTTACACATTCGTGTTTGGGTCACAGAAATACATATGTGTACCAAATTTCAACTTAATCGGTCCATTAGTTTCGGAGTAAATTGGCTGTGACAGACGGACAGACAGACAGACAGACAGACCGACAGACAGACACACGAATGATCCTATAACAACCCATAAGCCGCACTATTTATTTGAAAAACTCACTTGGCGACAAGCACGTTACAAGTATGGTCTTCGTTCTGTGGTTGGCCCACTAAACATGCAGCGACATAAAACCGCAGCATTCAGAGGTAGCTTCAGGTTTGCAGCCACGCGCTGCTGGAACGATCTTCCACCGTCAATGCGAGGCCTAAAAACAATACAGTCTTTTAAATTTCAACTTAAGAAGTTATTGTTACATGTACAACTTTCTAAACAATAAGTTTTTAACTCTCATAAACAGTAATTTTTCCTTTCTTTCTTTGCTCACCTCATGGGTCATGGCCTGCAGTATTTGGTTTTTGGATCTCCAGCAGCGCTGCAGCATGGCTTTCGGTCCCCTGTTTGCTGGGACTGATGGTAGCGTTCCCTCTGTCCACTCTCATCCTATGTTGACAACCTATTTATGGAATTACATTTTGATCTCATTACTTGTCCATGTTATTGCTTAATATTTAATATAATAATCATCTATTTACAATCAAATTTCAAATTAAATTCCAATTATCGTATTGTTTACTTAATCTGTGTTGTTCTATCTTGTATTTCTATTTGTGACTCGGACTTTCATAACTTTCTGTTTGTTTTTGAAGCAGCATATCTCTTTTAAAAGTGTTTGGTGTGTCGGGTCACCCTCCAGTTTTCCAGAGTTTTGTCTTTATTGGGTCCGTCTCATCTCACATTCACTCACAAACGCATAAAGCACAAAGCACTGACATATAACTTTTGCATAATATTAAACACATTACATCATTGGCCATTTTGTAATTTCTTACATCACAATTTGGGTGAACGTCAAATAGGACGCGTCGAAATGTTGCCACTATATAAAACGTAATACGTTTTTTTTGAGGATGATATTCTCGTAACATAGAAATAAAGTATGTCCATTTCTTTTTTTTTTACATTTATTTAGTATATTGCATCACACTATATTAAAAATATAAATATTTTTTTCTTTAAGTACGCTGCACTTATACAGCGTCATATTTGTTTGCTGCACCGGTTGACGTCATTACGTCGGCGCCGGCTGTCGCTGAAAACCAGCGCTGGGGCTCTGTCTTGCATAGGGTCGTAGCATAATGCTGAGCGATAGCCGATTTGCGTGGATGTGACGCATGCTTCCCCCAACCTTATTTAATTTTTATATTCTGAACAATACTTTTCTGCGTCATGTTTACCGCAAATAAACGTTTTTTCTTTCTTTTCTTTCTTTCTTTCTTTCTATAAGGGTTCCGTTTTTTCCTTTTGAGGTACGGAACCCTAAAAATGATCGCTTGCAGGCTGGATTGCATGTACATACATCAAACACTGCAGTGCCATCTCCCATGGGGTGAAATAAATTAAATCTAGATTACGTGGGGGTACTTAGAAAGTTTTGCAATACTAGAAAAAAATATACTACAGGTTATAACTATTTTTAGGGTTCCGTACCTCAAAAGGAAAAAACGGAACCCTTATAGGATCACTCGTGTGTCTGTCTGTCTGTCTGTCCGTCTGTCACAGCCAATTTACTCCGAATCTAATGGACCGATTAAGTTGAAATTTGGTACACATATGTATTTCTGTGACCCAAACACGAATGTGTAACGTAAATAAATTAATTTTGAATATAGGGGTCACTTTTGGGGCGCAAACAAGAAAATTAAAAAAAAAAGTTTTGCTAACAGTACCGTGTGACATATCATATGAAAGGACTTGTTGCGAGAATCTTAAATATATTTTTTATATAATTTTAAAATAAACACTTTTAAATATATTTAATAAATACAATGAAAATTTACCATTCCCCCCCTTATTTCCGAAACTACTGGACAAAAAATTTTGAAAAAATACGTAGTATGGCTCTTTACTCATAGATTAAAGGAAAACCTATAAGAAGTCTATGGTCTTAAAATAACATGGTGAATCTATCAATATTGTGCGTACAAACTTACATTTCGTCGCTCGGCATCCAATAGGCCCATCTCTCTAGCTAATATAATATCAAAAGTGTTTGACTGCTTAATCAAGACTTTTGATCTGGTTGCTTATGACGTATTGTGGAGAAAGATGGAGAAGGATAGGTTGCCAACGGAGCTTAATATAAATATCTTTAAATATTGGTATGGTAACCAGATCAATAGTGTACGATGGGCTGGAACTTTTTCCAGGCCATACAGGTTGGAATGCGGGGTTAGGCAAGGAGGGTTGAGCTCACCCACGCTTTTCAACTTGTATGTAAACGAGCTGATTGGCTCAGCAGCATCAGAGTGGGTTTTAATAATATTAGCTATGCAGACGATGGTGCTTCTGAGCGCGTCAATCTGTGGTCTCAGAAAATGTGAGCAGTATGCCAAAACACATGGTTTGATTTATAACTCCAATAAGTTGGAGATCATGGTCTTTGAGGCTGGGGGTAGACCGAGTTATGTACCACCTGTATTTCTCAATTGGACTCCACTACAAAGAGTATTTACGTTTAAATATCTTGGTAATATACCTATTGACCCCTGACCTCAATGATGGATTCGATATTGAGCGGGAGCGAAGGGCGTTGTCGGTAAGGGCGAACATGCTGGCTCGCAGGTTTGCACGCTGCTCACTTAAAAAGTCAAAATTACTATGTTTCGAGCTTATTGTACAACGATATCAAAAGTGTTTGACCGTCTGCTTAATACACAAATAAATAAAACTGTAAATGTTCATAACAACCAATTTGGGTTTCGGCGTGGTTTGTCAACAGAAAATGCAGTGTATATATAGTAAGTACCTATGTGATGGTATGGTTAAGACACAGCGTGGGACGCCGATTTATGCTAGCTTCCTCGACTTATCAAGGCTTCTGATCTGGTTGCTTATGACGTATTGTGGAGAAAGATGGAGAAGGATAGTTTGCCAATGGAGCTTATAAACATCTTTAAATAGTGGTATGGTAACCAGATCAATAGTATACGATGGGCTGGAAATTTTTCCAGGCCATACAGGTTGGAATGCGGGGTGAGGCAGGATTTGGGCTAGATATACCCAAAGGTCGTGCAACGCCCTTCGTGTCCAATACAACAACGCTTTCAGGGTATAGGTGGGGCTGCCCCGTTTTTGTAGCGCATCGGGAATGCTCGTGGACGCACATGGGTGACCACTGAAAATCAGCGCTGTGCTGTGGGTACCCATAGCACAGCATCATGCTGAGTGGAAGCCTTCTTGTCACAGTCATGACGTGCCAGCAGCTGCCGCATATTTCTGTTTTGTGCTCGTGATTATATTTAAATTTTTATTTTTTTATTATTGTTTTCTTTTATGCACTTGTTTCTGTGACAATTAGACTTATTTTTCTTTTTTTCTTTCTTTTACGCAACGATGCGAATGAGGTGTGCATCCCTGGTGTGCAGAGTACGGGCCAGCTCCAACAATATCCTAAAAAAGATCGCTAGCAGGCTGGATTGCATGTACATCAATCACTGCAGTGCCATCTCCCATGGGGTGAAATAAAGTTAAACTAGATTACGTGGGGCACTCAGAAAGTTTTGTGATACTAGAAAAAAAATATAATACAGGTTATAATTTTTTTATTATATCTTTTCAAAGAACTCTCCATTGGCGTTTATACGTCTATACCAATTTTCATAACACATTTTCCAGTCCGCATTAGACACCTCTCCAATTTCCTTCTCAAATGCAGCCAGTGCATCTTCAGGTGATGAAAACTGTTTTCCTTTGAGTTGATTTTTATTTTGGGGAACAAGAAAAAGTCGCACGGAGCCAAATCGGGATTGTAAGGAAGATGACCTATAAATTTGACCGGTGTGCTGTCCAGAAAGTCCCTTGTTTTGAGCGCCGAGTGAGCCAGCGCGTTGTCGTGGTGAAGCAGTAGCCCACGGAGGCCAGTGTTCGGTCGCTTGCTGCTTGCAGTAGTAAAAACTTCTGGCAAAAATTTGTTAACATACCATTCAGTATTGATGCTCTTTTGATCTCGTCAGGGTACTGACACCAGATAACCCGGCAAAGAAAAAAAATTTACGTCAAAATTTTGCCTGCACTTCTGGCTCGTTTCACTTTCGTAGGCGTTGGTTCATTTTGAAACAGCCACACGGTCGACTGACGCTTCATTTCTGGATCATATTGATAAATCCAAGATTCATCACCCGTAATGATATCTTAAACGCGCCGAGACGAGCCTGCTACAAATTTTGCTATCATGTCTCGGCACCATTCTACCCGAACCTC
Source organism: Agrochola litura (assembly GCA_949152395.1). Lineage (NCBI taxonomy): Eukaryota > Metazoa > Arthropoda > Insecta > Lepidoptera > Noctuidae > Agrochola > Agrochola litura. The sequence continues at coordinate 9,047,156 of OX424520.1, forward strand.
CTTCTGAGCCTGCGTTAGATTTTACGGTACCAGCGTAAAACTATCTTCCATAACCGAAGATGCCTGTGTAGAATTTCATGCACACTTCCCGATCCAATCAGCAGTATATGCTGAACCTCTTCATATGTAATTCGCCTATTCTCTTGAATTAAAATTTTCAAAGCCAGCACGTTTTGTTATGTATCAACCGTCATACTTCTTTCTTTGTCCGCCAAAATTACTCGACCACCCATAAATTCGTTGAACCAGCGGAAAACAGTCGCTTTAGCAGAGCTTTTTTCTATGAACACCATTCGAAGTCTTTCAAACGATTCTTCTGGTTTTAGTCGACATTTGAAATCGTACAAAATCATCGCGCGAAAATGTTCTCGTTGTAAATCCAGTTTTCAGTAAGACAGAGTATTTTGATTTTGCTCGTAAAAAAATGTGGAGAGAATTTCGAATTTGGAATGTTATGTTTTTTTGTAATAAATAGTCATAGTTTTAATTGACATCAAAGCCAGCCAGTATCGTATAGACAAAAATGGTTAGTTGCAAAACTTTCTGAGTGACCTGGTTAAATAAGCTAACATAGTTCATAACTTTACTAACAGAATGAGTCCTTTTTACTTGAATAAAGAAAAATATCTGGATGACCATTTTTTTTGAACGACGTTTTCTAAAAATGAAACCTAGCTAGATCGATTTATCGCTCCCGAAACCCCCTGCATACTAAATTTAATAAAAATTCTTGGAGCTGTTTCCGAGATTCAGATTATATATAAGAATTGCTCGTTTAAAAGTATTAAGATTTAGATTATTAAGATGTAGTGACAAAAATTGAAAAGGGTATGCTGAGATGGTTTGGGCATGTTGAGAGGATGAATGAAAGGCGACTAACAAAATGTATTTACGAGGTTGATGTGAAGGGAAAGGCCGGGCAGGGACGCCCTAGGAGGACATATACTGACCTTATTGGTGATGTTGGCGTGCGTGTATGACCAGATGTATGAACGTAAACGAGGCAAAAGGAGTATGTAAGGATCGTAGCAGGTGGCGTTCTGTAGTTTCTGCCTGCCTGTTTATGTATGTATGTATGTATTTATTATTATATTAATACCGCGAATATGAAATTTTTTACAAAAATCAGATTTTTGTTTTATTTCATTTTACACGTTCAAATAAGTGATCCTGCAATTTAAAAAAAACGTAAAAAATGTCACATTCGCGGTATTGGATGCCGAACGACGATTTGCAGTTGGAATGTATGGGAGAACATGTTTTTCAACTACAATGTTGTTTGTGTTTGGGATAAATAAATTCATCTCAACTACGGAACCCTTCATTGTGCGTAGTCCGACACGCACTTGGCCGGTTTTTTTTTTATATTCTGGATTCTGTTATATTTTAATGTAAGAACTTATATTATTAAGCTTATAATTTTATTATAAACGTGTAGGCATAGTATAAGTACACAGCTGATACAATCTAATCTTTCCCATACAATTGTAAAAGTTTATGAAATCTAAAATTTTTTTTTATCTACATGTTTTCGTGAATTTTTTCAATTATATTTTCTAAATCTAAGTAAATATCACTACTTGTAATATTTTCTATTACATACTGCACACATTTATTTGCTCTGCACTCGCAAGGTTTTTCAGGGTGATTGTCAGCCTCATAAATTTCAATTTTGATCGTCCTTTACCGTGTAGAAAATGTGTTTTGAGCCCTCGTTTTGGTATATGAGTATGCCTTGTGCTTTTGCGGGGGTGATGAGGTTTTCCCTTTTCTCTTTAAATTGAGCTTAGTTGACTCGCTCGCAATTGGCTTATTTGCGGGAATTGGAATAAAATTAAATAGATCTTCAGAGTCCTAAAACAAAAAACAAAAAAATATAAGAACATATTTTACGATAAGATAACATAATGATTATAAATAAATTAAAAAAAAATATACTCACCGACATTTTATCTAGATTTATCTTACAGAAATGCTCTCACGAATTGTTTCAAATTAAATGTATTTTTAAATTAATTTCACTCTTTTAAATGAACTAGCAACATGTTATTTAAGTTCAATTTTATTCCGTTTAAGCAAATAAGAAAGGCTTGCTACTAAATAAATTCTATGTACTCGGTACATAGAGTTCAAATTGATTTATTGTGGCTTACACATGGAATCAAATTCCTTTCCCAATTTAGTAAACGGCGCCACACCGTCGCGGATACCTGAGATGAAATTCTAAAAAGGAAGTTGTATGTACTTATGCCATCGCTGTTAATGAAATAAATAAAATGTATCTGTATCTAAAGCACCGATGACATTAATAGGTAGTTTTATAAGTAGTTAGGATAGATGGGTCCACTATAAGTGATGTAGCAGCTTGTTACTTCGGCGGTGATGGGCTCATATACTGGCACCATAAGGATGAACCGTGATCAGAGCATGTTCGTAGGTTTCCTTTATGATGTCCCTATGTCTTACTTGTAAAAGGAAAGGATTTCATTCCGTGTTATTAAAGGAGGCAAGTGAACAAAAATAAAAGTGTCCGCAAACGTTACGATTGTCTGCGCATCTCATAATGCATATACAAATAAACAGATGTGCAACAGCTAACAGCTATCTACAGCTCGTCGCACCGCGTTCTAGCGGATCGGATTCCCGATGCATAACAATTATGAATCGAGCGATGCTTATACGCCTTTGTGATTGAATACGATCTGCACTTGATGACCTACACTAGTAGGGTATAATTGGGGGCTTCTGCATCGCGCAGCTCGAGCATGCGAGAGCAAGTGACGCAGAACCCCCAATTATACCATACTTATACAGCGTGGGACGCCGATTTATGCTAGCTTCCTCGACTTATTCAAGACTTTTGATCTGGTTGCTTATGACGTATTGTGGAGAAAGATGGAGAAGGATAGGTTGCTAACGGAGTTTATAAACATTTTTAATTATTGGTACCTATGGTAACTAGATCAATAGTGTACGATGGGCTTAAACTTTTTCCAGGCCATACAGGTTGGAATGCGGGGTGAGGCAGGATTGGCGAGCTCAACAGCACCAGAGTGGGTTGCTATATAGATGGTATTTGTGCAAATAATATTAGCTATGCAGACGATATGGTGCTTCTGAGCGCGTCAATCTGTGGTCTCAGAAAGGTGGTCGCCAAATGTGAGCAGTATGCCAAAACACGTGGTTTGATGTATAGCTCGATATTGAGCGGGAACGAAGGGCTTTGCCGGTAAGGGCGAACATGCTGGCTCACAGGTTTGCACGCTGCTCACTTGAAAAGTCAAAACTACTCTGTTTCGAGCTTATTTTACAACGTTTTACACGTGCAGCCTGTAGGCTAGATATACCCAAAGGTCGTGCAACGCCCTTCGTATCCAATACAACAACGCTTTCAAGGTATTGTTGGGGCTGTCCCGTTTTTGTAGCGCATCGGGAATGTTCGCGAACGCACATATTAATTGCTTTTACGCAACGATGCAAATGGGGTGTGCATTCCTGGTGCGTAGAGTGCGGGCCACCTCCAACAATATTCTAAAAATTTTCGTTAGCAGGCTGGTTTGCATGTACCGACCAAAAGTCCATGAGCAATCTCACAAAGCAATAGACTGACGCTTCGGTTTGACTTACGACCTTCTTCTATAAGTTGTTACAATACTGTAGACACGCACATTACACACACACACACTCACTTTGTCTGCAACCAATGACTAGTTCAATAATCATCATTCGTTTTTAGTTTCATTCGTCTTGTTCACATAAATATTAAAGTTTAGCAGGTAGACCACAAAAAACTAAGTTAATTATTTCGATTTCTGTGGGGTAGATGCAGTTTGTTACGAGTATTTCATTAATAGAACTTTTTTGGTTCGTGGATAATATTGGTGACGAGTATTTAGCGCAGTGTTGTGGTTATTATTATCAAAAAGCAGGCATAAAATATATTGAAGAGATCAGATCAGATCTGAGAATATTATTGCGCTGCGTAAAAGTGAAGTGAATATCTAATGAAACCGGACTAAGTGTGAGTGTTATCATTTATATATTTCATATTTTACTAAACATAAATCTTAATCAAGGGTATTGTTGATAGAACAGAGGTATTGTTGAGACAGAAGATGCCTTTAAAGTTTTAAATTCATTGTGAGGTTTAATTCGATTAGTGAATAATAAATAATAAGGTATTATGTGTAATAAAAACAATGTTTTTCTTTGTTCTAGAGAAATACTGTGAGGGTTAAGAGATATGAGGAAGGGGCTTATTATCGAGTAGCAGCGACGTCAAATGGTGAATGAAACAAATGGTTTCATACCAGCGAGATATTTTGCTGAATTATTAAAAACACGTCATTATGAACCGTTCGCCGTGCACTCTGAAGGCTTGCATCACTGAAGACCAGCTAGAAAACCGTTTTTGACCTTAAAATATTGACCGTACCAACTTAATAAACCAGTTCTGTCACGGCACTCGTGTAGATCGCTCGCACGCGTCTATCGGTTACGGTGTAGAAATTGCAAATTAAATATATTAACGCGCTCATCGGTGATGCAGGTTTATAGATAATAATGGCCGCAGAAGATTGTGGTCAAGAAAAAACAAACTTTGACCAGACTGATACGGAAGAAGTGAGCCAATTAGATGGATGGATGTCACAAAATATAGAAGATGAAGAAAACAAAAGTGATTCGTTGGATAATATTAATGAATCGAACTGCTGTGTAGTACAAATTATGGAGGAAGATGTAGTAGTAGATAAACCGACCAAACGAGAGAGAGAGGAGGATGAACAAAGCTGGACTAAAGTTGAGAGTAATAGAGTAAAGAAACAAAAACAAGTCAAGAAAGAGGTTTTTATTTGGAGCAAAGAGAAATTACCTAAACAGTTTGCTATCGCAAAACTGTTTAACAGCATGGGATTGACTGATATAAATCAAATTAAGTATATTAATCCATATAAGTTAAAAATTGAGGTTTCGACTGAGGAATGTGCGGGCAAGTTGTTGGACTGTCAAGAATTCCAAACCAAAGAGTGGAAAGTTTATAGCGCAATGGACGTAAATATTTCCTACGGTATTATACGGGATGTGGACCTCGACCTGTCTGACGAGGAGGCATTAAAAGCTCAAACTCAAACTCAAAGCATTTATTTCAATTAAACCATTTACAGGCATTTTTGAATTGTCAAAGAATTGGTCAGTTAGTCAGAAAGTTGAAGCTAGTTGCCCATTCCAAAACGTAGATCTCTATGGAGAAGAACGGGCAAGAAACTCCAAGGCCACTCTTTTAAATATATATATTACAAAATTCTGGGTACATTATTCTTGTTGCTTCTATATGTGAGAACAATGTACAAAAAATAATCAAAGCAGTTGAAAATATCTGATTAAAAATAAGCCCTGGCAGATAAGAGATGACCAGTCTCAACTGACGGCGCCCGTTCACGAACATGACGCGTGGATCAGCACCATCCAGCTCAACCATTTTGTAGGGAACCGAATGATCCAACACACTCGCCACCATCAGCGAGACATTTAAGTGAGCTTGACATTCTCTCAACTGCCATGCTCTTTCAAGTCAACATACATCTTAATAACATAATAAACGGCTCCATGGTACTCACATTTACAAAAAAATCTAAAAATGCTTCTAAATTATACAAAACTATAGTTTGCAATGTATTTAAGAAATTAATAGAATTTGACTACCAAAAAGTAAGAAAATCATTATTATCTAATTGGAGCATTAAACAATTTACTTGGTAAAATAAAAAAACATTAAGTTTGTAATGTCAAAAACAGAATTCAAAAAAGGGAAAGCAACTCTTCCAAATATTAAAATTTTAACTAGTGAGCCCAAGTGGCTGTGGAGCAGGACCAGCATTAAGCCAAGCATTTTTATCTACGATATAATCATCCAACTTATAATATGCTTGTCTACATAGTGTGCGTTTAATGCATGTTTTAAATTTCTTCTCATTTAGTTGAAGAATATCGAGTGGTATTTTATTATAACATTTTACACAGTACCCCATAAAGGAAGTGTGAACTTTAGACAATCTAAAACGTGGTTGATCTAATTTGTTCCTATTTCTAGTGTTAAAATTATGCCTGTCACTTATCTTACTAAAAAGGTGTAGATTTTTTCGAACATACATAATGTTTTCATATATATACTGACAAGGTACCGTCATGATGTTAATTTTCTTGAACAGTTCCCTTAGAGATTCGCGTCTGCGGAGGTTGTAGATGGCTCTGACGGCCCTCTTTTGCAGAATAAAGACGGAATCAATATCTGCAGCCCGTCCCCACAGCAAAATACCGTAAGACATGATGCTATGAAAATAACTAAAATAGACCAGTCTCGCGGTATCCACGTCTGTTAGTTGGCGGATTTTCCAAACAGCGTAAGCGGCTGAACTTAGCCGCCCTGCAAGTGATGTTATGTGAGGACCCCACTGTAGTTTGGAGTCAAGCGTTATCCCCAGGAAAACCGTCTTTTCGACGAATTCTAGTGTCTCCTTATTCAATACAACGTGACATTCACTACTTCTAACATTCGGTAACGCGAATCTTATGCATTTAGTTTTCTTCTCATTTAATACCAAATTATTTACAGTAAACCAATTATGGACCGTAAGCATAGCGTTATTTACGTCGTCCAGCTCCTGTGCATGTCTGTCTACTTTAAAAATCAGTGATGTATCATCAGCAAATAACACCATTTGTGGTCGATTTTTCAGTAAATTTGGTAAATCATTTATATATACTAAAAAGAGGAATGGACCCAGTATCGAGCCCTGAGGTACACCCATTTTGACTTTTAAACCCAATGAATTTACACCGTTTATTTGAACTTGCTGCAGTCTATCATTCAAATATGATTTTACTAAGCTCAGCGCAAGTTTATCCAGACCGTAATGCTCAAGTTTCAAGAGCAGTGTTTCGTGATCCACGCAATCAAATGCCTTGGATAGGTCGCAAAAGATGCCTATTGCATCTCGTGCCTCTTCCCATGCATTAAAGATGTGTTTCAATAAGGTGACACCGGCGTCGGTTGTGCAACGTCCTTTGGTGAAACCATACTGTTGATCGTGTAGGATGTTATTACGATTAAAATGATTGAGCATTTGATTTAACATTACTTTTTCAAATACTTTGCTGAAAACCGGCAAAACTGATACGGGTCTATAATTATTAGTGTCTTTGCTGTCCCCGGATTTGAAAAGTGGAATAACTTTACTGTATTTCATTAAATCCGGGAATATCCCTGGATCTACACACAAATTAAATATTAAAGCTAAATAGGGTGCAATTGTCTCAATAATTGATTGACAAACTTTAGTAGACATGCCCCACAGATCTTCGGTAATTTTGATCTTAAGTTGCTTAAAAGCCTTTATAACGACCACAGGGTTTATATGTTTAAATTGAAATTCCACAGGGCAGGCTGAAACATTCGCTTTTAATAAATCAATCGCAAGTGAGGGGGAGGAATTTAAAGTTTCTGTAGTTTTAATTGGAATATTGGTAAAGAAAGTTGCAAATTCCTGAGCAACATTGATGTTATCACTAATAAGACCGCCGGAAGTGTCTAGTGTATAATCTGTATTATGTCTTTTGTTCTTGTTTGTTTCATTGTTGATAATTTTCCAAACTGTCTTTATTTTATTGTCTGCCGATTTAACCTTGTTGCTAATGAAAGAAGCTTTAGCTGCTTTGCAGATATTTTTAAAAGTTTTAGAGTAAGTAGCAACATACTTATTAAAAGTTTCCGTGTTAATATACGGCTTAAGGCCATACAGTTCAAATAATGTCTCCCTACTTTTCCTGATGCCTTTAGTTGCCCAGTCACTGAATAAAAACTTAGGGCAAATAGTTTTAGTTTTTTTCTTAAAAGACTTATTGAACTCTGTTTGCACTAATGAAAATAATTGTTCATACAAAATATTGCCATTGGACATATTTAGACCCTGAGCACTTTACTTACTAATTAAAGTGCTATTAAACTTATTTAAATTACCCGATGTTATTGGTCTAGTTTGTATCTGCACTTTTAGTATTGGTGTGTTGGACTCAAAAATAACGGTTTGACCGCTGTGATCAGAAGGGAGATAATTTACAATGGCTTTATCTAAATAATCGCAGCAACAAAAGACATTATCAATACATGTAGCAGTAGTCGAAGTTATTCGCGTTGGTTCTAAAAACACATTTGACAGATTGAATGATTTGAAGAGACTTAATAATCTACTGCTATTTGAATTATTTTCCAAAATATTAATATTAAAGTCACCACAAATAATTACTGATTTATTACCAGTAGTAAGTTTTGCCAAAACATCTTCCATTACTGATTCAAATATAGAGTGGTTTTGATAATTTGGAGGTCTGTATACACACACTATAAAATGCTTATCTAGCTCAACACAGGACAGTTCAATGCTATGTTCCACCGATAGTTCAACTATGTCATTACGAGTCTTAGATTTTATACAATTTTTAATTAAGATTAGTGAACCTCCACGTAGCATTGATTTTCGGTTAAAACAACTGCCCACACTGTAATTCTCAAAATTAATTAACATTTCATAATCTTTCAACCAATGTTCAGTTATACAAATAATATCAAACATTGTTTTTTCTAAAAGCAATTCAACTTCTAAATATTTGGAAGAAAAACCTTGAATATTTTGATGAAACAATTTCAAGGAATTCTGCTTAGCCCCTTTTTTACAATTAACTAATTGAGTGCTAGAAGATACCTTGTTGATGGTGAGATTAAAAACATTGTTACTGGTACCTTCTGTTGTCTTACTGACTAGTTTAAATTACTAACCACCTTAATATTAGTATTATTACTAACTTTTGTGGTGCTTATTACATAAGACTTCGACATACTACTTATGTCTGAGGTTATATTAAAAGCTAATAGCCATGCTATTTGACGTCTAAAACTAATAGGCAGATACGCAGTATCCCTAGTCGACTTTAATTTCTCAACAAAAGTGTTGGTGTCAAAAAATATAAGTTTGTTACTATAGTGATTAACTAAAAAATGCATATGGTTATTTAGCATATGTATATTATGATTTTGCCTACTTGACAAGTGCTCAAAGTATGGAAAAGCACACAATATTATTTTCTGACAATTAATCTTCAAGATTTCAGTGACACTGTCAGTGATGTCATCTTTTTTTACATTAGTACTATTGCCTACAAATACAGAAATAATGGCTTTCGGATCATATTTACACCCTGTTATTGATGAAATTATCTCTTCGTAGGATTTCCCTGGCATACAATAATTAACTGAAGATTGCCTCAGGTCGTTACTTAATAATTTACCTAACCCTCTCCCTAAACTATCTGAAAACATAATAGAACAATAACAATCTTTACTAGAACAAGTATCTGTCTGTGCTACTTGAGATGAAGCTTGTATAACATATGGTGTATCTTGATCAGGGACACAGTCCTGAGGCTCTCCAGACCGGGACGGGTCCTCCGTTGCCTCAGGTTGAAGAGCCTCAAGGTTGGATGCCCTTTGACAAGAACATTTAGCGGTGCTAAGAGTCATCGGGACCACTCTGTCTGCCTCATTGTTACACATTTCTACTAACTTGTTGGCAGCAAGGATATGTTCCTTTATTTGTTTTTGAGAGCTCACATATTTAATATAAAGTGAATGTAGTGACTCTTCAAGTACCTCAATTCCAGACTGTAATCGTTGGGTGTCAATTTGATAAATGTTTTTACTGTCTTCTTATTGAAATATGAACATAAACGGAACTCGTTATTCCTGAACGATTCGCGCGCTCCCATAGTAGTGCGTTTCTCAACGATCACTAAAGCTGTCAGCTGTTAACTTTTCCGCATAGTCACTCTTAGAATTGTTCTCCTGTTGTAATCGTATATTAAACTATTCAATACTTTATATCTTTTTGTTTCATTACATTAGGTTATGGGCATATGACCCGTTAAAAGTCATAAATAGTGAAACACCGCTAGTATAAAGTTATTTAGTTCCGCGAAGTGATTTCTCAGATTTTTAGGTAGCCACCGTTACAAAGCATTTTTTGAATTTGCTCCGACGTAAAATGGCTATGAACAACGTTCAAATAGAAAAATTAAAGGGAAGAGAGAATTACTGTACATGGAAATTTGCAGTACAGACATTTTTACAACACGAAGAGTTGTGGGACTGCGTTGAACCTACCGATGGTGTAACGGTAAATCCGAAGCTAGATGTGAAAGCAAAATCGAAAATCATTCTGCTTGTGGACCCGGTGAACTATATACACGTTCAAGATGCACAGACTTCTAAGGAGGTATGGCAAAATTTAAGAAACGCCTTTGAAGATTCAGGTTTAACAAGAAAAGTTGGGTTACTCCGAGATTTGGTTAATACCACATTAGACGGATGTTCAAATATAGAAGAATATGTCAATAAAATTGTAACCACCGCCCACAAACTGAGAAATGTAGGATTCAATGTCGACGATGAATGGTTGGGTACCTTGATGTTGGCAGGTTTGCCGGAACAATACAAACCAATGATCATGGGACTGGAAAGCTCCGGTGTGAAGATAAGCACAGACTCAATAAAAACCAAACTATTGCAAGAGGTCAAAGAGTCAAATGTCTCTGTTCTGTACACAAAGCACAAATCTACCCTCCAACAAAATTCTAAAAATAATCAGCTTAATAAGCCAGCAGGCCCCCGTTGCTACAACTGCAATAAGTATGGTCACATGAGTAAGTTCTGTAAGAATAAAAAGAAAAATGATAATAAAGGTTATGCAGCAGTTTTTTCAGCAGCTCATGAAAATATGAACAGTGTGGAATGGTATGTGGACTCAGGAGCATCTTTACACATGACTAACATACCTAACTGTATGTATGATGTCCGGGCTTCTCCGATACAAGATATAAAAGTTGCCAACAATACATCAGTTACCGTGGAGAAAATGGGTAATGTTGATCTGGATTTAATTGGTGAAGATGGTAAAGTAAATCACATACAGGTGAGAGATATTTTGTATGTTCCACAATTAAGCATCAACTTGCTGTCTGTCAGTCAGTTGGTACAGAATGGCTGTCAAGTAATATTTAATAAAACAGGCTGTAAGATATACAATATACAGAAACAATTAGTAGCAACGGCAAGGCTGATTAATAATATGTACAAATTAAACACTCTCAAAGGAAATGCATTTGTGTCAACTTCAGACGGCCAGAGCATTGATGTATGGCACCGTAGAATGGGACACCTTAACTACAATGACATTAATAAATTGCCATTATGTACTGAAGGTGTAAAATTATTAAATACTAATGACCGTAATAATAATTGCATTCCATGTTTGAAAGGTAAACAGACTAGGACTTCTTTTAAGAATATAGGCTCACGGGCTACTGCACCACTGGAACTGATACACTCAGACTTGTGTGGCCCCATGGAGACAACATCTATGGGCGGAGCCAGGTACAGGTATCAAACATCAGACAACTGCACCATACACGCCGGAGCAAAATGGACTTGCCGAGCGGATGAATCGCACTCTCGTGGAGCGTGCCAGATGCATGTTGTTCGATGTTGGACTTTCAAAACAGTATTGGGCAGAGGCAGTGGAGACAGCTGCTCATATTATTAATCGTTCTCCGACTCGAGTTCTTGACTACGTGACACCACTGGAGAAATTGACAGGTATTAAACCAAACATTTCTCATTTAAGAATATTTGGCTGTAAAGCTATGGTTCACGTGCCGAAAGAAAAACGAACAAAATGGGATTCAAAATCCACAGAAATGATTTTTCTTGGATACTGTGAAAATACTAAAGGGTACAGATTATTGAACCCAATTACAAAGAAGATTACTAAAAGTAGAAATGTCACATTTATTGAAGACTGCCCCTTTGATAAGAATGAAAATTTAAGCTCAAATATAAATAATAATACATTACAGATACTAGTACCTTTAACAGAAACCATACAGATTCCAATCAGTGAAGAAAACTCCACCCCTGTTCACAGTGACCAGATTGTTGAAATTGGCTCTACATCTAACTCAGACGAGAGTTTCGACTCTACAGTGGATGTAGCTGATCAGGATACAACTTATGAACCTAGCACTAATTGCTCATTGGACTCTCCAAACAGATTTATAAATTTGAGGCCTCGCATAAGGCAACCCCTTGGTGATGGAGAATTAAATCATGCATGTTTGGCTCTAAGTCAGGATCCCATAACTGTAAAAGAAGCCATGTCTTGCTCAGAATCCAGCCATTGGAAGAAAGCCATGGAGGAGGAGTATAACTCACTAATGAAAAATAATACTTGGGTCTTATGTGATTTACCCACTGGCAAGAAAGCTATATCATGTAAATGGGTTTTTAAGACAAAAAGGGATGAGAAAGGAAACATAGCAAAACATAAGGCGAGATTAGTAATTAAAGGATGCGCTCAAAAGAAAGGATTGGATTACAATGAAGTATATTCACCGGTAATCAGATATTCATCTCTGCGCTATTTGTTTGCATTAGCTGTTAAATATAATTTGGATATTGACCAAATGGATGCTGTGTCTGCCTTCCTACAAGGTGATGTAAAAGAAAGTATTTATATGTCACAACCTCCAAGCTTTGAAGAAAATAATACACAAGTGTGTTTATTGAAAAAATCACTTTATGGATTAAAGCAAGCCAGTAGACAATGGAATAAGAAATTGGATAATACACTGAAGGAAATTGGTTTGACACAGTCAACACTTGATCCTTGTATTTATTATAACATAGAAAATGAAGACATAACTTTCTTAGCTGTGTATGTAGATGATTTAATATTATTTACAAGCTCTGTGAAAACTAAAAATTACATAAAGAAAAAGTTATTCTCTAATTTTGAAATGAAGGATTTAGGAGAGTTAAAATATTGTTTGGGCTTGCATGTCCACAGACACAGGAAAAATGGAACTCTCTGTATAAATCAAAAGCAGTATATTCAGGACATACTGAACAAATTTGGAATGTCAAATTGTAAGAGTGTGAAAACACCTATTGATCCAAAAACAAAGTTTAATATGAGTAAAGAAGAAAATTCAACTGTTGATACAACTTCATATCGAGAAATGATAGGGTCTTTGTTGTATTTATCGCAAGGAACACGCCCAGATATATCATATGCTGTGAATGCTTTAAGTAAATTTAATTCAAGACCGGAAATTCAACATTTTGTGGCGTTGAAACGAGTCTTAAGATACCTGAAACATACTGAAAATTATACTTTAACATATAATCAAAATATTGAAGAAAAATCAATACATGGTTATTGTGATGCAGATTGGGCTGGCAATGAAGATGACCGAAGATCATGTACCGGCTATGTATTTCTATTTCAAGGTGGCGCAATCACGTGGAACTCACGCCGACAGCAAACCGTTGCGCTATCCACTACTGAAGCTGAATACATGTCGCTATCCAGCTGCACTCAAGAAGCTATGTGGCTAAGACAAATGCAAGAAGAGTTTTGGCCGCACTTGGCCACCATACCTGTAACTATTTTATGTGATAATCAAAGTGCTATTAAACTTGCAGGTACTGAAAATTATCATTCCAGATCCAAGCACATAGACATACGACACCACTTTGTACGTGATAAGGTGCAATTGAAGAAGATTGCCATCAAGTACATTCAATCAAATGAGATGGTGGCGGATTCTCTGACCAAAGGGACTCCGCAACTGAAGCTGGACTACTGCTCAGCAAAAATGGGTTTATGTCCAAGGGAGGATATTGAAATATGAACATAAACGGAACTCGTTATTCCTGAACGATTCGCGCGCTCCCATAGTAGTGCGTTTCTCAACGATCACTAAAGCTGTCAGCTGTTAACTTTTCCGCATAGTCACTCTTAGAATTGTTCTCCTGTTGTAATCGTATATTAAACTATTCAATACTTTATATCTTTTTGTTTCATTACATTACTTCTAATTTAATTTGATAGTTTTTTAATTGATTTATTAGAAAAACACGTTCTTTCCTTAGTTTAATATTATTAGAACTGTGCTTTTGTTGTTTCCTGAATTTATTGCATTTATTTATGATTTTATTTAGTTTTGCATATTTTTTTATTTTATTTTGACTTACTGTATAACAACTATTATTATGTTTCAATATTGAATCTTCAGTAAGATCTATTGTTATTAAGGAATGAGGGTTACAATTACTATTAGATAATTCATCATATAAGTTATTTGTTTCCTTAGCCTGAATACAATTTTTTTGTTTCTGTAACTTAGTAATTCGTAGATTAGCATGAATTAGTTCTTCTTCTAGATCCCTAACCTTACACAAAGCCTCCTCATATAAGTTACTGCAGTTATTAAAACCATCCGTGACCAGCCGCAGTTTGTCCCGTTCATCAACAACATCTAGGTATTGTTGATGCAGGTCTACTAGCTCCTGTTTTAAGCTTGTATTTTTGTAAACAACCTTCTCGACTTCCTTCTCACTATCATCTATTTCCTGTAACAGCTGTTCACATTTACTGTTTGAAGCCTTAAGATCTTGAACGGTTGTTCTCAATTTAAGCTCCAATTCCTGAGCAGCAGCCTTACGGGTCATCACAGGCATAGTTTCAGGAACTAGTACTGAAAGTAGAATTAAAGGAACGGTGAGAACTAAATAGACAGACAAACAAAATAGAGAAAGCTAGAAATGAAAGGAAAAATGGGAAAAGTTAATGTTGGTTTATAGAGAAATGAGGTAGGCTGCTGAGTCTAATTGAAATGCAACTATTTTAATTAGATCAAGTACAATGTTACATTGATTCTATTGTCTTATGATTTTACTTTTGCTTGTGTGGGTAGGATGCCTATATAAAAATAATCTAGTTTTGCGTAAAGATTACATTTAAAATGGATAGTCAACGTTGTTGTTATGAACAATATAACACTAATAGAATTACAATACTTTGATATTTCACAATAGGTACTAAGTTTTGTTATTTATGTAAACAAGTGCCCCAGTGCAGGGTGCCAAATCAACCAAAAATTTTGATACTAATACTCAATGAATATGTTACAGAGTTTAAGTGAGGATTGTGTGCTAGTTAAGGAATAAAAGTAAACAATACTCCCCGTTTAAATCCGCAGGTTGAACATCAGCTGTTCGTGATAGGTTACCGACAACGGTGGGTAACCAAAAACTGTGTTTTACTTTGTAAATTTCCAGGAAAACAATAATCCTGAGTTTTAATCCAGTTACTTAATATTCAGATATATTATTACACCTTAATTACACTTAAAAATTAAATAAAACTAATTTATAAATACGGAACAAAATTTTGACATGTCACTCGAGCAGTGTTGCCACACGTTTTTCGATCGAGGCGATTTGGACACTTGATCGAAGCGATCAAGTGTCCAAATGATAATATTCAAATTATAACATTAAAAAGGCTACAAAGACGAGATGATAAAGGCAGCTGGGTGCCTAGCGAGGTAGCCAAGGTGGGCTTCAGGGGTTCATACCTGCCAGCATTTATATATGTGGACTGTCTGCGTGCTAAGGTTGAACCTTATGTTTTCCCGGTAACTCAGTGTTCAAACTGTTGGAAATTTGGTCACGTAAAAGCAAGATGCACGTCCAAAAAAACTATTTGCCCTAAGTGCACAGAAGAACACAATAACTGTGAAGTTACATTATTTAAATGTGTGAACTGTCGGGGTGACCACATGGCATTGAATAGAAGTTGTCCAGTATATGCTCGGGAGAAACGGGTGAGGGAGCTTATGGCAGAATACAACTGTACATATCATGTAGCCTGCAATATGTATGTTAAACCCAAGTCACCAATTAGTTTAAAAACAGTGAGAGATATCGATAAGCCGAAGATTGACAACAACAACAGCTTCAGTGGTTTACTATTCGAAGAATCGGAAAACATTAATAAATATACTCCGAGTCAATTCCCACCTTTGTTTACGCAAAATCGACCGAATTCACCGCAAGCAAGTAATAAAAATAAGCAATCACATTCGCAAAACATAGGTGAAACGGAGTGGTGGGGACAGCGGGACTCACCGGACCGCATTCCAATGCAACCAGCTGTTACTGATAACGATCTCGGTGACAACGTAAACAACAAGCGGCAGGTACATTTTGACGAGTTAATTACACGATTGAAAGATATTATTTATATGCGAGATATGACTTTGAAAGAAAAGTTTAATAATGTTATTAAGTGTTGTATTGAATGGTTAGTACTAGTTGTGGTAGATCATATGTCTGACTGGCCTATTTTGAATAAGTTTTTAGAGTATTTTTTCGGACTTTGTAAGTAATGGACCTTAAAAATAAAATTGTTAAGTTAAAGTTGTTGCAGTGGAATGCACAAAGTTTAAGACCTAAAATTAAAGCTTTTGAGAATTTTTATTAATAGGTAAAATTCATATATGCGTTATATCTGAGACCTGGCTTGAACCAGACAGTCATTTGAAAATGGGTAGTTATGATATTTTTAGACAAGACCGGGACGATTCATACGGCGGGATTGCAATTGTAGTCCATAATTCCATCAAAGCACAAATCACTAATTTTAGCTTACGTAATCGAAACATTCAAGTTCTCCATATTAAAATATTTAACTGTGACTTTTTAGAAAATATTGTTACGGTATATTGTCCTCCGAATATTTACGCTACAGATGAAGATTGGAAAGTGCTATTTTCTAAATGGTCAAGTAAAACTTTTATAGGGGGAGATTTCAATGGGCATCATACAAATTGGTCATACAAAAGTGATCGCAGGGGTTTACAAATTCACGATGCAGCTAATGATTGGCAGTATGTTTCCCTCAATACTGGAGACCCTACCAGACTAAAGTTAGTATTAAATCAGCTTCAAAAAAGTTCGCCTGACGTCACGTTTGCGTCATCAGATATTGCACTTCGGTTCAAGTGGAGTGTTTTACATGAAAACTTAGGTAGTGATCACTTAATGGTTCTTATAACCACAGAAATAACATGTAATAACTTAATAAAATTGAAACGTAATTTTAAAAAGGCAGATTGGCAAAAATATAAGGAAATAATTTCAAGTAAAATTAGTAGTATTAGTTTGACAGGCGACACCCAACAAATGTATGATGATATTATGGATTTAATTAATTTCTCGTCACAAGCATCAATTCCAGATATTAAGATTTGCGAAGACCCCACCAGTAAGTTTATTCCAAGATCATATTGGTCCCCCGAATTGTCTAGGGCGGTTGCGGAGCGTAGATTGGCATTAGCACAGGTGAGGAAGAACCCCATCCCCACAAATTTTATCATTCTTAAACAGAAGGTTGCTACAGCACAGAGACTAATTCGTAAAGCTAGTGCAGAATCTTTTCATCAGTTCTGTGACAGTATAGGTGAGATGGTGTCTAGTAGCGAGTTGTGGAACAAAATGCGATGGCTCAAAGGATATCGTACTAGTAGAATTTGTTTGGATGCAGAGAGAGCTGGTGAGTTTTTACGACAGTTGACGCCAGATTACGTTCTGCCACCTTATCCTGTCTTTAGTTCAACAAATTTACAGTTGGAGGCACAGATTTCGGAACAGGAACTCTCTAATATATTGAAGATGAAGGATACCGCTCCAGGGGAGGACGATATTTCTTATTCAATGATTTATAACTTTCCCAGCAAACAGTTGATAGTTGATTTATTTAACAAATGTTTGTCTGAAGGTGAGGTTCCAAGACAATGGAGGAATGTTAAAGTAGTGCCTGTACCGAAACCTGGGCGCGATCCGAGCAACATAACATCTTTGAGACCTATATCACTCATATCTTGTCTATGCAAAACCTTACACAACATTGTAACGCGACGTCTTGAATGGTTTTTTGAAAGTAAGGGTCTTTTTTCCAAGAATACAGTGGGATTTAGAAGATCTCAGTCATGCCTGGACAATCTTGTACGACTAGTTTCACAAATTCAAATAGGCTTTACCAATAATCAAAAGACATTGGGATGTTTCGTTGACATAGACAACGCATATAATAATGTCAATATATTGAAAGTGGTATCTAAGCTGGATGAGATGGGGGTGGGAGCTTCTATATGTAGATATATATGGGAATACTTAAAGGAGAGAAATTTAGCTGTGTCACAAGTAGGGAGTAATGTTTCGATTACAAGATGGACATGTAAGGGATTGGCCCAAGGAGACCCTATGTCTCCAATATTATTTAACATAGTTACTAGTGATATTTGCAAAGAGATTATAAGTGTGTATATATCCCAATACGCCGATGATTTTGTCCTCTATATTTCTGGACAAGACATTAGATTTATGATCACAACTCTTCAGGAAGTCATAGATAGGTTGACAGAATTGTTAGGAGTATTGGGTCTGGAATTGTCTCCCACGAAAAGTAAAATATGTTTATTTTCTAGAGGAAAGACTTTACAGCCACCAAATGTCAATATCAACAATGTTTGTTTGGAAAATGTTTCTGTTGTTAAATATTTAGGACTTTGGTTAGATTCATCTTTGAGATGGCGTAAACAGATCAATGAAACCTGTGAAAGAAGTATGAAATTTTTAAATGTTTTTAAAGTGCTAGCAGGTTCGTCATGGGGAGTTCATCCATTGCATTTAAGACGACTTTATATTGCAATAATTCGCAGTCGGTTAGATTATGCAAGTTTTTTGTTCGATAATAGCGCTAAGACCAATATTTCGAAATTAGACAAAATTCAAAACCAAGCCATGAGAATAGTTGGCGGTTTTTTAAAAAGTTGCCCAATCCACGCGATGGAATCGGAATTATGTCTGCCACCATTGTTTGTTAGACGAAAATATTTAGCTGCAAAATTTTGCTTAAAAGCTAAGTCTATTGACGGTAAATGATAATGATAAATGATTTTATTTCTGTAAGTAGGTTTGTACAAACACTTTTACACGTCAATCATATTTTAAAACTAGATGAGGTCGGCGTTTCCTATCTGACTACTCTGAGAAGAAAGGCCGAAACAAACTCAGAGGTCTGTCTCTTTTAAAGTCCAGACATAATCTTGGTCAGATCATGTGAAGGCCATGTGGATTGGTGTCTGAAGTGGTCTTTTGAGGAAAGCACCACACAGATTGAGAGGGCCTGTCCAGTCAGTGCACGCATTTGTCAGTTATCGTGTAGCTCAACTCAGAATTTAAGGAGCTCAACGATTCGACGAACAATACCAAAAAAAGGACATTTGGGTAGACCACTTAAATTACTCAAACTGTCAGACCATGATTAGAACTAACTGAGAAAAAATTAAAAACAAAACAAAAAGGAATGACCCACATATTCTTCACATTCACAATAATAAAATACTAAAAAGTAAATATTCATGTCATTGTTTATATAAAATTCATTAATGTCAATGTGTATATAAAAACCCAGAAATAATCTTGGTCAGAGCATTTCATTTGAGGACCATGTAGATTTGTGTCTGAAATGGTCTTCTGAGGAAAAAACCATACAGATTTGAGTGGACCTGTCCAGTCAGTGCACGCATTTGTCAGTAATAGTGTAGCTCAACTCAGAACTTAAAAGGAGCTCAACGATTCGACGAACAATACCAAAGAAGGGACATTTGGGTAGGCCGCATAAAGTACTCAAAATTGCCAGATTATCATTAGAAGTAACTGAGAAAAAATAAATAAATATATAAATGACCCACATAGTCCTCACATTCACAATAATTAAAATAATAATAATATTATACTTCACAAGTAAATATTCATGTCATTGTGTATATAATTTTAAAGTTTGCAAAATAAACAAAGTTCCGAAAGTAAAAAATAAAAATTATAATTGGAGCAGCTCAATCCCAAGCCTTTTTGTCCTCAACGTAATCTTTAACGGTATAAAAAGCTTTCTGGCACAACTTACGTTTAATGAATGATTTAAATTTATTAAGGCTTAGATCTTGTACGTCACTTGGAAGTTTATTATAAAAGCGTATACATTGACATCTGAACGAGCCACCTATTTTCTTGAGCCTTGTTGTAGGTACAACAAATTTGTGTTTGTTTCTAGTATTTATGTTATGGATATCACTGTATTTTTTAAACAATTTTATATTTTTATGGGCATATAAAAGATTATCAAAAATATACTGAGAAGGCACAGTCATTACATTAATCTCCTTAAATTTATCTCTGAGAGAGTGTCTCGGACTTAATTTATAAATTGATCGAACAGCTCTTTTCTGCAAAACAAAGATAGTCTGAATGTCGGCGGCATTTCCCCACAACAGAATACCTTTCGACATTACACTATGAAAATAGCTAAAGTACACTAAACGGGCTGTCTCTATGTCAGTCAAATTACGAATTTTTCTAACAGCATATGCTGCGGAGCTTAGCTTTTTTGACAATTTATCTATGTGTGGGCCCCAATGAAGCTTAGCATCCAAAGTTAAGCCCAAGAAAACTGTGCTATCTTCAGGATTCAATTCTTCGCCCTTTATTAACACACTAGTTTTCACCTGCCTAACATGAGGTAGGGTGAACTTAATGCATTTGGTTTTTTTTTCATTAAGGAGTAAATTGTTAACATTGAACCAGTGAACTACTTTTGAGATCGCGCTATTTACATCGTCAGTAACCAGCTGCTGACGTTTAAGTTTAAACAAAAGTGAAGTGTCATCCGCAAACAACACTATATCGTGGTTATCCTTTATGAGGTAAGGCAAGTCATTAATATAAATAAGAAACAAGAAAGGACCAAGAATTGAGCCCTGAGGGACTCCCATTGTTACTATAGATCCGGGAGATCTTTTTCCATTAACGTCAACGCACTGAATCCTATTACTCAAGTATGAAATAAGAAGATTCAGAGCGCTGTTCCGGATCCCATAGTGGTGGAGTTTCCTGATTAATGTTTCATGAAGAACGCAATCAAACGCCTTGGACAAATCACAAAAAATACCCAAGGAATCGCATTTATCTTCCCATGCATTATAAATATGACCTAAAAGTTCAACACCGGCATCAGTAGTTGAACGACCCCTTGTAAAACCGAACTGTTTGCTATGCAATAATTTATGTCTATTAAAAAATCTTTGCAATTGCTCTAAAATTAATTTCTCAAAAATTTTACTAAAAGTAGGTAGGACTGAAATAGGTCTATAATTTGTGGGGTCTGATGTACTACCTGATTTAAACAAAGGTATTATTTTACTATTTTTCATAAGGTCAGGAAACTCCCCACAGTCGATACAATTATTAAAGATGAGAGCTAAAGTAGGTGCTACAATGTCAATAATAGACTTGGCAACTTCTACAGAATTACCCCACAGATCTGCAGTCTTTTTTACATTTAAAGTGTGAAAGGTTTTAATTATGTCTCTACAGGTAATATGTTCAAAAATAAAGTCCGAATCGCAAACATTAACATTTTCCTTTAGCAAAGACTCAGCAACAGAAGGTGATGAGTTTAGGGATTTAGTAGTTGAAACGGGAATATCTGAGAAGAAATTTTCAAAGGCCGCGGCGACTTGTGAGTCTGATTTTATTATGTTGTCATTAATAGACAGGCTGTAGTCAGTATTTCGGTTATCAGACCTTCCCGTTTCACTATTAATAATATTCCAAGTCGTTTTAATTACATTACTACTATTTTTAATCTTCGAACTCAAATAACGCGACTTGGCCATACAACAAACTTTTTAAAATAATTTTGAATAATTTCTAACATATAAATTAAATTCAGCTGTGTTTGCATAAGTCCTTTCATTGTACAGCTCATAAAGCCGTGTTCTACTTTTATGTATACCAATGGTAGCCCAATCAACCAAGATCACCCAATCTAAAAGATGCGTTACTATTAACCGAGATAGTCTTGGGAATAAAGGTGGAATTAAATTGCTTACAGTATATATTAAAGAAATCATCAAATAGATTATTAGGGTCAGCATGTAAAGACAAAACTGGTAATTTATTCATGAGTTTAACTTTAAAAGTTTCCAAGCGACTTGCAGTTTTGGGGTTAACCGTGATATCCTTTTTTGCCACTTTGTTGTTTTGATTTGGGATAGTAATCCTCTGCCCGCAATGATCAGAATCTAGTAAATTAATAATTTCTTTGTGGCTTGGTATAACATCTGTATAAATATTATCTAGGCATGTGGCACTAGTAGGGGTTATTCTTGTGGGCTCCAAAAATAGGTTTACAAGATTGTAGGACTGAAACAGACTTACTATTTTACTACAAGTACCTGATTTTTCTAATAAATTAACATTAAAATCACCGCCAATGATAATGGACTTATTCGAGTTACAAATTTTGTGGAACACTTCATCCATTACCTTTTCAAAACAGTCATACAATCCTGAAGGGGGTCTGTACAATAAACTGCTCCAATTCTATACAGGCTATTTCAACTGTCCGCTCAACAGATAGGCGCACAATATCCTTACGGTCTTTAAATTTAAGCTGGTTACTTACTAAAATTAATGAGCCACCATGTATAGCGTTAACTCTGCTGAATGAACTACCTACCTGGTGATTATTAAAGTTGAACAAGAACTGGTGGCTTTTAAGCCAATGTTCTGTTATACAAAGAATATCAATACTATTAAAATTCAAAAATAATTCTACTTCTAAATCTTTGTTCATAAATCCTTGAATATTTTGATGCACCAGGTTAATACTATTTACAGATTTTGAACTTTTATTTGACTTTATTTTGCAATTCTGTACACTATTGCTAGAGGTTGCCTCTATTGTCTTAATTTCTAATTTAAATTATTATCAATGTCAATTTTTGATACCAAATTATTGGCTGAATTATTTAAAATGTCATAGCATTGCTCAATAGAAGCAATTTGTTTAGCCAAATTCTTGGCTGTAATAGAAAAATAATATGATAGCGACACAGCTATCTGTCTTTTACAAAACTTTGAAAGATAGTACCTATCCATACAAAATCTATCTTTTGTCAAATAAAAGTGGTTACCAACATAATTGTTAGTGTCAATTAAATGGAATAAATTATTATTACTAGTCAAATTATATAATGTCATATTAATTTGAGATCTAAAATTATTTTCTTCCTGAGGCAAACTTTGGCTGTATGGGAAAGTGAACATCACAATTTTTCTTAAATTTAGGTTGCACAATGATCTATAATATTGGAGTAATTCTCCTTTGTTCACATTACCCCTATTACCAACAAATATTAACAATGTACTATCCTGGTTAAAACTGCATTTCGTAACTTTTTTCATTATGTCAAATAATGAACAACCAGGCATACAGTAGTTCATAATTGAACGGTGACACCATTTCAATTATATCGAAATTAACATCGACATGTGAGCAAAAATTATATTGGCGCAATAAGAAAAAACCGTTGCTAACTATTGTATACAGTGAGATGTCCAATCAAACTTTACATAGTTCTAAAGTTCTAGAGATGTTCTCACTGCCGACATGGATGGCAAATATTGATATTAAGGCACACATTAACCTGAATATTAATGATATGGTAGGCCCTAAAAAATCTCATACTTCTGTAGCACTTTTAAGGAAATCTGTGGAAACTATTGCACGAAATTATGACGGATTCTATCAGATTTACAGTGATGGGTCCAAAGACGATAATGGAACAGGAGCAGCCTTTTTTGATCCTCAATCTAATACGGGAGCTAGTTTCATATTGAACTGCAAGGTATCCATAATGGCGGCGGAATTGTATGCAATTTCGGAATGTCTGTCGTACTTGATGTCATGCAATTGTACTGAGATAGTAATACTTTGTGATTCAAAAAGCGCTTTGCAGCATATAGCTCGGTGCACCTCGGGCATTCGAGGTCTGCCCGTAGCTTATTCCATCCTAGATTTATATTTAAGATTGAGGGAAAGTGGTAAAACTATTAAATTCCAATGGATACCATCACATATTAGTCTGTTGGGAAACGAACAAGTAGATAAGTTGGCAAAAACAGGAACCTATGAAGGAATATCTGTCAGTTATCTACCCTTCTTCACTGATATTTTAAGGGATGTTAAAATAATTTGCAATAACATGTGGAAAGTATACTTTGATAAAAGATCTGAAGAGAAGGGTATATGGTACAGGACAATCCAGTGTGAACCACCAAGGATTCCTTGGTTTTCTGAAGTGAAGATGAATAGACGATTGTTAGTAACAAGCATGCGTCTGCGATCCGGGCACATTCCATTGAATGCGTTCGGGCATCTTATGAAGGTGGTTGATACCCCAAACTGTCTAATGTGCAATATGAGGGAGGATACCTACCACGCTTTGGTGGAGTGTGTTCGGGTTGGGGTAGAACGGAGAATTTTAGAATCGGAAGCCGGAGTTAGATTAAGGGATGTTGGCATGTGTAATTTGATCTTGTCTAAACCTACATCCAAATTAGCTATTAAGTTATATTACTTGGTTGTTAAATTAATTAAGTTAAGATCTTAGTTATTACATACTTTCTATTTATTTTGTAAAACTACGGGGCTGGCATAATCGCTTCGCGATTAAAGCCTTTTTTCTAAATAAAGATTTAAAAAAAAAACTTAATAAACAACAGATTCGTTATTGCATGAATTTATGGTAACGAATTTTTTAAGCACGTTTCAATAGGGTGTTTGTCGTATTTCTTGCAGATATACCGAAATTGTTTAATATTATTTTAGTAATAGTATTATTTTAGGATTAAAATTTGAGGTTTAGTTTCAATCTTCTTTTCGTAAAGAAAATGAATACATAAGCTTTAACCTCAATAACAACCAATATTTACTAAAGTCAAATAAAATGTAAAATAATTAATACAAATAAAATATAAACAAACTGCCCATATTTAACCTTAAAATTACCTATTCTGTAAGTAGTTTTTTTACATTTTAAGTAGTCTAATATTCTTATTTATTACTTAATTACTTCGACCATGATCAAAGCTTAATATTTATGGTGAAAAAATCCATTAAAAATTTAAAATATTTCATAATTTAAATATGTCAAAATAATACAAACTGCTTCTAAGTTTCTTGACATCTATTTTACATCTTATTCAGCTGAAGTAATGATAAATAATTGTAGCAGTTTTTTAACTTATGTA
Organism: Agrochola litura; assembly: GCA_949152395.1. Lineage (NCBI taxonomy): Eukaryota > Metazoa > Arthropoda > Insecta > Lepidoptera > Noctuidae > Agrochola > Agrochola litura. The sequence goes on from OX424520.1 coordinate 9,072,267, forward strand.
AAATAAATATAACGAATAAACATATTTTTTTAAATTTTGTTGTCATATATCACGCATTTTTTATTCTAAAACCTTTATTGCAATAACAACATAAAAAAGCAGCAATATTTAAAAAATATTATTATCGAAAACAAAAATAATAATATTTGCAAAAAACCGCACTGTGTTTTACGAGATTAGAACCTGAGGCAGTTTGAATTCCATACAAACGCTTAACGCTTTCTGCTATCTGCACTTGTTAAGTTACTATCGAATTTTAGCAATGCCATTAACTGGTCAAGTTCACGCGCATAGTGCGTGTGTGCTAGCATGTTTAAAGCGATGGAAATATATTGTTGTTTCGTGTAGTGCAAAACTGCGTTATCTGTGGTGTGTGTATCGTGTTGGTTACACATACAAATGTACGAGCTATACCGCGTGTTCACAGCAATACGACTCTTAGCGTGCTTATGCACTTTTGAGCGTTTACTGTACATCAATCACTACAGTGCCATCTCCCATGGGGTGAAATAAATTTAAACTAGATTACGTGGGGCACTCAGAAAGTTTTGCGATACTAGAAAAAAATATACCACAGGTTTTAATTTTTTTATTATATCTTAAAAAAAAAAAAAAAAAACTCTCCATTGGCGTCTACACACAGTTTCATACGTCTAAAACAATTTTCATAACACATTTTTCAGTCCGCATCAGACACTTCGCCAATCAATCTCCTTCTCAAATGCAGCCAGTGCATCTTCAGGTGATGAAAACTGTTTTCCTTTGAGTTGATTTTTTATTTTGAAGAACAATAAAAAGGCGCACGGAGCTAAATCGGGACTGTAAGGAGGATGACCTATAAATTTGACCAGTGTGCTGTCCAGAAAGTCCCTTGTTTTGAGCGCTGAGTATACCAGCGCGTTGTCGTGGTGAACCAGTAGCCCACAGAGGCCAGTGTTCGGTCACTTGCTGCTTGCAGTAGTAAAAACTTCTGGTAAATATTTGGTAACATACCATTCAGCATTGATGCTCCTTTGATCTCGTCAGGGTACTGACACCAGATAACCCGTCAAAGAAAAAAAAACTTGCGATCAAAATTTTGCCTACATTTCTGGCTCGCTTCACTTTAGTAGGCGTTGGTTCATTTTGAAACAGCCACACGGTCGACTGACGCTTCGTTTCTGGATCATACTGATAAATCCAAGATTCATCACCGGTAATGATATCTTAAATGCGCCGAGACGAGCCTGCTTCAAATTTTGCTATCATTTCTCTTCACCATTCTACTTGAACCTCCTTCTGAGCCTGCGTTAGATTTTGCGGTACCAGCGTGAAACTTTCTTCCTTACCCGAAGATGCCCGTGTAGAATTTCATACACACTTCCCGATCCAATCTGCAGTTAATGCTGAAAATTTAATTCAAGAGAATAGGTAAATTACATATGAAGAGGCATATGTAATTTGCCTATTTTCTTGAAATAAATTATTCAAAGTCAGCACGTTTTGTTACGTAACAGCCGTCATAGGGCGGCCACTTCTTTCTTCGTCCGCCAAAATTACTCGACCATGCATAAATTCGTTGAACCAGCGGAATTCAGTCGCTTTAGAAGGGCTTTTTTCTATGAACACCATTCGAAGTCTTTCAAACGATTCTTCTGGTTTTAGTTGACATTTGAAATCGTACAAAATTATCGCACGAAAATGTTCTCGTTGTAAATCCACTTTTCAGTAAGACAGAGTATTTTGATTTTGCTCGTAGAAAAATGTGGAGGGAATGTCGAATTTGGAATGTGATGTTTTTTTGTAATAAATAGTCATAGTTTTAATTGACATCAAAACCAGCCAGTATTCCATAGACAAAAACTGTAAGTCGCAAAACTTTCTGAGTGAAGCTAAGTTCATAAGTTTACTAACACAATGAGTCCTTGTTACTTGAATAAATAAAAATATCTGGATGACAATTTTTTTCTTTAACGACCTTTTCTAAAAATGAAACCTAGCCAGATCGATTTATCGCTCCCGAAACTCCCTGCATACTAAATTTCATAAAAATTCTTGGAGTCGTTTCCGAGATTCAGATTATATACATATATACAAGAATTGTTCATTTAAAGGTTTATATTATTATTATATTAATACCGCAAATATGAAATTTTTAACGAAAATCAGATTTTTGTTTAATTTCATTCTACACGTTCAAATAAGTGACCTTGCAATTAAAAAAATAAACGTAAAAAATGTCACATTCGCGGTATTGGATGCCGAGCGACGATTTGCAGTTGGAATGTATGGGATAACATGTATTTCATAATGTTAAATTTGTTCTTGGGATAAATAAATTCATCTCAACTACGGAACCCTTCATTGTGCGTAGTCCGACACGCACTTGGCCGGTTTTTTTTCATTAAAAAATCGGCTTACTGGGTCAAAAGTTATTACAATTTAAATTCATAAACTAACCTTAATTTCTAACATATAGGTTTTGTGTCTTCAATGGCGGCAAGAGTAGTTATTACAAATTAGTGGTGATAATTAATAATAGTAAAATGAACAATTGGTATTTTAAGAAAGGCATTTAGATTCATATTATTATACAATGTCGCTCATGGGCATGCCCGCCCGTATTTTTTTGAATATTCATGAAAACTAACTTTAAAAGGGGGGTCTATCTTTAACTATATATAGGTCTATCTTTAACAAGATATGGCAAACGATTGATGTTTTGAGTAGCGTTTGCCATATCTCCGATGTTATTGGCTTGATTTATATTCTGTTTATTATTTTTAAAATTTGTCGACTATACAAAAAAAGGAGGAGAAAACATTTTTTTTTCAAAAAAAAAACGGGATTTATTTAAAAAAAACACAAGTGCCAGTCCATAAAATCATAATTTGAAAAAATTATTTGAAACATGATTTAAAAAAATATATAAAGAAATAAAAATCAAGGTATGTAGACAAGTAAATAAAGTAGTAGTAAAGTTATTTTTCGATATTTTTTTTATAAATATTCAGAAAAATACAGGCGGGACACCCATGGGCGGCATTGTATAGCTATTTTTTTTTTTAAACCGGACAAGTGTGAGTAGGACTTGCGCCCTGGGGGTTCCGTCTCAAAGCTGTGCTTACTCAGCTGCCCGAATTTCCAAATCTGGATTGAAGGACAAACTTAACTTTTCAATTGAAAAATAACTTTTAATAGAGTTATGAAATACAGACTAAATGTTACTTCAAGACACGGCCTATGAATTTTTGATCCCAGATTGAAGAAAAAACTTAACTTTGCAGTTCATATACAGGAAGACTTTGAATTCATTGGCAATATTTTAGTCCAAGAATCTAATTGAGGAACGAATAATAATGAATACTAGTAAAGTGTTGAAATATAATAACGAATTGTATTCTCAAAAAAAACAAAAAAAAAAAAAGTATCAAATGGTATTTGCGCGCTATAAAATTTATGGTACGTGCCGCGTCCCCCCTCCGCCGGATACCAACTCCGTCGCAATCGCAAACGCGAGGGCGCGCGGCGCACCATTCATGATTTGCGCGGGACGGTGGCGGTGCCTGCCGGTTCTTGAGTAATAATGTTCTGTGATCGCAATGCATGTAGCAGCTTCGATATTCGGAACTAAAGTGTAACTAGTACTTAAATTAAATTGTTTAAAGATCCTTGACGCAGAGTAAAACACTTAACACGACACACATACACACACACTAAGAAGTTCCGAAAATAACTAAAATCATGACAGAAAATCACGAAGCACACTAGCATCCATAAGAAAACAAATTAAAACTCTTCGGTGCATAAATTAATGAAATGGCAGAAAGCAAAACTCACATAATAGTAAGTTGTGCTGTGCTTCTTAATAATTGTCGGTACCGTTGGCGCAGTGACTGAGCGATAGGTTGCGGCGTTACGTGTCGCGAATTTGATTCCCGCACAGAAAAATGCAAGTGAGATTTGAATTTGTAAACGCACGCACATTAGCTATAAAAGTAATTACGTACTAGCGTGGGGAAAGTTTTAAAAAATAATGAAGAAGAAACTGGATAAACTTTGGTGAATTGTTCAAAACAAAAGTTAATAAAAATAAGAGTTTAATAAAAGTTTCAAATTAGGTACTTGTAATGATTGTAATATCTTTAAAAATTAATTATTTTTTTCAGTAGACAGCATTTTTTTTTGACAGTTAAGTGCACTAAGGTCGTTTAAAGTGTGGAAAAATTATTATCCCTAATAATAATAATATCTCAATTGAATTCACTAGAAAAACTTTGAATTTAAAAATGCCAAATGATTAACGCGTCTGTTGTATCCTTGTAAATGCCTTGCTTGCTGACTGCTGATGATGCGCTTTCTGTCGTAGTGACCGCACGACGGCGGAGCACGGGGCGACATGCGACACCGGTGCGCGGCGCATCAGTTATTCGGTTCCTTTGAGTGCGCGGCAGCTCGGCCGGCGCGTGTGTTAGATGTTTAGTAAAGTACCTAAACTGCGATGGCCGCGCGTGAACTTTGGTTAAACAGCTGATGTGGAGTACTTAATTGAATTCACATAGCAGTTTCATGTTAAAATAAATTACTTAATGGTTTTAAATGTTATTCACATTCATTTTAAATCGTAACTGTGGCACAATAAAATATTTTGTTAAATAAATAACAATACCAAGTAGTTAACTTTTAACATAATTGTGGCGTATTTAATCCGGATAATTAATTGTTGTGGGTCTGGCTGTTTGCGTGTTGTGAGATTTGTGTTTGAAACCTAGTTTAGAGTAACGTTTAAATTAAACTTAGTAGGTACTTACCTACGTGTACTTTAAGAGGTGCTCGAAGTGTTCACCTCCTCTCTGTACACACAACTCAGCACGTCGCCTATGGTTCACCTTCACATTTTGCAACACAAAAGTAAGCGATTTAACCGTGTCAAACGCCGTAATTATCCTTTCTTTTAACTGTTCCCGGCTTTCACTCTCTTGCTCGTAAACTAGTCTTTTAACCTCACCCCACAAAAAAAAGTCCAAGGGCGTCAGGTCAGGTGACCGCGCCGGCCAACCTACAGGCCCGCCGCGACCAATCCAACGGTCACCGAATCTTCGGTCGAGGAAGGCGCGAACGTCACGCTGGTAGTGCGCCGGTGCTCCGTCATGCTGATAGTACAGCTCGGACTGATAGCTCTCAGGCACGTTCTGCAGCTGCTCTTCTACGGAGGTCTCTAACAACTGGAGATAGCGGGCCCCGGTCAGTCTCTCTTCAATAAAGAAAGGTCCTATGATACAGCTGTTAATTATGCCTGCCCACACGTTCACCGAGAAACGATTTTGAAACGAGTGTCTTCGATTTACGTGCGGGTTATGCCCACGCTGAGCCCACCAATGCTCGTTGTGGACATTAAACAGCCCGAGTCGGGTGAACATGGCCTCGTCTGTCCACAGGATATTTTTATCCAGATTTTGTAATAGCCAATTACAAAATTGGACCCTGGGCGTGTAGTCAGATAACGCCAACTCTTGCACTTTTTGAAAATGGTAAGGATGCATTCCAGACGCGTTTAACAGCTTCCAGACAAAAAACTGGCTGACGTGAAAATGTCGCGCTGCCTGCCTAGTGCTGGCCTGTGGATTCCTCTGGAAGTACCGCTTTATTTGCCGATGCAGGGTTCTCGGGTACACCGGCGCTCTACCACGCGCTTGAGCATGCGTTGGTATGTGAAACGATGCAAAATCCAGCAGGTTTTGCGTCGATCTCAAGATGCGGTCTCGTGATGGAATCGGTGCATCGGGGTAGCGGCGGTGAAACATCTGACGAGTTCGAAGCAAACTGTGTGTTCGGTCGTAGAATAAGACCATATCCAGGTATTGCTGGTTCGTGTACACTGCACTACGGGGTCGAGGCATGTTTTATGGTTCACTGGCTTCACTGCAATCCAAAAATCTTTCGCGAATTAAGTACACGTCTTTAACTTGACCTATTAAACTCGTGACTGAAGCGACGCGGACCTGCGCGGGGCGCGCGAGCGCCGTGCGCCGCGCGCAGGCGGGAGAGCGGGGGTGGGGTAAGCAATGCGCGCGCGAACAGTTTGTCCTTGCCGTTGGCGCCATTTTTTTTGAAGGACAAACCCACTGAATGAGAGCTCGTACGCTGTAGCCTAATAAAGCGCGTACCTAGTAAATTTACTACGTGTCAAAAGAATCTTGATATTTGAATTTATTAATTTTAATTGTCATTTTAATTATTATTATTTTTTAATCTTTTTTATCAATTTCGGAATTTATGTAAGCAAATATCAAATTATATCACTTTTTTTAAAATTAATTATTTGACATTATTCATTTTCGAAATTGTTGGCTTAAATGAAGAAGTATCATGATTAGAATACGTGGTTAAAATATTGCCAATGAATTAAATTTCACCCTGTATAACTATAAATGACCAATTTTCGGATTTTCCTCTTTACTTGACCTTACTATTTATTTTCCTCTTTACTTCTCGCCAAACTTCATGCTGCCTGACCAGCAGAAAGTACCAGATAGACTGGTTTATTTGCGGCATAAATGGCCGTATTTTGACCGTTTTTAGGGTTCCGTACCAAAATGGTAAAAAGGAACCTTTAAGGTGCAACTCAGTCTGTCTGTCCGTCTGTCTGTCACAGCTCGATATCTCAAGGTCTACTAATGCTATCAACCTGAAATTTGGAATAGTTTTAGATGACGTTTGCCCAACTATTTTGCAATTAAGAAAGAAATAAAAATACTTATAAATTTTTTGCAACAGGGACTGAAAGGGGGTCCTAAAATACTGCATGTGGGGTATCATATGAAAGAGCGCTATTTGCACATTCTAAAAGCATTTTTTTTAGGCCGCATTTTTTTCGAGGTGCGCGAGTCCGACTCGCTCTTGACCGGTTTTATTATTTCGTTGACTTGGAAGTTTGATTTTCGTTACAGCTCCAAGATACCGTAGATCTAAGTTTTTGATATCTATTTCAACTTGATGTCTCCACGCGTTCCTGATAAAAAGAGTCTTGACAGACAACGAAGTCATCCATTAAGGGTTTAAATTTTTTATATTGACGTACGGAACCCTAAAACTTTATTATCTGCCTGTTACCTTTCATGCTGTTACGTATGGGCCATATCCTGGGTTAGGACATAGGATACTCTGAATCCCGGTAGCACGTTCCTGTGGGATATATTCCGACATCCACGCAGGCGAAGCCGCGGGCAAAAGCTAGTCTTTTATAAACTTTCGGTAAAAACCAACCAACCCAAGGAAACTTTTGATATCAGTTTTTGTGCGGGGAAGCGGGAAGGCTAGTACAGCTTTAATTTTGCCATCATTGGGTTCTAAGCCTTGCTTAGTGACCTTATGTCCTAAGTAAAGTACCTCTTTTCTGAGAAATTCACATTTGTCAAGTGTTACTTTGAGGTTATTTTGTCTGAGGCGGTCAAATACTGACCTTAATTTTTCTACGTGTTCTTCTAAGCTATTTGAATATAATATAATATAATCTAAATACACAAGGCAATGGGTGCCTTGTAACCCTCTCAGCACGTTATACATTGCGCGCTGGAAAGTTGCAGGCGCTGTTTTAAGCCCGAACGGCATGCGGAAAAACTCAAAATGTCCCGATGGGATCGTAAACGCGATTTTAGGTCTGTCTTGTTCATCTATTTCAATTTGATGATAGCCACTAGCGAAGTCTAGGGTGCTAAAATAAGTTGACTTTCCTAGCTTATCAAATAAGTCATTGATGTTTGGTAAGGGGTACTTGTCGTCAGTCGTTATTTCATTTAAACGTCGATAGTCTATAACCATTCTGAATTCATTCTCGCCCGAAGCGTCCATTTTCTTTGGGACTAGATGTACAGGGGCACTCCATGGTGAAAAGGACTCTTGAATTACATTATCGTGCAATAATTTCTCAACTTGCTTTTGTATTTCAGCGTTTTGTAATGGTGGTTGTCGGTAAGGTCGAATAAAAATAGGCTCTTCGTTTGTAGTCCGAATTCGGTGTTTAACTTGGTTTGTGAATGTAAGGGGAAGCTGTTCACAGTAAAATATATCTCTATATTCTAAGCACAGCTTTTCTATAACTTCACGTTCTTCTGAGTTAGTGTGATCTGATCGTAATTTTGATAAGTTTTGTTTGAGTAATTCGTCAATTTCATACTTATTTGACGGATGTCTCGTTTATTTCACAGACATTAACGTCATTAAGTTTAGTTGTTTTAAAAGGCTTACTAAATTTAAGGGTCACGCTATTCTGTGAAGCATTCTGAATAACAGTTTTCGCGAAGGAATCTATGCATGTGACTATAGCGCTAAGCATACGTACGTTATTACCGAAATCTTTGAAGGCAATAATTGGATCGCCGTTATCAAGATCAGTTGGCACTTTTACTAGTGTTTCTGTGCAGGGATCTAAAGTGATTTCACATGTGGGGCTGTATACTTTATTTGCGCTTTCATGTCTATTGCTGCGTCCAATAATTTTAATAAATCTGAACCTATTAATCCATCGTATCGTCTATCGACATCGTATACGTAAAATTTATGTTTAAGGGAACTTTTAAAAGTTTGTAGTAAGGGTATATTTATAACTTGATCGTGTGAACTACGCGCGTGGGTACTAATGACTTCAAAAGGTTCACTATATTTATAAGCGGAAAAGTATCTGTCAGCTTTAGCTGGGCTAATGAAGCTCCGAGTACTTCCGGTGTCAATAATTAACCGTGCGTTAATTTCAGGTATAAATTTATGAGGTAAACGGTTAATACTGTTACAATTTAAATGAATGCCTCAGAATGTCGTTCATCGAGGCCGTTGTCGGAAAATTTTGGCAATATTCAGGATTTTCAATTAAAGAAAGCTGGTGGATTGATTATTGGTTCTTCGCTTTTCATGTTCAAGTTTTCGTAGGCGATCTGTTCATTTAAATCGGTTACATATAATAGTTGATCGCCGTTGACGTTATCAGACTGGAAAGCTTGGCCTTTTATGAATACTTCAGGATAATTATTATCATTAGTGTAAAATATATTATTATTATCTAAATTACGTGTCATGTTATGTCTAATGGGACGAGCAGCGCGTATAGAAACATCATTGTCTTGTGAGTGAGGTAGATTACGTTGTGATTGGTGTTGTGGCGGTATACCAAATTTAAATTGCTGGTTTGGTGCGTTAAAATTGGGTCTATTTTGTGCGTTATTAAATCGCGGTCCAAATCCTTGTTGAGGTATAAGACCAAATTTAAAATTGTTCTGGTTCTGAGGATAACCCAAATTTGGTCTATAACCTTGCTGATTAACTATACTTTGAGGAAGTTGTACACAAAATTTAAAGTGAGTTTGGTTTGGTACACTAAACCTATAATTATTGGTATTAAAACCCGACCCAAAATTATTTTGGAGCGATTGTGGCACTCCATATTTAAAGTTTTGGTTAACAGGATACCCGAAATTATTAGGCAACACATTATTAGGTTTTGATAGAGACGGAGATCTAAAACCTTGAGAGTTATTATTAGTAGGAGAGGAATTTTGCTGAGGTTGTTTTGTACTATTTTTATTTTTTGAATTGTATTGAAATTGGAAATTAACCTCTTCCATGACGACACTAAGAGCGTTTTCTAAGCTCAAGCAATTCCTGAGCCTTATGATTCGAATTAAATCCTCTGGCAAATTATATAGAAACACGTTAAGAGCTAAATTATTATAAATTATCATTTTTGCTACTTTCATTTCCTCACTACCAAGCAAGTTGACTTTGGAGAAGAAAGTGCTACGAACTTGTTGAATTCTATTACAGAATTCCAAATAAGTTTCGTTAGTTTTGATTTTTAAATTTTCTAGCTCAATAGCCACGCAGTCCTCTGATCTGGGGTCGCCAAAATGTTGGATTAAAAGAGCTTTCAATTGATCCCAAGTTATTACATCTTCCCTTTCGCTAATCAAAGCTGCTGCTTTACCACACAACCTACTCGTTAGAGCATGAAAATTATAAATTGTCTGAGCTCTGTTATTTGGTCCATTAAAATTACTTTAGACGTACTCACATTTTTTTTAAAACAAATTCAAAATATTTTGATCTCCATCAAATCTAGGAATTAAGGCTAAGATGTCTTTAGGAATCATGTCAACCTGTCCAGCTTGTTCCATTTTTATAATTATTTATTTATCAAACTAAGCACAATAACTAATAAAATAAAAACACTAAATAAGTTTTAATTTAATTAAATATAGATTTATTTATACAACGACTAATCTTATTCAATAAGCCTGCCGATTTTAGTGCAGAAGTCGAATAACTTTCAGCAATTTTGTCTAAAAGTTATATGCAACTAAATATATTCTATTATACTTATTAACGCCTCGTCTGAGATGATTATGTAGTCTACGTACTATTCGTATCAACAAACACGCGTTTAAAGAATTTGGTAATTTGTAAATTTAAAAAAGTATTATGAATATTGCACATAAAAAAATACTCAACAATAAAGTGTCTACGCGCACAATCGAATTGACTCTCTGCAGCGAGCTAGTCTATAAACGCAAGCCCCGGTGTCAAACAATGTTTGACACTTGGAACATGCCGTCAAGCCCCGGTGTCAAACAATGTTTGACACCCCCGACAAACATTTTTGGACACTGGGATTTTACTTTTTCTAATATAAAATAATGTCTAATGTCCTCTGTGGCTTTTTTATTCTATGGTCGGATAGATATGCTAGTCAACAAAACCATTTCATTTTAAAAAACTTTTTTTTTCTTTTTTTTTTTTGGGTGGGAAATTATCAAATAACTTCTCCCGCTCTAGGTGGAGCGGGAGGGCGTGTCAGACTCTTACTGACTAAAACCCACCCGTGTTCCTTCGGTTGCCCTGTTGCCGGGGGTCACGATTTCCCTTCCGGTTTTCTTCGAACCCCCGGCAGGCATTGGCCCTAACGGACCCCGTCAATTCTGCTGACATCTCTTTGAGGCGCGCGTGGAACACAACGCGCCGTCGACCCGGGCTTGGTCCTTATCGGACGGCGAGCTACCAATTGCTCACCGTCCGCAAGCCCGCGCCTACGGTGGCCGGAAATCGGCTCGCGATTCCCGCCCCGGGCGTCTCCTCCTGCGGCGGTTAGGGGCGTGAGGGCGCGAAATTTGCCTCTCCCTCACGCGTTCCGCCTCCTCCTTCGCGAGCATTAGGTACCAACAAAAAAAAAATTAAAAATACCTGGAACCAGGGACTTGAAAACGAAATTAATTTCGTTCCGATACACAAAATGTTATCTAATAACGCTCCAAATTTTGTAACGATACTAAAACCTAAAAATATTAAAAACTTTACAAAAAAAAAACGTTATAGAATATCATTTTTGTAGAACAAAATTGTAAGTAACGTTATAGGTATCAGTAACATTATGCTTATATCTGTTACGTATTTACGGAAGCGGGGGAAGCTAAGGCCATGTAATGTAAACGCGAGTCAGTGTCATACTGGTTTATTGTTTATTCGTTGATCCGAGGGCGCGCGCGTACCGACACACACATACGCGTGTCGTACGCGCAGTAGGTACAATATACAACATTCCCTTCCCCACATACTTTAGAAAAATGGCTTATAATTAACAGGCTGAATTCGTCGTTTCGTTCTACGATTCTGTTGGTCTGGTTGGTCACTAACATTCTCACCGGCTTCTTCGATGAGGTGCGGTACAGCACGGTTGGGACTCATAATCCTTGAATGACCTGGTCTCGAGGGTGAATGCGTGGCTAATGGCTCAACACTCGTCCCTTCCTCCTCTCCAAGATGAGCCTCTTCGGCGGGTGTTGGAATTTCGGTGCCTATGGAATCGCCGTTTTCACCCGTTTCGTCTGCGGATTCAGACTGCGGCGACAAGCTATTGTCATCGGCTTCTATGTCCCAATGCCAATCCTTCTTTTTGTTCTGCATCTCTGAAACGCCTTCGGCTTGAAACTGTCGAATCTGGTCTATGTGACGAATTACTTACAATTTAGTTCCGGTATATATACCGAATACATGACATTCCCCCTCACTTCTTTGATTATTCCTTGCACCCAACAAAATTTATCGTTTCCACAAAATCGCTTTATCCAAACGACGTCATCTAAATTAAATTTTTGTCTTTCCCTTCCTCCCTTGTTCTTACTCTGTAAGGACTGATTTTTCCTTACGGTCAGCGAAAGATCCGCGGATGTCGAAACGACTTGAAGTGGATTAATTAAGTCCAGCCGCGAGCGTAGAGGTCAACCGTAAAGTACTTCTGCTGGAGATTTACCTGTGGTAGTATTTTTCGAGTTTCTATAATCAATAAAAATTTAGCGATTTTTTCTTGTATAGGTATTTTAGTGTCCGATTGCAATATGATACTTTTGAGACCTTTTTTAATTATTTTAACGAAACTTTCGGCTTGCCCGTTACTTGACGGGTGGTATACCGGTGATAAAACATGTTGAATACCGTTTAAATTGCAAAAATTCTCAAACTCCCTAGACGTGAAAGAAGTACCATTGTCCGTCACCAATGTGTGCGGTATACCTACCCTAGACATAAAATCACATAATTTACTAATAACCGTTTTTGATCCATAAGATGTTGTACCAACAGTGTAACATTCGACCCACTTAGAAAATGCATCTACTATAACTAAAAACATTTGGTTATGAAACGGTCCAAGGAAATCCAAATGAATTCTATAGAATGCATGCGGCGGATAGGGCCACGGCGAAGAAGGCGCGCGGTGTGGCGAGGGCCGCAGTTGCGCGCACACGCTGCACGCGGCTGCCAACCGTTCAAGTGTCGCGTCGATTCCCGGAAACCAAAATTTTTCGCGTGCGGTTGCCTTCATTTTTACTACCCCGAAGTGCGAATCGTGTAGCTCTCGACACATTTTTTCTCTAAGCGAATGTGGTATAACCACTTTATGACCACGCAATAAGCATCCATTTTCCAATGCCAATTGGAAACGACAGTCAAAGTACGCTCGCAATTCGGGGTCACGAACTTTGCGCGGCCAACCCTTTATAACATAATTAATAACTTTTTTTAGAATCTTGTCACTGTCGGTCTCATAACGTAATTCCTTTAATGTGATAGGTAAACTTCCTTCAACAACAAAATTAACGTAAGCAGCGCGCTCCTCGCAGTCGCGGTCCTCCCCCCGCACTTCGTCCTGCACCCGCTTCTCAACCATTAACGTCGCCCGTGATAAAAAATCTGCACTATTATCCCCGCTACGAATATATTCGATGGAATAATTGTACGCTGACAAAAATAACGCATAACGTTGTAGCCGATTCGCAGATACTTCAGGGATGCCCCGATGCGGGCCGAAAATCGTTATCAACGGTTTATGATCCGTACGTAATATGAACGGTGTGACACGACCATACAAATACTGGTGAAATCTTCTTACCCCGTAAATTATGGCCGTAGCCTCCTTCTGTAACTGTGAATAATTTCTTTCCGCTGCCGTGAGCGTCCGTGAAGCAAATGCGATAGGTCTCTCGCAATCGTCGGTACGTGATAACTGAGATAGAATAGCGCCTAAACCTTGTGGCGAAGCATCTACGGTTAGTATCAGTTTTGCGGCAGGATCATAATGGGCTAACAACTGATCGGACGCAAGCAGTTTCTTAATTTGTTCAAATGCCTTGTCGTGAACTGGGCCCCATCCCCACTTTTTATTTTTATGAAGTAATTCATATAATGTGCTCAGTATCGACGTAGCGTTTTTCACGAAGCTTCTATAATAGTTTATTAACCCTAAAAATGATTGTAACTGCGAAACATTCGTCGGTATTGGTGCTTTTAAAATGGCCTGGACTTTATCTGGAGATTTCCGTATGCCATTTTTATCGATAATATGACCAAGGTAGCAAATTTCGTTTTTAAAATATTCGCATTTATCCTGGTGAACTGTTAACCCTGCATCTTCTAGACGTTTTAAAACTAACGTTAACCTGTTAATGTGTTCATTAATGTTACTCCCTGTTATTAAAATATCATCTAAGAATATAATTACCCCGTCTAATCCCGCGAGCACACATTCCATGGCGCGTTGAAACACAGCCGGCGCACTCGCCAGCCCAAACACTAGCCTGGTATATTTGAAAAGGCCACGATGTGTGTTGATGCATGTTAGGGCCTGTGAGTCTTCTGTTAATAAAAATTGGTTATAGGCTCGAGAAAGGTCAAGTTTGGTGAACTGCTCACCACCGTGTAATTTAGAGAACAATTCATCGATAGTTGGCATTGGGTATTTTTCAATCATTAATTGCTTATTAATTGTTATTGAATAATCTGCACAGATCCTAACACCACCGTCTTTTTTTAATACCGGGACTATGGGAGAGGCGCATTCTGAATATTCTACGGGTTCCAATATTCCCAGATCTACAAGACGATTCAGCTCCACATCAATTTTTTCCCTCAATGCGAAAGCGACCGGCCTTGCTTTAAAAAATAACAACTTTGTATCAGGTTTTAATTTTAAAGATACCTTATTTTTGTTGAAACAACCTAATTTACTGGAGAATAGTTTTGGAAATTGCGAAATAATTTTAGTGATTTCGTGATTCTGTGGTTTATCTATAAAATTAACGGGTGCCGCCGGGGCGAACTCTAAGTTAAATGTTTGTAAGAACTCCCGGCCTAGGAGCGGCGGCCCGCCGCCGCGCGCTACATAGAACCTTAAAACATGCGTGTTACCTACATACGTCACGGACAATGGAATGAAACCTAACGTTATAATTTTAGTTCCCGTATAGCTAAATAAATTCTTATCGGTGTCGGACAATGGTACTTCTTTGAAATAAGAATGGTATGTATGCTCTGAAATGACGTTAACAGCTGAACCACTATCTATTTGAAACTCCAAAAATACACCATTTACTCGTACTAACTCCGAAATTGGTCTACCTCTCACGCATTTAATGTTAAGTACATGTGACTTACCATCGTCTCCGACATCCGCAATATCTTTGGTGACTTAACTTTCGAGTTAGCCGCGCACATTCTACTTAAATGACCCTTATGGTTACACTTCTTGCACTTGTAACTTTATCTATATCCGCACACACTGCACTTTTCGTTCTTGGAGATACTGAACACGCCATCGGGGCCCGCGCTGTTGGCGGCGGCGGCCATGATGTTGCCACCCACGCCGCTCGCGCCGCTCGATGTTTGGGTTGCCGTTGCTGCTTTGCGCGCCGCGCACAAGTTCTCAGCCAACTTTACGGCCTTAACCAGCGTCAGTTCCTGCAGATCCTTCGCGAACAATTTGTCACGCTCGGGACCCGCTGCCATTCCCATCACAAATTTGTCGAGAAGGGCCTCTTCCAGATTTTTAAAACCGCAGTGTGCCGCCAGTCCCCTAATTCTTGCTGCCCACTGAGTATGACCCTCACCTTGCCGCTGCGTAGCCGAGTAGAAATTATACCTTTCCGCGAAACCAAGCCGTTTCGGGGTGAGATGGCAATCCAACAATTCTATGATTTTGTCGTATTCTAACATCCTCAATTTTCTGCGGCAGCGCCAGGTCACTCGCTAGCTTGTAGCTTGACTCGCTCAATGCACTTAGCAGTATTGCTTTCCGTTTGACCTTGGCTTTGTCCGACACATCATCGACGTCGTTCGCAACAAACCAATCCGTGAGCCGTGATTTGTAGGTCTCCCACTCACTTGTGAGGTGGTCAAAGTTGGATATAGCACCAAAAACTCCACCAGAAAACATTTTAGTTGTATTTTCCTCGTCGCCACTGTTACGTATTTACGGAAGCGGGGGAAGCTAAGGCCGTGTAATGTAAACGCGAGTCAGTGTCATACTGGTTTATTGTTTATTCGTTGATCCGAGGGCGCGCGCGTACCGACACACACATACGCGTGTCGTACGCGCAGTAGGTACAATATACAACAATATCCACTTGTAATAACGTTACAGATTCATTTGTATAACGTTATTCTTAAAAACTTTTCCCGCTGACCACCACTCTGTCGTCGCCCAGCACCACCACCACCACCGGCCACCCCCGTTACAGCGGCCAGCGGCCGGCTGGTGGTAAGCCACCGCCGTATTCAAACATAAGTTCGTACGAAAGTGCTCATTTTTTACAGACAGTGTTGTGAATGAATGGTTATTGTTACCTACCTACTTTTATTTTCATGTGATAGTGTCATGTTCACAATTTTTTTTGGCAATTTTGCGTATCGAAATGAATAACGTTATTATTTCGTTATACCGATATATTTATAACGATATTGTATTTTTAATAATGTTTTTAAACAGTTTAAGATTTCGTTCCGTTTGTTAGTATCGTTATAGTCAATGAATTAATTTTGTTACGATCCTGGTGGAACGGTACAAATTATCGTTACCGGAACTTCAGGTAACGTTATTTTGAGTAACGTTTCAAGTCCCTGCCTGGAACGCAATATTTTAAAAAAATATTGAAAGTGACGTTCGGGGACGAAAAAATGTCAGTCTACGAATCGCTCCGGCCTTGAAGGTTATTACCGTAATATTTCATTTTTATTGTGGTTTTTAGGGTTCCGTACATCAAAAGGAAAAAACGGAACCCTTATAGGATCACTCGTGTGTCTGTCTGTCTGTCTGTCTGTCTGTCTGTCCGTCCGTCTGTCACAGTCAATTTACTCCGAAACTAATGGACCGATTAAGTTGAAATTTGGTACACATATGTATTTCTGTGACCCAAACACGAATGTGTAACGTAAATAAATGAATTTTGAATATAGGGGTCACTTTTGGGTGTCAAACAAGAAAATTAAAAAAAAAAGTTTTGTAAACAGTACCGAGTGGCATATCAAACGAAAGGGCTTGTTGTGAGGATCTTAAAAACAATTTTTACATAATTTTAAAATCAACAGTTTTAAAGATATTTAAGAAATTCAATGAAAATTGGCCATTCCCCCCCCTTATCTACGAAACTACTAGACCAAAAATTTTGAAAAAAATACATAGTATGGCTCTTTACTCATAGATTCCAGGAAAACCTATAAGAAGTCTATGGTCTTAAAATAACATGGTAAATCTCTCAATATTGTGCGTATAAACTTACATTTCTTCGCTCGGCATCCAATAAGCCCATCTCTCTAGTTACTATAATATCAAAAGTGTTTGACTGCTTAATATACAACTAAATAAAACTGTAAATGTTCATGACAACCAATTCGGGTTTCGGCGTGGTTTTTCAACAGAAAGTGCAGTGTTGTGTCTTAAGCATACTGTAACATACTATACACAGCGTAGGACGCCGATTTATGCTGGCTTCCTCGATTTAATCAAGACTTTTGATCTGGTTGCTTATGACGTATTGTGGAGAAAGATGGAGAAGGATAGGTTGCCAACGGAGCTTAATATAAACATCTTTAAATATTGGTATGGTAACCAGATCAATAGTGTACGATGGGCTGGAACTTTTTCCAGGCCATACAGGTTGGAATGCGGGGTGAGGCAAGGAGGGTTGAGCTCACCCACGCTTTTCAACTTGTATGTAAACGAGCTGATTGGCTCAGCAGCGTCAGAGTGGGTTTTAATAATATTAGCTATGCAGACGATGGTGCTTTTGAGCGCGTCAATCTGTGGTCTCAGAAAATGTGAGCAGTATGCCAAAACACATGGTTTGATTTATAACTCCAATAAGTCGGAGATCATGGTCTTTGAGGCTGGGGGTAGACCGGGTTATATACCACCTGTATTTCTCAATTGGACTCCACTACAAAGAGTATTTACGTTTAAATATCTAGGTAATATACCTATTGACCCCTGACCTCAATGATGGATTCGATATTGAGCGGGAGCGAAGGGCGTTGTCGGTAAGGGCGAACATGCTGGCTCGCAGGTTTGCACGCTGCTCACTTAAAAAGTCAAAATTACTATGTTTCGAGCTTATTGTACAACGTTTTACATGTGCAGCCTGTGGGCTAGATATATCCAAAGGTCGTGCAACGCCATTCGTGTCCAATACAACAACGCTTTCGGGGTATTGGTGGGGCTACCCCGTTTTTGTAGCGCACCGGGAATGTTCGCGGACGCACATATTAATTGCTTTTATGCAACGATGCGAATGAGATGTGCATCCCTGGTGCGCAGAGTGCGGGCCAGCCCCAACAATATCCTAAAAATGATCGCTTGCAGGCTGGATTGCATGTACATACATCAAACACTGCAGTGCCATCTCTCATGGGGTGAAATAAATTAAAACTAGATTACGTGGGGGTACTTAGAAAGTTTTGCGATACTAGAAAAAAATATACTACAGGTTATAACTATTCACAACAACACACCATTCAGATTCCTATCCATTTGCATAAAATTTTAAGACCTAATATAACTTGGCATACTTTTGTTTGTCCTAATTATATTTTCGCATAATATTATTTACGCATAACAGCTTACGCATAATTTTTTACGCATAATTTCGTGCCTACGCGATTTTGCGATTTTAAATTACACTCTAGGGGTAGGGCAGACAAGACTACGTGGAGTCGGTTTTGCAGCGATTCGGTTCTGTTATTAACTTTTATAGCACAACATAATGATTTTTTAAGACAATACTTTAATTTAGTTTTAAAATGGAAATCATTTGCATGAAAATCTAAAATAAATACATAAAAATAATTTGTAATAATTTGTTACCGTTATTTCTATTAATTGTATGCCTAAATATTATTATGCTAATAGTCATTAGGCCTAGTAACGTTATGCGAATTAAATTTATGCCAAAACAAATTAGCCTTCAAGATAATTATGCCAACATAAACTGTATGCCAAAAAAATATGGCAAAGTATTATTATGGCAAAAAAAATTATACCAAAATCGTTATGCCAAAGTATATTAGGAAAAAGAATATTATGCAAAAAGAAGGGATCCCTACCATTCAGCATTAATGCTCCTTTGATCTCGTAAGGGTACTGACATCAGATAATCCGTCAAAGAAAAAAAACTTGCGATCAAAATTTTGCCTGCACTTTTGGCTCGCTTCACTTTGGTAGGCGTTGGTTCATTTTGAAACAGCCACACGGTCGACTGACGCTTTGTTTCTGGATCATACTGATAAATCCATGATTCATCACCCGTAATGATATCAATGCGCCGAGAAAAAAAAAAAAAGTGTTTATTCACAACAATACTTGTTTTACCTAGTAAATTACCTCTGCCAAACTGCATAGCAGTTTGTTGGCAGATGTAGCTCCTTTTTAGCACATATTTTTGTTTTTCAATTATTCACTCCGTTTAGGCTTTGACAAAACTCATTTAAAAGATACTTATGTATTTTCTTTTTAAAAGAGGTTTTTGTGATAGAACTGTCTATATCGACTAGAAGGTTATTAAAAATACTTGGAACTAAAAAACGTCTACCTCTTCGACCATAATAGTTATTACAAGCGGGCACTACAAATCTTTTCATATTATTGTTCCTTTGAGATCTTGTGCGTACAATATTGTTTTTAAATTTATCACTACAATACTGTTCTAAAGCTACTGATAACACTACCCTCTCATGAACCGGTAGAATTTTACATTCCAAAAATAAGTTTTCGTAATCACTACTCTTACAATGCTTTTTTGTGTTTTTATCTACTAATAGTTTCATAAATCTGATTTGTAATTTTTTTATTTTATCCAAATATGTTTTAAATGTGTTACCATAGCATGCCAGTCCATAAGAAAGTAGTGAGTCCACCAGTGCATAGTAGACCATGTACAAAGTTGCCCTATCCAGCACAAAACTGAGGTGGTGAAATTTCACAAGCACGTAGGTACCTGAGTTTGTCACATAAGTGCATAATGTGTGCTTTCCATGAGAAGCTATTATCTATGACTAAACCCAAGTACCTGTATTCCTCCACCACCTCAATGTTTGCACACTGACACAACGTCAGTCCATCATTGTGCAGACACTCATAGCTATGCCCCACTATGCGCGGCGGACGCTCGATCTTTTTAAGATAAGGAGATCGTATACGCATACATTTGGTTTTATTTATGTTGATTATGATGCCATTGTCGTGAGCCCATTTGGTAATATTAGTAAAATCTTCCTGAATGTTACTTTCAATTACATTTAAATCTTTATCTGCATAAACTAGACAAGTATCATCAGCATACATATATATGCGACATTTACGCACCACATTGCACATGCTGTTGACATGCATGATGTAACCGACGACGGGACCAAACACGGATCCAGTTGGCACACCACATGTGACGTGTCTGGGCTCTCCGACAACGCCGTCAATGACCGTTCGCAGTGTCCGGTCTGTGAGGTAGGCACGGAACCACCTGTTCAGTGGTCCCGCGACCCCGCATTCCTCCATGGCTTGAAGCAGCTGGTGGTGCTCCAATGTGTCAAATGCTTTTTTGAAATCAATGTAGACCACCACCACCTGCTTCCGCTGATCCAAACACTCATTGACGTCGTCCGCGAACTGCGCCAAGGCCGTCGCCGTGCTCCGTCCACGTCGGAAACCATGTTGTGCATTTGTCAGAATATTGTGCTCTTCTAAGAAAACACTTACTTGATTTACAATAAACTTTTCTACGATTTTATTTATAACCGACAATATGGCTATTGGCCTATAGTTTGCGTAATCACTACGTACACCTTGTTTAAAAATTGGTCTAATGAATGCTGTTTTTAGTTTCTCGGGGTATAAACCCTTTTCAACACACAAATTAATAAATAAAGCTATTATAGGGCTCAACTTAGATTTTAATAATTTAATTTCTTTAACTCTAATTTTATCTACTCCGTCAGACTTATCACAACTTAGCAATTTATTATTCTATCTATATCTATTGGATAAGCTATCCGAAACCGTAGCGATACATTTCCAGAATCAACATAGCCAGACCTTTCCAAAAACCTATGACTACAAACATGTTTTATATCTAAGATTTCCTTGGTAAATGTTGTTGAAAATTTATTACAAATACTGTCAACCGAACATTCTAATTTTCCTAAGTACTTTAAAATAACAGAATCTATACTTTTTTTTTTCATTTCCTACCCATGAATTAATTTTAGTCCAAATCTTTCTAATATTCTTTTTACATTTTTTTTATTTCTTCTTGACGGTATTTATTTTTCGCTTTATTTATCCATTTATTTAATTTATTTCTAAATCTATTATATTGTCTACGCAAATTCATATCCTCAGGTTTATTTTTCCAATTTTTAAACAACCTATCCCTAATACTTATCATTTCCTTAAGCTTTCGTGTGATCCAAGGTTTACTTTTCCTTTTATTGCGTACCAATACTTGGATTTTCGCTTCGTTATAAACATCAGAAAATATTGTACATAATCTGTTATATAGGTCTATTGGACATTCACAATTTAATAACTCATTCCATGAAACATTTTTAAGTTTTTCTAATACCTTTTTATCACAAATAATAGTCCTATGAGGTTGCATTACACTCGGAACATCATTCATGACCGATTTACTAGCGAGGCGCACACCTATAACATAATGATCTGATATCTTAACAGTTAACACATACGCAGATATTGCACGTTGAGTTCGAACCCACACATGGTCAATGTACGACCGTGTCACTGTGTCGCCGTACACCTCCTCTCGCGTTACGTCACGGATAGCACATTCCAAGCCCAACTCGCTCATATTATTTGTGTAATTACTGATTACGCTGCTTGAACCGGTTTTACACAACAGATCTATGTTTGTATCACCAATCATAACTACGTCACAGCCTAAGGGAATCCTGGATAACAGTCTATGTATTTCTTCAACAAAACCGTTTCTGTTTGTTTTCGGCGGCCTGTATATAGCCAAAAAATAAATAATTTTACTTCCATCTTGGAAAAGTTGCCCGTGTATCATCTCACAGTAATTAGTTTTTATTATGTTGGCAGCAAAATTTAACTTATTGTTTACATAATTATAGCAAAATCCCACCTCCCCTTCCAGTTTCCCTTGTATTTATGTATGTGTCGTATCCGTCCAAATTGTATAAACACAGTTCGTGTTTTCTGATGTTAATCTCTGTTCTAGTTTTTCCTTGCAATTGTCTATTAATACTTGTAGTTGATTAAAGTTTTTTCTGAGTGATCGTATATTTAAATGTAATAAGTACACACTGTAGTAAGTCATCCTGCCAGCTATCTGTACATATGTATTTGTTGTATTCAATGCTACATGTTACGTGTGAAGCGTGGTTGTTGAATTTTGACATAAAGGATACCCACAATTTATGACAGCATTGTACCAAAAAATAATAAAAAAACGTCACTTGTTTACTGCGTACGCACTAATGTCGCCAAGTGTACGAATCGACTTGATTTTGTTGTCGTTCGGATCATCTTTTCTTATCAGCACCTTACCGTTCTGTATCCAAATGTATTTAAATGTTTGCTTTAACTCATTCTTAGCCGTCCATAGCAGGTTGCGCATATGTTTCGTAAGATCCTCATTTATATAGATACGTTGTCTATTTTCTGTAGCAGATATATCCTCATTAGTTAGTTGGTGGGATTTTCTTGTGGCTATCCATTTGTCGCGGCTAGCACGCGTAGGCAGAGTGATAACCATGGGCCGTGGTTTTTTCTCGCGCTGTGACTTCTCGGCTTTTATTTCTTCACCTACCCTCTTTACCTAACATATCAATCCGCCTTCTATTCCTAATTTGCTTGCTATAGTTTTAATTGTGTTCTCTAAATTCTCGTTTTGCTGTTCCTCTAGTCCAAATATTTCTAAATTTTTTTCCTTCTCATGCACCTCCAAGTAAACTATCCTTTCCTCCAGTGCCTTATTACAGGTTTCCAGATGCACGTTCTTGTGCTCCAATGCTTTAATCTTTTTGTCTGTTTTTTCCTTCTCTTCGATCAATTCCTGGTACTTATCAGCGTAGAAACTTATGTCTTCTGACATCGCCTCAAGGGTTTTTTTCATTTTGAAGACTATAGTTAGCTTTTCATTAACTTCGGCCAACAATTTTTCTGGTGTCGTTTGGGACATGTCGACTTCTATGTTTGGCTGGCAAGTTTGCGGCGCGGCTTGGCAATTATCGCATAAACCGGTGTCACTAAATGCCTTGATTTTAGCACCACATTTTTTGTGGAAGACTCCACCACAGTCACCATTACATCTTGCAATACTGTCGCCTTTCACTCGGGCCAGCGACAATTTACAAGACTTACACTGCACCATCACGAGAAGTTAACATATATTAATTATATTTATAATAGCTTTCCGAATTCTAGTCGCGTCACAGGTGTTGCGTTCGCACGGTAGGAGCGCCCGCGCGGAACGCCCGAGACGAGCCTGCTTCAAATTTTGCTATCATGTCTCGGCACCATTCTACCCGAACCTCCTTCTGAGCCTGCGTTAGATTTTGCGCTACCAGCGTGAAACTATCTTCCTTACCCGAAGATGCCCGTGTAGAATTTCATGCACACTTCCCAATCCAATCTGCAGTATATGCTGAACCTCTTCATATATGTAATTCGCCTATTCTCTTGAATTAAAATTTTCACAGCCAGCACGTTTTGTTATGTAACAGCCGTCATAGGACGGCCACTTCTTTATTCGTCCACCAAAATTACTCGACCATGCATAAATTCGTTGAACCAGCGAAAAACAGTCGCTTTAGAAGGGCTTTTTTCTATGAACGTCATTCGAAGTCTTTCAAACAATTCTTCTGGTTTTAGTCGACATTTGAAATCGTATAAAATCATCCCTCGAAAATGTTCTCGTTGTAAATCCACTTTTCAGTATTTTGATTTTGCTCGTAAAAAATGTGGAGGAGAAAAATATCTGGATTAAGATTTTTTTTTATCGACGTTTCCTAAAAATTAAACCTAGCTAGATCGATTTATCGCTCCTGAAACCCTTTGCATACTAAATTTAATAAAAATTCTTGGAGCCGTTTCCAAGATTCAAATTATATATATACATATATACATGAATTGCTCGTTTAAAGGTACATATTAGATTTATATTATTATTATAATGTGAAATTTTTAACGAAAATCAGATTTTTGTTTTATTTCATTCTATACGTTCAAATAAGTGATCCGCAATTTAAAAAAGAAAAACGTAAAAATGTCACATTCGCGGTATTGGATGCCGAGCGACGATTTGCAGTTGGAATGTATGGGAGAACATGTTTTTCAACTACAATGTTAAGTTTGTTCTTGGGATAAATAAATTCATCTCAACTACGGAACCCTTCATTGTGCGTAGTCCGACACGCACTTGGCCGGTTTTTGTGTGTAAATCGACGGGAAGTGGTGTTATTTTCATTTTTAAGTAAATATTACGTCGTTGTAGATAATATTTGCAGTAAATAACATCATGTTATACCTATTTTGACCCAAACTAAAAGTGTAAACAAACATGTGAATGAAAAAGTGACCGTGCTGTGATTTTGTGGTATTTTGGTGTGTAATCGTTGGTATTTGATGGGTAAGTCGCCTTTTTAGGGTTCCGTACCTCAAAAGGAAAAAAACGGAACCCTTATAGGATCACTCGTGTGTCTGTCTGTCGGTCTGTCTGTCTGTCTGTCTGTCCGTCTGTCACAGCCAATTTACTCCGAAACTAATGGACCGATTAAGTTGAAATTTGGTACACATATGTATTTCTGTGACCCAAACACGAATGTGTAACGTAAATAAATGAATTTTGAATATAGGGGTCACTTTTGGGGGTCAAACAAGAAAATTTAAAAAAAAAAATTTGCTAATAGTACCGCGTGACATATGAAATGAAAGGGCTTGTTGCGAGGATCTTAAAAACAATTTTTACATAATTTTAAAATAAACAGTTTTACAGATATTTAAGAAATTTAATGAAAATTGACCATTCCCCCCCCCTTATCTACGAAACTACTGTACCAAAATTTTTGAAAAAAATACATAGTATGGCTCTTTACTCATAGATTACAGGAAAACCTATAAGAAGTCTATGGTCTTAAAATAACATGGTAAATCTCTCAATATTGTGCGTATAAACTTACATTTCGTCGCTCGGCATCCAATAGGCCCATCTCTCTAGTTACTATAATATCAAAAGTGTTTGACTGCTTAATCAAGACTTTTGATCTGGTTGCTTATGACGTATTGTGGAGAAAGATGGAGAAGGATAGGTTGCCAACGGAGCTTAATATAAATATCTTTAAATATTGGTATGGTAACCAGATCAATAGTGTACGATGGGCTGGAACTTTTTCCAGGCCATACAGGTTGGAATGCGGGGTTAGGCAAGGAGGGTTGAGCTCACCCACGCTTTTCAACTTGTATGTAAACGAGCTGATTGGCTCAGCAGCATCAGAGTGGGTTTTAATAACATTAGCTATGCAGACGATGGTGCTTCTGAGCGCGTCAATCTATGGTCTCAGAAAATGTGAGCAGTATGCCAAAACACATGGTTTGATTTATAACTCCAATAAGTCGGAGATCATGGTCTTTGAGGCTGGGGGTAGACCGAGTTATGTACCACCTGTATTTCTCAATTGGACTCCACTGCAAAGAGTATTTACGTTTAAATATCTTGGTAATATACCTATTGACCCCTGACCTCAATGATGGATTCGATATTGAGCGGGAGCGAAGGGCGTTGTCGGTAAGGGCGAACATGCTGGCTCGCAGGTTTGCACGCTGCTCACTTAAAAAGTCAAAATTACTATGTTTCGAGCTTATTGTACAACGTTATACATGTGCAGCCTGTGGGCTAGATATATCCACAGGTCGTGCAACGCCATTCGTGACCAATACAACAACGCTTTCGGGGTATTGGTGGGGCTACCCCGTTTTTGTAGCGCATCGGGAATGTTCGCGGACGCACATATTAATTGCTTTTATGCAACGATGCGAATGAGATGTGCATCCCTGGTGCGCAGAGTGCGGGCCAGCCCCAACAATATCCTAAAAATGATCGCTTGCAGGCTGGATTGCATGTACATACATCAAACACTGCAGTGCCATCTCCCATGGGGTGAAATAAATTAAAACTAGATTACGTGGGGGTACTTAGAAAGTTTTGCGATACTAGAAAAAAATATACTACAGGTTATAACTATTTTTAGGGTTCCGTACCTCAAAAGGAAAAAACGGAACCCTTATAGGATCACTCGTGTGTCTGTCTGTCTGTCTGAAACACTGAAGACTTATGGGGGATTTCCGTTAAGGTTCTTCAAGATATCATTGACACAATTGCCCCTGTCCTAACAGGCATATTTAATCAATGTTTAGATAGCGGTACGTTTCCTGATTTAATGAAACATAGTAAAGTAGTACCAATTTTCAAATCGGGTAGTAAGAGTGATCCCTCTAATTATAGACCAATATCTGTGCTATCAGCATTGAGTAAAATATATGAAAAAATCATGCTAGACCAGATGTTGGCACATTTTAATTCTAATGGGATTTTACATAGTCACCAGTTTGGTTTCACGAAAGGTAGGTCGACGACTGACGCAGGAGTTAAACTCATCAGTCACATTTTGGAATCCTGGGAGAAGTCCCAGGATGCAATTGGCATTTTCTGTGACCTTTCAAAAGCGTTTGACTGCGTTGACCACAATACACTGATCTGTAAATTACACCACTACGGAATTCGTGGACAAGCTGCTGATCTTGTTCTTTCCTATCTATCAAACAGGCAGCAAAAAGTAAATGTTAATGGGGCGATGTCTTCGGGGTCTCTAGTGAAAATGGGCGTGCCTCAAGGTTCAATTCTCGGCCCTTTCTTATTTCTAGTTTATATAAATGATCTTCCTTACATGATGACTAACTTATCAGATATAATTCTATTTGCTGACGACACTTCTCTTATTTTTAAAATAGACAGGAAAGATACAGATGTATTACATGTCAACGATAGTCTGGCTGTACTTTCAAAATGGTTCGCAGCTAATAATCTTTTACTTAATGCGAACAAAACGAAATGTATTAGGTTCTCATTACCAAATGTACCTCAAGTAGGTCTAAATCTAAAACTTGATGGCAAAAAACTAGATGCAATAACGGAAACTATATTCTTAGGAATTACTTTAGATTCAAAATTACAATGGGGCGCCCATATTAGAACTCTTTCAGGTAGATTAAGTTCAGCTGCATATGCAGTAAGAAAAATAAGGCAGTTGACTGATATAGCCACAGCTAGGTTAGTATACTTTGCTTATTTCCACAGTATTATGTCTTATGGCGTCCTGCTGTGGGGATCGGCAGCTGACGTAGATTCAATTTTCATTTTACAAAAGAGGGCAATCCGCGCGATCTATAAAATGGGCCCTCGCGAGTCCCTTAGAGACAAATTGAAAGAAATTGATATACTGACTTTGCCTTCACTTTATATCTTAGAAAGTATTATGTATGTTCGCAAAAACTTAGGACTTTTCAAAATAAGAAGCGATTTCCATAATATAAATACACGTAGTCGACATGAAATTGTGATACCCAAATTTAGATTAACTAAAACAAGCAAGTCATTTCTTATAAACAGTATCCGCTTTTATAACAAGTTGCCAAAGTCTGTGACAGAACTTAGCGATGGGAAGTTCAAAACCCACATCAAACGTGTCCTTATCAAGAAAGCGTATTATAAAATTAAAGACCACGTTGAAGACAAGGAAATTTGGCAATAATTCCTTCTGCACATGTGGCTTCCCTGGTACCTCATTAACGGCATAAATAAGTAAGAGTCTATTAACTGCTCCCAAATTACCATGTTTATTTAAATCTTTATTTTTTTTTACATTCGCTTTACATATTTACTATTCTATTATTTGACATTATATACTTTTTTTTTTTTTGTGGCTTTTGTGGACATGATAATTATTCAGATTGATAACAGTTGTAATAGCAATAATATAATTGCGTTTTATTTAAAATAGGTTTTTTACTTTTTTTAATTAATTAATTTTTTTGTATAGATTCTTTTCTACATATTTTGTGAATGTGAGAACGCTGTAGGCTTAGTGGATTGTAGACCTGTTGACCATTTTCTATTTTGTTAAGTACTTGGTACTTATTGAAAGACCTACACTGTCCTCCCATACCTAGAAACACTGTTATTTGAAAGTATTGTAAAAGCCAATTATTTTTAAAAGAGTAACCGTGGAGTTTCTTGCCGGCTCTTCTCCATAGGAAACGACCAATTGGAACCGTGTACCTAGCTTCTGACGTTTCATAAGTGCCCATGTAGGTTTATGTGAAATAAAATATTTTGATTTTGATTTTGTCTGTCCGTCTGTCACAGCCAATTTACTCCGAATCGAATGGACCGATTAAGTTGAAATTTGGTACACATGTGTTTTTCTGTGACCCAAACACGAATGTGTAACGTAAATAAATTAATTTTGAATATAGGGGTCACTTTTGGGGCGCAAACAAGAAAATTAAAAAAAAAAGTTTTGCTAACAGTACCGTGTGACATATCATATGAAAGGGCTTGTTGCGAGAATTTTAAACATATTTTTTATATAATTTTAAAATAAAAACTTTTAAAGATATTTAATAAATTCAATGAAAATTTACCATTCCCCCCCTTATCTCCGAAACTACTGGACCAAAAATTTTGAAAAAAATACATAGTATGGCTCTTTACTCATAGATTACAGGAAAGCCTATAAGAAGTCTATGGTCTTAAAATAACATGGTGAATCTATCAATATTGTGCGTACAAACTTACATTTCGTCGCTCGGCATCCAATAGGCCCATCTCTCTAGCTAATATAATATCAAAATATCAAAAGTGTTTGACCGTCTGCTTAATACACAAATAAATAAAACTGTAAATCTTCATAACAACCAATTTGGGTTTCGGCGTGGTTTGTCAACAGAAACGTGGGACGCCCAATTATGGTAGCTTCCTCGACTTATCAAGGCTTCTGATCTGGTTGCTTATGACGTATTGTGGAGAAAGATGGAGAAGGATAGGTTGCCAATGGAGCTTATAAACATCTTTAAATAGTGGTATGGATAGATCGATAGTATACGATGGGCTGGAACTTTTTCCAGGCCATACAGGTTGGAATGCGGGGTGAGGCAGGATTTGGGCTAGATATACCCAAAGGTCGTGCAACGCCCTTCGTATCCAATACAACAACGCTTTCAGGGTATAGGTGGGGCTGCCCCGTTTTTGTAGCGTATCGGGAATGATCGCGGACGCACATGGGTGACCACTGAAAATCAGCGCTGTGCTGTGGGTACCCATAGCACAGCATCATGCTGAGTGGAAGCCTTCTTGTCACAGTCATGACGTGCCAGCAGCTGCCGCATATTTCTGTTTTGTGCTCGTGATTATACTAATATTTTTTTTCAATTTTTTTTATTCTTGTTTTCTTTTATGCACTTGTTTCTGTGACAATTAGACTTATTTTTCTTTCTTTCTTTCTTTCACATATTAATTACTTTTACGCAACGATGCGAATGAGGTGTGCATCCCTGGTGTGCAGAGTGCGGGCCAGCTCCAACAATATCCTAAACAAGATCGCTAGCAGGCTGGATTGCATGTATATCAATCACTGCAGTGCCATCTCCCATGGGGTGAAATAAATTTAATACAGGTTATAATTTTTTTATTATATCTTTTCAAAGAACTCTCCATTGGCGTCTATACAGAGTTTTATACGTCTATACCAATTTTCATAACACATTTTCCAGTCCGTATTAGACACCTCTCCAATCTCCTTCTCAAATGCAGCCAGTGCATCTTCAGGTGATGAAAACTGTTTTCCTTTGAGTTGATTTTTATTTTGGGGAGCAAGAAAAAGTCGCACGGAGCCAAATCGGGACTGTAAGGAGGATGACCTATAAATTTGACCGGTGTGCTGTCCAGAAAGTCCCTTGTTTTGAGCGCCGAGTGAGCCAGCGCGTTGTCGTGGTGAAGCAGAAGCCCACGGAGGCCAGTGTTCGGTCGCTTGCTGCTTGCAGTAGTAAAAACTTCTGGCAAAAATTTGTTAACATACCATTCAGTATTGATGCTCTTTTGATCTCGTCAGGGTACTGACACCAGATAACCCGGCAAAGAAAAAAAACTTACGTCAAAATTTTGCCTGCACTTCTGGCTCGTTTCACTTTCGTTGGCGTTGGTTCATTTTGAAACAGCCACACGGTCGACTGACGCTTCATTTCTGGATCATATTGATAAATCCAAGATTCATCACCCGTAATGATATCTTAAACGCGCCGAGACGAGCCTGCTACAAATTTTGCTATCATGTCTCGGCACCATTCTACCCGTTCTGAGCCTGCGTTACATTTTACGTTACCAGCGTAAAACTATCTTCCATAACCGAAGATGCCTGTGTAGAATTTCATGCACACTTCCCGATCCAATCAGCAGTATATGCTGAACCTCTTCATATGTAATTCGCCTATTCTCTTGAATTAAAATTTTCACAGCCAGCACGTTTTGTTATGTAACAACCGTCATAGGGCGGCCACTTCTTTCTTTGTCCGCCAAAATTACTCGACCACCCATAAATTCGTTGAACAAGCGGAAAACAGTCGCTTTAGCAGAGCTTTTTTCTATGAACACCATTCGAAGTCTTTCAAACGATTCTTCTGGTTTTAGTCGACATTTGAAATCGTACAAAATCATCGCGCGAAAATGTTCTCGTTGTAAATCCAGTTTTCAGTAAGACAGAGTATTTTGATTTTGCTCGTAAAAAAATGTGGAGGGAATTTTGAATTTGGAATATTATGTTTTTTTGTAATAAATAGTCATAGTTTTAATTGACATCAAAGCCAGCCAGTATCGTATAGACAAAAATTGTTAGTTGCAAAACTTTCTGAGTGACCTGGTAAAATAAGCTAACATAGTTCATAAGTTTACTAACAGAATGAGTCCTTTTTACTTGAATAAAGAAAAATATCTGGATGACCATTTTTTTTGAACGACGTTTTCTAAAAATGAAACCTAGCTAGATCGATTTATCGCTCCCGAAACCCCCTGCATACTAAATTTAATAAAAATTCTTGGAGCTGTTTCCGAGATTCAGATTATATAAGAATTGCTCGTTTAAAGGTATTAGATTTAGATTATTAAGATGTAGTGACAAAAATTGAAAAGTGTATGCTGAGATGGTTTGGGCATGTTGAGAGGATGAATGAAAGGCGACTAACAAAATGTATATACGAGGTTGATGTGAAGGGAAAGGCCGGGCGGGGACGCCCTAGGAGGACATATACTGACCTTATTGGTGATGTTGGCGTGCGTGTATGACCAGATGTATGAACGTAAACGAGGCAAAAGGAGTATGTAAGGATCGTAGCAGGTGGCGTTCTGTAGTTTCTGCCTGCCTGTTTATGTATGTATGTATTTATTATTATATTAATACCGCGAATGTGAAATTTTTAACAAAAATCAGATTTTTGTTTTATTTCATTTTACACGTTCAAATAAGTGATCCTGCAATTTAAAAAAAAAACGTAAAAAATGTCACATTCGCGGTATTGGATGCCGAACGACGATTTGCAGTTGGAATGTATGGGAGAACATGTTTTTCAACTACAATGTTAAGTTTGTGTTTGGGATAAATAAATTCATCTCAACTACGGAACCCTTCATTGTGCGTAGTTCGACACGCACTTGGCTGGTTTTTAATCAACATGTGCCTAACATTATTAAAAATCTATTTTAATAATGTTAGGCACTTTTTTTGACTAAATACGGCAAAAAAATATTTTTTTGGAACGAAGAAATTTGCGTAAGCAATAGAAATTCTAGGTCTTAAAAAATCTAGATTTTTAGTATTTTTTATTTTCAACGTTTGTCTCTAAAAACGCTTTTGTTAGATAACATAACTATCCATAATGTACCCTGCAAAATTTCGTGTGAATTGGTTAGCTAGTTTTATCAGAAATCGTTAAATTAGTGGACAATAGACTCGCCAACAAAAACGCGTAATAAATCCTAATGAACGTTTCTCACGAAAGTTGTAAATATTTATGTTGGGTTCCTTATCTATCCGAGAACCGAAAACAATTGACGATAACATTCAAGTCCTTCTCAGAAACTTTAGTATTTTGTTTATCTGAAGGTGAGTCATAAATCTTTTGCGTCGTGGGTGGTCGCGGGGCTTGACAAATGAGTCATCATCTGTCAAATAGGGCCTTAAAGGTCAATACAATAAGTTCGTTAACATTCGCACTCACACATACGTATGCGCATAGTCGACGATAGCCGGAGCGGAGCAGCGAGCGACATAGCCGTCCCGTCTCAATGCTAACGCACGACTACCGCCCGCGTCCCGCGCAGAGCCCCTCTGACCCTCTATCTCTAATTGGGGACATTTTCTTTTTTCTTTGCAAATATTGATTGATTTACATTTGCAGTTTCAAAGAATATAGACAAAAAAGTACATTCCATATACACGAACATAGTAAATAAATTGTATAGTAAAAATAGGAAAATGAATTACTACGTAGTTTTTAGCCTCTCTGAACTTGTCAGTTTTTAAATCAAATTAATAAGTAATGTAAGATGAATTCAAAGTACCATTTGTCAACGTCAGCCATAATGGACCATAGAGAAGGACAAATATAATAATTGACGTTCCACACCATGCATAATACTACATGTGGACATGTAATATGGACGACATAATGCTCTTATTAGGAACATTTTATTCATACGAAACTGTCTTCATTGGTATTTTTTGCTTGAATTAAATTATCTTTTCCTAAGTTGATGAGTAAGATAGTATTTTTATATTACACCCTAAAAAAAATCCTGAAACGAAACGCGTTTACTTGTTTGATAATGTGTCATTGTCTATGTCAATTGTCAATGTATTTTTATTGTTACTGCAGATTCTTCGTTCCGTACTGTGTTTTGTTTTTGCGATTATTTTCTAATGTTTTTGACCCCCGATTATCTCTAAGGACTTCTACCACTCGATTACCTTGCTATTAACACTGGACTTTGATTTGCATTGCGTTTCGGATTTGTTTTGTGAATCAATATGAGATGCATCCACTGCGGAATAGCCATGCAAAGGTTGCAGAGGCATCTCATATCCTCGCTTTCTGCACACCATCAAACAAGACTTTCGCGTTGGATAACCAATGCTCAAACTCAGGTATGAAGTTGAAGTAGAAAAAACTTAATCATATTTATTGGTATATTTTATGGTTTGCGATATTAACTTAGTGTATCTTATTTTCAGTTGCCTCTGAATACATTTATTTGCCATCCATGCTTCTTATTATTAAGTACCGAAGCTGGTGAACACGAGCGACTATTGGGGCATAACATGGTTTGCCTTGGTTGTGAGAAAAATAAGACATCATAATGTCAGTATGGACTGTTCATTGCTGGCTGTCCTATTATTACAAAATACTAATTATGTGGTAAGCATTTTGTTTTTTATTATTATAGACAACTAGGTAGTTGTATTAATTAATCTATAAAAAATGAGTTTTCATATTGTGTGCATGATTGTAATATCTGTGTTTTAGATATTTTCCATCTTTAAATACTTGCCTAAAGTAGGCATGTTGTAACATAGTAAACACATTATCATTATACTTGAAAACATAAACAGATACAGTACACAAAAGGTACCCTTGTTGCTAAAAATAATATTAACATAAGCTGTAATATCTGTGTTTAATCTAACTGGTTTATTTTCAGCCCTCAAGAAACAACTACGTTTGTCATGTGTCTTGGATGCAAACAAATAGACAGGCAGTGCATGACTCATCACGAGAAACGGAATTGGCTTCGGACATCAATCCACCAGCCACTTCGGTGAACATGTTAGGGATAGTGGTATCTATGTTGTTGAAGTGTGTCCGGAACTGGAACACTCCCAAGAAGTGGAAATAATCCTTATTTATTAAGAGGATGTATTAAGTCTCGTCGTGTTTCCCAGATAATTTACTTTTCCTATGTTTTATTTGACACTGAACATGATAGTGATTCTGTCTTGGAAGCTATTTTAGGGTACTATTGTAATTGCTTTGTAGGAAACAGAACCGCTGGTTGTTGTTGTCACGTTATGACAATAATCTGGTACCTTGGTTGGGTAAGACACCAAAACAACATTCAAGCTCCAGCAGGATTTTTAGTCAACATATTATTAACAATTCAAGAATATTAAAATAATCTAACAAAAGGCTAATCTTTGTTAAAAACCACAATTACAATTGTAAAATAATATATGCATCAACACTTGTATTTGTTTTACATGTCTGGTTATATTTAAAGCAGTTATTTAAGTAAATACTGCAGCACTACAATACTTATATATTACACTTAATCCAGGTTAGTGTATATGTGAAATAAAAATGCTCTTAGTTGACCTCGGTTTCTTTAACACTAGCGCTGCATTGCTATACCTAATGTATATTATTGAGTTATCTAGGTAGGCATTTAAGATATATTATAATCTAACAAAATGTTTCTCTTTATTTTCTATAATAAATAAATAAATGTTTTTACTTTTTTGTTTCATTTTGTGTTTCCCTTGTTTATTGGTATTTAAACTTTAAAAAATAAGGGTAAACTGTAATTTAAGAAAAACATTAGTTTCAAATATACTTTGTAATTATTGTCACATTATTTGAGACGGTTAAAAATCCTTTATTCAGGTGGCCTATACTTTTTTAAATGCCTAAAGCTCAACACGCACAAGGCGGGTGCGTGTCGGGCGCTGGTTGGGACGGCAGTACGGCGGGCTTGTATATATCGTAATTCCTTGTAAAGTATTATAATATACATGTCAGCACACGAAATACGTGTGCGGCTCCCGCTCCCAACCCGCTCCACGCCCGACCCGCTCCGCAACCTGCCCGCTCCGCGCCCGACGCGCGCACGCGTATCGTGTGCCGACATACATAAATTATAATACAAGGAATTACAATATATACTAGCCCGCCATACTGAATACAAGGAAATACAATGTACAAGCCCGCCGTACTGCCGTCCCGCGGCCACACGCACCCGCCTTGTGTGTGTGTTGAGCTTAATAATACTAAAACCATATCAGTTAACCGTAGGTAATAATTCCCAACTGTTCGCTATTTTAAAGCACCATAAGTTTTTAGGGTTCCGTACCTCAAAAGGAAAAAAACGGAACCCTTATAGGATCACTCGTGTGTCTGTCTGTCTGTCTGTCTGTCCGTCTGTCACAGCCAATTTACTCCGAATCTAATGGACCGATTAAGTTGAAATTTGGTAAACATATGTATTTTTGTGACCTAAACACGAATGTGTAACGTAAATAAATGAATTTTGAATATAAGGGTCACTTTCGGGGGGCAAACAAGAAAGTTTAAAAAAAAAGTTATGCTAACAGTACCGTGTGACATATCAAATAAAAGGAATTATTGCGAGGATCTTAAAAATATTCTTTATTTAATTTTAAAATAAATACTTTTAAAGATAATTAAGAAATTCAATGAAAATTGACCATTCCCCCCCCTTATCTCCGAAACTACTGGACCAAAAATTTTGAAAAAAATGCATAGTATGGTCTTTACTCATAGATTACAGGAAAACCTATAAGAAATCCATGGTTTTAAAATAACATGGTAAATCACTCAATATTGTGCGTACAAACTTACATTTCGTCGCTCGGCATCCAATAGGCACACCTCTCTAGCTACTATAATATCAAAATATCAAAAGTGTTTGACAGTCTGCTTAATAAATAAATAAATAAAACTGTAAATGTTCATGACAACCATTTCGGGTTTCGGCGTGGTTTGTCAACAGAAAGTGCAGTGTTGTGTCTTAAACATACTGTCACATACTATACACAGCGTGGGACGCCGATTTATGCTAGCTTCTTCGACTTATTCAAGACTTTTGATCTGGACGTATTGTGGAGAAAGATGGAAAAGGATGGGTTGCTAACTCATCATCTGTTACGACGCCTCACTGAGGTGGATAACAATTAAAATTCTATTGTGTCTCGTTAATGACAGTTGAAAGAATTACGGAGTTTATAAACATTTTTAAATATTGGTACCTATGGTAACCAGATCAATAGTGTACGATGGGCTGGAACTTTTTCCAGGCCATACAGGTTGGAATGCGGGGTGAAGCAGGATTGGCCAGCTCAGCAGCACCAGAGTGGGTTAATATATAGATAGATGGTATTTGTGTAAATAATATTAGCTATGCAGACAATATGGTGCTTCTGAGCGCGTCAATCTGTGGTCTCAGAAAGTTGGTCGCCAAATGTGAGCAGTATGCCAAAATACGTGATTTGATGTACAACTCGATATTGAGCGGGAACGAAGAGCGTTGTCGGTAAGGGCGAACATGCTGGCTTGCAGGTTTGCACGCTGCTCACTTGAAAAGTCAAAATTACTCTGTTTCGAGCTTATTTTACAACGTTTTACACGTGCAGCCTGTAGGCTAGATATACGCAAAGATCGTGCAACGCCCTTCGTATCCAATACAACAACGCTTTCAGGATATTGTTGGGGCTGTCCCGTTTTTGTAGCGCATCGGGAATGTTCGCGGACGCACATATTAATTGCTTTAGTGTGCATCTCTGGTGCGTAGAGTGCGGGCCAGCTCCAACAATATTCTAAAAAATTTCGCTAGCCGGCTGGACTGCATGTACATCAATCACAACAGTGCCATCTCCCATGGAGTGAAATAAATTTAAACTAGATTACATGGGGCACTCAGAAAGTTTTGCGATACTAGAAAACAATATACCACAGGTTTTAATTTTTTTTATTATATCTTTTCAAAGAACTCTCCATTGGCGTCTATACACCGTTTCATACGTCTAAACCAATTTTCATAACACATTTTCCAGTCCGCATCAGACACTTGTCTTCTCCAATCAATCTCCTTCTCAAATGCAGCCAGTTCAGTTCAGGTGATGAAAACTGTTTTCCTTTGAGTTGATTTTTTATTTTGAGGAACAAGAAAAAGTCGCACGGAGCTAAATCGGGACTGTAAGGAGGATGACCTATAATTTTGACCGGTGTGTTGTCCAGAAAGTCCCTTGTTTTGAGCGCCGAGTGAACCAGCGCGTTGTCGTGGTGAAGCAGTAGCCCACAGAGGCCAGTGTTCGGTCGCTTGCTGCTTGCAGTAGTAAAAACTTCTGGCAAACATTTGGTAACATACCATTCAGCATTGATGCTCCTTTGATCTCGTC
Source organism: Agrochola litura (assembly GCA_949152395.1). Lineage (NCBI taxonomy): Eukaryota > Metazoa > Arthropoda > Insecta > Lepidoptera > Noctuidae > Agrochola > Agrochola litura. The sequence continues at coordinate 9,109,383 of OX424520.1, forward strand.
AGGGTACTGACATCAGATAACCCGTCAAAGAAAAAAAAACTTGCGATCAAAATTTTATTTTGCCTGCACTTCTGGCTCGCTTCACTTTGGTAGGCGTTGGTTCATTTTGAAACAGCCACACGGTCGACTGACGTTTCGTTTCTGGATCATACTGATAAATCCAAGATTCTCCACCCGTAATGATATCTTAAACGCGCCGAGAGGAGCCTGCTTCAAATTTTGCTATCAAGTCTCGGCACCATTCTACCTGAACCTCCTTCTGAGCCTGCGTTAGATTTTGCGGTACCAGCGTGAAACTTTCTTCCTTACCCGAAGATGCCCGTGTAGAATTTCATGCACACTTCCCTATCCAATCTGCAATTAATGCTGAAAATTTAATTCAAAAGAATAGGTGAATTACATATGAAGAGGCATATGTAATTCGCCTATTCTCTTGAATTAAATTTTTCACAGTAAGCACGTTTTGTTACGTAACAGTCGTCATAGGGCGGCCACTTCTTTCTTCGTCCGCCAAAATTACTCGACCATGCATAAATTCGTTGAACCAGCGGAAAACAGTCGCTTTAGATGGGCTTTTTCTATGAACACCATTCGAAGTCTTTCAAACGATTCTTCTGGTTTTAGTCGACATTTGCAATCGTACAAAATTATCGCGCGAAAATGTTCTCGTTGTAAATCCACTTTTCAGTAAGACAGAGTTTTTTGATTTTGCTCGTAGAAAAATGTGGAGGGAATTTCGAATTTGAAATGTGATGTTTTTTGGTAATAAATAGTCATAGTTTTATTTGACATCAAAACCAGCCAGTATTCCATAGACAAAAACTGTTAGTCGCAAAACTTTCTGAGTGACCTGGTAAAATAAGCTAAAGTTCATAAGTTTACTAACACAATGAGTCCTTGTTCCTTAGACCTTGTTATCTGGATGACAATTTTTTTTTTGAACGTCGTTTTCTAAAAATGAAACCAGCTAGATCGATTTATCGCTCCCGAAACTCCCTTTTTTTTTTCTTTTTTTTTTTTGGGTGGGAAATTATCAAATAACTTCTCCCGCTCTGGGTGGAGCGGGAGGGCGTGTCAGACTCTTACTGACTAAAACCCGCCCGTGTTCCTTCGGTTGCCCTGTTGCCGGGGGCCGCGATGTCCCTATCGGTTTTCTTCGAACCCCCGGCAGTCCCGAAACTCCGTGCATACTAAATTTCATAAAAATTCTTGGAGCCGCTTCCGAGATTCAGATTATATACATTATACAAGTATTGCTCGTTTAAAGGTTTATATTATTATTATATTAATACCGCAAATGTGAAATTTTTAACGAAAATCAGATTTTTGTTTCATTTTCATCCTACACGTTCAAATAAGGGATCACGCAATTTAAAAAAAAACATAAAAAATGTCACATTCGCGATATTGGATGCCGAGCGACGATTTGCAGTTGGAATGTATGGGATAACATGTATTTCAACTACAATGTTAAGGTTGTTCTTGGGATAAATAAATTCATCTCAACTACGGAACCCTTCATTGTGCGTAGTCCGACACGCACTTGGCCAGTTTTTAGGGTTCCGTACCTCAAAAGGAAAAAACGGAACCCTTATAGGATCACTCGTGTGTCTGTCTGTCTGTCTGTCCGTCTGTCACAGCCAATTTACTCCGAAACTAATAGACCGATTAAGTTGAAATTTGGTACACATAATTATGTATTTCTGTGACCCAAACACGAATGTGTAACGTAAATAAATGAATTTTGAATATAGGGGTCACTTTTGGGGGTCAAACAAGAAAATTAAAAAAAAAATATTTGCTAACAGTACCGTGTGACATATCAAATGAAAGGGCTTGTTGCGAGAATCTTAAAAACAATTTTTACATAATTTTAAAATAAACAGTTTTAAAGATATTTAAGAAATTCAATGAAAATTGACCATTCCCCCCCCCCTTATCTACGAAACTACTGTACCAAAAATTTTGAAAAAAATACATAGTATGGTTCTTTACTCATAGATTACAGGAAAACCTATAAGAAGTCTATGGTCTTAAAATAACATGGTAAATCTCTCAATATTGTGCGTATAAACTTACATTTCGTCGCTCGGCATCCAATAGGCCCATCTCTCTAGTTACTATAATATCAAAAGTGTTTGACTGCTTAATACACAACTAAATAAAACTGTAAATGTTCATGACAACCAATTCGGGTTTCGGCGTGGTTTGTCAACAGAAAGTGCAGTGTTGTGTCTTAAGCTGAGTAGTCAGATGGGAAACGCCGACCTCATCTAGTTTTAAAATATGATTGACGTGTAAAAGTGTTTGTACAAACCTACTTACAGAAATAAAATCATTTATCATTTAAGCATACTGTATCATACTATACACAGCGTAGGACGCCGATTTATGCTGGCTTCCTCGATTTAATCAAGACTTTTGATCTGGTTGCTTATGACGTATTGTGGAGAAAGATGTAGAAGGATAGGTTGCCAACGGAGCTTAATATAAATATCTTTAAATATTGGTATGGTAACCAGATCAATAGTGTACGATGGGCTGGAACTTTTTCCAGGCCATACAGGTTGGAATGCGGGGTGAAGCAAGGAGGGTTGAGCTCACCCACGCTTTTCAACTTGTATGTAAACGAGCTGATTGGCTCAGCAGCGTCAGAGTGGGTTTTAATAATATTAGCTATGCAGACGATGGTGCTTTTGAGCGCGTCAATCTGTGGTCTCAGAAAATGTGAGCAGTATGCCAAAACACATGGTTTGATTTATAACTCCCAATAAGTCGGAGATCATGGTCTTTGAGGCTGGGGGTAGACCGGGTTATGTACCACCTGTATTTCTCAATTGGACTCCACTACAAATAGTATTTACGTTTAAATATCTTGGTAATATACCTATTGACCCCTGACCTCAATGTTGGATTCGATATTGAGCGGGAGCGAAGGGCGTTGTCGGTAAGGGCGAACATGCTGGCTCGCAGGTTTGCACGCTGCTCACTTAAAAAGTCAAAATTACTATGTTTCGAGCTTATTGTACAACGTTTTACATGTGCAGCCTGTGGGCTAGATATATCCAAAGGTCGTGCAACGCCATTCGTGTCCAATACAACAACGCTTTCGGGGTATTGGTGGGGCTACCCCGTTTTTGTAGCGCATCGGGAATGTTCGCGGACGCACATATTAATTGCTTTTATGCAACGATGCGAATGAGATGTGCATCCCTGGTGCGCAGAGTGCGGGCCAGCCCCAACAATATCCTAAAAATGATCGCTTGCAGGCTGGATTGCATGTACATCAAACACTGCAGTGCCATCTCCCATGGGGTGAAATAAATTAAAACTAGATTACGTGGGGGTACTTAGAAAGTTTTGCGATACTAGAAAAAAATATACTACAGGTTATAACTATTTTTATTATATCTTTTCAAAGAACTCTCCATTGGCGTCTATAGGTACACAGTTTCATACGTCAAAACCAATTTTCATAACACATTTTCCAGTCCGCATCAGACACCTCTTCAATCTCCTTCTCAAATGCAGCCAGTGCATTTTCCGGTGATGAAAACTGTTTTCCTTTGAGTTGATTTTTTTATTTTGGGGAACAAGAAAAAGTCGCACGGAGCCAAATCGGGACTAAGGAGGATGACCTATAAATTTGAACGGTGTGCTGTCCAGAAAGTCCCTTGTTTTGAGCACCGAGTGAGCCAGCGCGTTGTCGTGGTGAAGCAGTAGCCCACGGAGGCCAGTGTTCGGTCGCTTGCTGCTTGCAGCAGTAAAAACTTCTGGAAAACATTTGGTAACATACCATTCAGGTTCCTATCCATTTGCATAAAATTTTAAGACCTAATATAACTTGGCATACTTTTGTTTGTCCTAATAACATTTTCGCATAATATTATTTACGCATAAAAGCTTACTCATAATTTTTTACGCATAATTTCGCGCCTACGCGATTTTGCGATTTTAAATAACACTCTAGGGGTAGGGTAGACAAGACTACGTGGAGTCGGTTTTGCAGCGATTCGGTTCTGTTATTAACTTTTATAGCACAACATAATGATTTTTTAAGACAATACTTTAATTTTAATTTAGTTTTAAAAATGGAAATCATTTGCATGAAAATCTAAAATAAATACTTAAAAATAACTCAAATTTGTTTCCGTTATTTCTATTAATTGTATGCCTAAATATTATTATGGTAATAGTCATTAGGCCTGGTAACGTTATGCGAATTAAATTTATGCCAAAACAAATTAGCCTTCAAGATAATTATATACTTACTGACATTAAATGCTGACAAAACTAAATACATACGCTTTTCTTTACGCAACTCAAAGACATCTATGATCATTCCAGATATTCATGCGCATGTATGTAACACAGTTGCAAACTCTAAATGCAATTGCCCAACTATCCTTAATACGAAAACTATAAAATATCTTGGAGTAATTATTGACGCTACTCTTACATTTAAAAATCACGTTGAACTATTATGCAGTAGAGTCCGTAAGTTGATGTTCATATTCAAGAAAATTAGGCCTTTTGCTGACTCTAAGGTGATAAAACAGGTATATTATGCTTTGTGTCAATCGATAATTACATATTGTATTACTTCATGGGGAGGAGCGGCTAAAACAATTTTACTACCACTGGAGCGCGCGCAAAGAGCTGTTCTGAAAGTATCCACATTCCGGCCTATCCTGTTCCCGACCCAAGTTTTATATAAATCTTGCAATGTTCTGACAGTGCGGCAGTTATTCATTATGAATACTTTAATAAAACAGCACTCTAAATTGCCGTACGATAGAGTTGTCACTGATAAAAGACGTAAAGACATCTGTATGGATAATTATAGATTAAGGCATTCGTTTATGTATAGATTTTTTATATTCTTAGGCCCATTTTTGTATAATAAAGTAAACGCAATTTTGTCTATGTCTGCATTAAAAACGATACAATGCAAAAATGTTATTTCAACTTGGTTACAAAATTTGTCTTATGATGACACAGAAAAGTTACTGGTTGTTTTAAGTTAAATATTATTTTTAATTAAGTACTGTCCTATCATTAGTCTGTTAAGTTACTCACTATTTATGTCTACCATCAATTTTAGAAAATTTTAATGTAATTTTGCACTTATGACACCTGAGATACAGGTTTATCCTAGTTCAGGTCGAACCATTATTATATACCTACCATTTTACTATAAGGCTTAATATTGTAAATATGCATTATTTAATTAAATAAATAAATAAATTATTATTAAAATTATAAAATTATTATATAAATCTGAAAAATCCATGATTCATCACCCGTAATGATATCAATGCGCCGAGACGAGCCTGCTTCAAATTTTGCTATCATGTCTCGGCACCATTCTACCCGAACCTCCTTCTGAGCCTGCGTTAGATTTTGCGCTACCAGCGTGAAACTATCTTCCTTACCCGAAGATGCCCATGTAGAATTTCATGCACACTTCCCAATCCAATCTGCAGTATATGCTGAACCTCTTCATACATGTAATTCGCCTATTCTCTTGAATAAAAATTTTCACAGCCAGCACGTTTTGTTATGTAACAGCCGTCATAGGACGGCCACTTCTTTATTCGTCCGCCAAAATTACTCGACCATGCATAAATTCGTTGAACCAGCGTAAAACAGTCGCTTTAGAAGGGCTTTTTTCTATGAACGTCATTCAAAGTCTTTCAAACAATTCTTCTGGTTTTAGTCGACATTTGAAATCGTATAAAATCATCGCTCGAAAATGTTCTCGTTGTAAATCCACTTTTCAGTATTTTGATTTTGCTCGTAAAAAATGTGGAGTAGAAAAATATCTGGATTAAGATTTTTTTTATCGACGTTTTCTAAAAATTAAACCTAGCTAGATCGATTTATCGCTCCTGAAACCCTTTGCATAGTAAATTTAATAAAAATTCTTGGAGCCATTTCCAAGATTCAAATTACATATATACATATATACAAGAATTGCTCGTTTAAAGGTACTCGTACATATTAGATTTATATTATTATTACAATGTGAAATTTTTAACGAAAATCAGATTTTTGTTTTATTTCATTCTATACGTTCAAATAAGTGATCCCGCAATTTAAAAAAGAAAAACGTAAAAATGTCACATTCGCGGTATTGGATGCCGAGCGACGATTTGCAGTTGGAATGTATGGGAGAACATGTTTTTCAACTACAATGTTAAATTTGTTCTTGGGATAAATAAATTCATCTCAACTACGGAACCCTTCATTGTGCGTAGTCCGACACGCACTTGGCCGGTTTTTTTTAAATAAATCCCGTTTTTTTTTTGAAAAAAAATGTTTTCTCCTCCTTTTTAGGATTCCGTACCTCAAAAGGAAAAAACGGAACCCTTATAGGATCACTCGTGTGTCTGTCTGTCTGTCCGTCTGTCACAGCCAATTTACTCCGAATCTAATGGACCGATTAAGTTGAAATTTGGTACACATATGTATTTCTGTGACCCAAACACGAATGTGTAACGTAAATAAATAAAAAGTTTTGCTAACAGTACCGTGTGACATATCATATGAAAGGGCTTGTTGCGAGGATCTTAAATATATTTTTTATATAATTTTAAAATAAACACTTTTAAAGATATTTAATAAATTCAATGAAAATTTACCATTCCCCCCCCTTATCTCCGAAACTAGTGGACCAAAAATTTTGAAAAAAATACATAGTATGGCTCTTCACTCATAGATTCCAGGAAAACCTATAAGAAGTCTATGGTCTTAACATAACATGGTGAATCTATCAATATTGTGCGTAGAAACTTACATTTCGTCGCTCGGCATCCAATAGGCCCATCTCTCTAGCTAATATAATATCGAAATATCAAAAGTGTTTGACCGTCTGCTTAATACACAAATAAATAACTGTAAATGTTCATAACAACCAATTTGGGTTTCGGCGTGGTTTGTCAACAGAAAATGCAGTGTATAGTAAGTATGTGATGGTATGCTTAAGACACAAGTCTTAAGCATACCATCACATACTTACTATACACAGCGTGGGACGCCGATTTATGCTAGCTTCCTCGACTTATCAAGGCTTCTGATCTGGTTGCTTATGACGTATTGTGGAGAAAGATGGAGAAGGATAGGTTGCCAATGGAGCTTATAAACATCTTTAAATAGTGGTATGGTAACCAGATCAATAGTATACGATGGGCTGGAACTTTTTCCAGGCCATACAGGTTGGAATGCGGGGTGAGGCAGGATTTGGGCTAGATATACCCAAAGGTCGTGCAACGCCCTTCGTGTCCAATACAACAACGCTTTCAGGGTATAGGTGGGGCTGCCCCGTTTTTGTAGCGCATCGGGAATGCTCGCGGACGCACATGGGTGACCACTGAAAATCAGCGTTGTGCTGTGGGTACCCATAGCACAGCATCATGCTGAGTGGAAGCCTTCTTGTCACAGTCATGACGTGCCAGCAGCTGCCGCATATTTCTGTTTTGTGCTCGTGATTATATTTAAATTTTTATTTTTTTATTATTGTTTTCTTTTATGCACTTGTTTCTGTGACAATTAGACTTATTTTTCTTTCTTTCTTTCTTTCTTTCACATATTAATTGCTTTTACGCAACGATGCGAATGAGGTGTGCATCCCTGGTGTGCAGAGTGCGGGCCAGCTCCAACAATATCCTAAAAAAGATCGCTAGCAGGCTGGATTGCATGTACAGTACCGACCAAAATTGCATGAACAATCTCACAAAGCAATAGACTGACGCTTCGGTTTGACTTACGACCTTCTTCTATAAGTTGTTACAATACTGTAGACACGCACATTACACACACACACACTCATTTTGTCTGCAACCAATGACTAGTTCAATAATCATCATTCGTTTTTAGTTTCATTCGTCTTGTTCACATAAATATTAAAGTTTAGCAGGTAGACCACAAAAAACTAAGTAAATTATTTCGATTTCTGTGGGGTAGATGCAGTTTGTTACGAGTATTTAATTAATAGAACTTTGTTGGTTCGTGGATAATATTGGTGACGAGTATTTAGCGCAGTGTTGTGGTTATTATTATCAAAAAGCAGGCATAAAATATATTGAAGAGATCAGATCAGATCAGAGAATATTATTGCGCTGCGTAAAAGTGAAGTGAATATCTAATGAAACCGGACTAAGTGTGAGTGTTATCATTTATATATTTCATATTTTACTAAACATAAATCTTAATCAAGGGTATTGTTGATAGAACAGAGGTATTGTTGAGACAGAAGATGCCTTTAAAGTTTTAAATTCATTGTGAGGTTTAATTCGATTAGTGAATAATAAATAATAAGGTATTATGTGTAATAAAAACAATGTTTTTCTTTGTTCTAGAGAAATACTGTGAGGGTTAAGAGATATGAGGAAGGGGCTTATTATCGAGTAGCAGCGACGTCAAATGGTGAATGAAACAAATGGTTTCATACCAACGAGATATTTTGCTGAATTATTAAAAACACGTCATTATGAACCGTTCGCCGTGCACTCTGAAGGCTTGCATCACTGAAGACCAGCTAGAAAACCGTTTTTGACCTTAAATATTGACCGTACCAACTTAATAAACAACAGATTCGTTATTGCCTGAATTTATGGTAACGAATTTTTTAAGCACGTTTCAATAGGGTGTTTGTCGTATTTCTTGCAGATATACCGAAATTGTTTAATATTATTTTAGTAATAGTATTATTTTAGGATTAAAATTTGAGGTTTAGTTTCAATCTTCTTTTCGTAAAGAAAATGAATACTTAAGCTTTAACCTCAATAACAACCAATATTTACTAAAATCAAATTAAATGTAAAATAATTAATACAAATAAAATATAAACAAACTGCCCATATTTAACCTTAAAATTACCTATTCTGTAAGTAGTTTTTTACATTTTAAGTAGTCTAATATTCTTATTTATTACTTAATTACTTCGACCATGATCAAAGCTTAATATTTATGGTGAAAAAATCCATTAAAAATTTAAAATATTTCATAATTTAAATATGTAAAATAATACAAACTGCTTCTAAGTTTCTTGACATCTATTTCACATCTTATTCAGCTGAAGTAATGATAAATAATTGTAGCAGTTTTTTAACATATGTAAAAGAAATATAACGAATAAAGATATTTTTTTTAATTTTGTTATCATATATCACGCATTTTTTATTCTAAAACCTTTATTGCAATAACAACATAAAAAAGCAGCAATATTTAAAAAATATTATTATCGAAAACAAAAATAATAATATTTGCAAAAAACCGCACTGTGTTTTACGAGATTAGAACCTGAGGCAGTTTGAATTCCATACCAACGCTTAACGCTTTCTGCTATCTGCACTTGTTAAGTTACTATCGAATTTTAGCAATGCCATTAACTGGTCAAGTTCACGCGCATAGTGCGTGTGTGCTAGCATGTTTAAAGCGGAGTTTTTGTCTATGGATTACTGGCTGGTTTTGATGTCAATTAAAACTATGACTATTTATTACAAAAAAACATCACATTCCAAATTCGACATTCCCTCCACATTTTTCTACGAGCAAAATCAAAATACTCTGTCTTACTGAAAAGTGGATTTACAACGAGAACATTTTCGCGCGATAATTTTGTACGATTTCAAATGTCAACTAAAACCAGAAGAATCGTTTGAAAGACTTCGAATGGTGTTCATAGAAAAAAGCCCTTCTAAAGCGACTGAATTCCGCTGGTTCAACGAATTTATGCATGGTCGAGTAATTTTGGCGGACGAAGAAAGAAGTGGCCGCCCTATGACGGCTGTTACGTAACAAAACGTGCTGACTTTGAATAATTTATTTCAAGAAAATAGGCAAATTACATATGCCTCTTCATATGTAATTTACCTATTCTCTTGAATTAAATTTTCAGCATTAACTGCAGATTGGATCGGGAAGTGTGTATGAAATTCTACACGGGCATCTTCGGGTAAGGAAGAAAGTTTCACGCTGGTACCGCAAAATCTAACGCAGGCTCAGAAGGAGGTTCAAGTAGAATGGTGAAGAGACATGATAGCAAAATTTGAAGCAGGCTCCTCTCGGCGCATTTAAGATATCATTACCGGTGATGAATCTTGGATTTATCAGTATGATCCAGAAACGAAGCGTCAGTCGACCGTGTGGCTGTTTCAAAATGAACCAACGCCTACTAAAGTGAAGCGAGCCAGAAATGTAGGCAAAATTTTGATCGCAAGTTTTTTTTTCTTTGACGGGTTATCTGGTGTCAGTACCCTGACGAGATCAAAGGAGCATCAATGCTGAATGGTATGTTACCAAATATTTACCAGAAGTTTTTACTACTGCAAGCAGCAAGTGACCGAACACTGGCCTCTGTGGGCTACTGGTTCACCACGACAACGCGCTGGTACACTCAGCGCTCAAAACAAGGGACTTTCTGGACAGCACACCGGTCAAATTTATAGGTCATCCTCCTTACAGTCCCGATTTAGCTCCGTGCGCCTTTTTACTGTTCTTCAAAATAAAAAATCAACTCAAAGGAAAACAGTTTTCATCACCTGAAGATGCACTGGCTGCATTTGAGAAGGAGATTGATTGGCGAAGTGTCTGATGCGGATTGGAAAATGTGTTATGAAAATTGGTTTAGACGTATGAAACTGTGTGTAGACGCCAATGGAGAGTTTTTTTTTTTTTTTTTTAAAGATATAATAAAAAAATTAAAACCTGTGGTATATTTTTTTCTAGTATCGCAAAACTTTCTGAGTGCCCCACGTAATCTAGTTTAAATTTATTTCACCCCATGGGAGATGGCACTGTAGTGATTGATGTACAGTAAGCGCTCAAAACCTCGGCTGCGACCAACGCGCCTCTAACTACCACAACGGCTGCGACCAACGCGCCAACACTCACGACACGGGCTATGCCTCCCACGAGCCTCTGGCAACAGAGCATCGTGCGGAACAGCATAACGAACCCGGACAAAGACAAAGTCCAACACAAACTTACTGTGACGGGGAAAGATGACGGACCTGGCAACTCTAACACTCTTCCGGTTGCCAGTGATGAAGTACGCCCGCTGACAAAGCGCGAAAAAATCCTGGCCCGGAAGAAGAGAATTGGTGACCGTAAGCGCAATATCCGCGAAGGCACTAGCCAGCGCGGAGCGCGATCGGACGCCGAAGGGGAGGTGCGCGACCGGCCACGAGTCCGCGAAGGGGAAACCCAGCGCGAAAAGGGGCCGGACGCACGCGACCGGCCGCGAGAGCGCGAAGGGGAAACTCAGCGCGCAAAGCGGCCGGACGCGGAACCGCGCGTGCGGGAGCAAGTTTGCGAAGGGGCAACCCAGCGCGAAAAGCCTCCGCACGCGACTGAGTCCGCCGGGACCGACAGCCGACCCAACGACACTAACGGATCCCACGACCGACCTCGTCCTAAGCACAGCAGGGGTAAGCGAGGTGGTACCCGACACCCGGCGACACAGCCTGGCACCTCAAAGCCGCAGCCTGGACCGAGCGGTACAGGGCCGGTGAAGAGGGGGCGCCCTGACGATACGGCTTCGCCGAGCATGGTCCAGGGGGACGCCAAACGGGTGAGGGTCCACTCCGCTCAAGGGGAGCAGAGGACCTACGCGCGAGCCACGAAGGACATCCCTGCGCGGCTGGCCGTAGCAATCTGCCTTCCCCCCCCCTCCAGAGACCTGACTAAGGATGAGGCCGAGTTCATCAAAATCGACTTAGAGACCCGTGTTATGGACACAGACTCGACAGCACCACTCCCTGCCTTCCGCGGGTACCCACGGGTAGCGGATGGCACCGTGCAGATGTGGTGTGAAGACGACCATGCACTGACCTGGCTGACCCAGAATGTACCCCTTATAAGACTCCCGAACACTGACCTGACGCTCACGGTACTGAGACAATCTGACGTGCCCACCCGTGTCCGAGTCTCGCTTTTTGTCCCTCGGTACAGAGGTGACGTAGCCAGACTCCAAAGTATTCTGATCCGTCAGAATACTTGGTTTGACATTGCCAGGTGGTCACTGTACAGGGCGACTACCGTCGGTGGCGATAACCATGGGACTTATTTGACCCTGGGTATCCCACCGGAGGAAGCCGTAAAGGTCCGGGCCCGGGAGCGACGTATATCCTACCTACTCGGGTCGATATACGTACGCTTCTGGCCCACGACCCAACCCTCTGACGACCAGACCGACAGCGGCACCATGACTGCACAACCGACGTTGGCACAGACGAACGACCCAGACATAGACCAACTGGAGGAGGTCATGGCCCGAGCGGCTATGGCTGACGTCGTCGACACCATTCCGCCCGAATCACCTGGCTGGAACGAGCACCTACTCGCCTCGTCGCCGGTGGAACAACACGACGACAATGACGACAATTATAGAGAGGAGTTGGGGGAGAGGCAGTCCGATGGATCCATCTCCGACTAACTCCTCTCCACCGTCGTCACCAACCCTCAACATCATCCAGACCAACCTCCAGCACAGCCAGACTGCCACGGCTAGCTTGCGCAGGGCACTGGAGGTAAAGCCCCGAACGATCGCACTGATCCAAGAGCCGTGGATCAGGAACAACAGAGTATGCGGCCTCGGTAACATCGGAGGTAATCTAATTCTCAACACACACAGCTCAGACAAGCCAAGAACCTGCGTCTACATACCCAAAGAAATTCCCATCACACCACTCACTCAATTCTGTTCCAGAGACCTGACAGTTGTCAGGCTCCAGACTGAAGGTAGCGTTCCTGATGTTGTACTGGCCTCGGTATACATGCCAGGCGTGGACGCGGACTGCCCGCCGAAGGAGGTGGCCGATCTGGTACAGCACTGTGAACGCGCCGAACTAGACCTGATCATCGGCACCGACTCAAACGCACACCACCCGCTCTGGGGCAGCGATGCACCAAACTCCAGAGGAGAGGTACTATCCACCTATTTATTTTCTACTAAACTTAAAATTGTAAACCGTGGCTCAGAACCCACTTGGGTCACAGCCCGAGGACAAACGATTATAGATCTAACACTTGCTACAGAAAACGCGACAAACCTTATTACAAACTGGCACGTATCGGACGAGCCTTCCTGCTCAGATCACAGAAGGATCCGCTTTACCCTGACTACCAATACTAGGAAACCAGAATCGAGGCGAAACCCGAGGTGCACTAAAGTACCCGGGTACAAACGCCTCCTGGCCTCCCTATTAGCTAGACATCTAGCACAGGTAACCATAAGAGACCAAGCACAGTTAGAATACACCGTAACAAAACTATCAGAATACCTAACTGAAGCATACCACGCATGTTGTATACTAAGAGCGCCAAAAACCAGGAATGAGAGAAGCTCATGGTGGAACGCTGAACTCAGTAAACTCAGAGATGCGTTACGTAAACAATTTAACAGAGCCAAAAACACCAGACTCCCGGACGACTGGAAGATATACAAAGAGACCCAATATATATACAAAAAGCAAATCAGAACCGCCAGGAGGACAGCATGGCGTAAATTCTGTGAGTCTATCGAGACAAATAACGAAGCCGCAAGGGTAAGGAAGATCCTATCAACCGATCAGGACCGAACCCTCGGCGCGCTTAAAAAACCCGACAACTCATACACACTAACTGACCATGAAACCAGTAAGGTCCTTCTCGAAACCCACTTCCCAGACTGTAGAATCCTGGAGGACAGGTCGTGGGAGGCTGAACCAGAATGGACCCCAACGGATCAAGACTGGTCAAGAGCCCGCAACATAGTGACAGAAGAGCGAGTAAAGTGGGCTATCAACACCTTTCAGCCATACAAGTCGGCAGGGCTGGATGGCATCTTCCCAGCCCTGCTGCAGTGGGGGGTAGATTATTTGACACCATGGCTGGTGGAGATCTATCGAGCCTGCATAGCACTTAGACACACACCTCTCGCATGGCGCGAGGTGAAAGTCATTTTTATACCCAAACCTGGCAAAACTGATTATACACAACCCAAAGCTTATAGGCCTATAAGCCTCACATCTTTCTTACTGAAGACCCTCGAGAGACTCTGTGACCGGCACATCCGAGACGGACCTCTCCGGGTAATACCACTTCACAAACAACAGCATGCGTACTCCACAGGCAAGTCAACAGAATCAGCACTGCACAGCGTGGTTGGTAAAATTGAATGCGCAGTGGACCACAAATGCTCAGCACTGGCTGCCTTCATTGACATCGAGGGTGCCTTTGACAAAACCATGTTTAACAGTATAAACACGGCCCTCGACCGACACGGCATAGACTCGACCCTGAGTGGCTGGATCACCAACATGCTCAAATTGAGAGCTGTACAAGTCACAGTTAATGACACTACGAGAGCCATCGTTGCGAAGGGCTGCCCACAAGGGGGCGTCCTCTCGCCGCTGCTATGGAACCTGGTAGTAGACAGCCTCATCAAAACACTTAATGACAAAGGTTATTTCACCGTAGGCTACGCCGACGACTTAACCATAATAATAAACGGGACACACGAAAACACCCTATGCAATCTCATGCGTCAAGCTCTGAAAATAGTAGACGAATGGTGCAGCATGCACCAACTCTCAGTGAACCCTACAAAAACCGAACTGATTCTCTTCACAAAAAAGAGGAAATTGATGACACTACAGCTACCACGATTCTTTGGAACAACCCTAAGCCTCTCAACTGAAACCAAATACTTGGGCATCTTTTTGGACAAGCAGCTGAACTGGGCAAAACACGCGAACTATGTCACAACTAAAGCCAGCATATCCCTGTGGCAGTGTAAGCGACTGCTTGGCAGGAATTGGGGGATTAGCCCCAAGGTTACCCACTGGTTATACACCACTGTCATTCGACCGCTTATCACATACGGCTCACTGGTCTGGTGGCCCAGGACAGACCTGAGTACAGCCCAAAGAGATCTCGAAAAACTGCAGCGATTTGCTTGTGTAGCAATCACTAGCAGTATGAGAACTACACCCACAGCCCTACAAGCAATGCTTGGGCTGCCGCCTCTGCACCTCATTGTGCGGGAGGAGGCGGCTCTGGCCGCCTTTAGGCTGCATTTATCAGGAACTCTAAGCAGAGATTCTAGAATTAAGCACACACGCATAAAGGAAGATGTAATCAAACGTCAGCCAATGATGGCATCACCCTGCGATAAAGCCCCGAAATCACACCATTTTCAAAGGCACTACAACATAATACTTACAGAAGAACAGTGTGACTACTCAGGCTCGGAAGAGCTGAGGGTTTACACTGACGGATCGAAGACCGACTCCGGTACCGGGGTCGGAGTCTTCTCATATGACCTCAACATTAAGATATCCCGACCGCTAGGAATGTTCAACACCGTCTATCAGGCGGAGTGTGTGGGCATCATACAAGCGGTCCACGCCATTGAAGCCAGGAGAGTTACGGACACTCGCATACGTATACTCTCTGACAGCGCCTCTGTTCTCCAATCCTTGAAGAAAAAATATATTACCTCGAAGTTAATACTAGAATGTCACAATGCACTAGAACAAGTAACGGTATCTAGTCGCAACACGGTGACGCTACAATGGATAAAAGGACACAGCGGTTTGCTAGGTAACGACGCAGCTGACGAACTTGCTAGAAGAGGTTCTGGCACGGCAGTCTGTGGACCCGAACCTATCGTACCAATCCCTTTCAACCAAATACGCAGGTGGCTACAGGAGTTCACCCTCACACAAGCGGAGTACTGGTGGACCTCGACACCGGGCTGCAGGCAGTCCAAGGAAGCTATGCCATCCCTGGATAGCAGGCTAACCAGGCGTTTATTACGCCTGGACAGGAA
Source organism: Agrochola litura (assembly GCA_949152395.1). Lineage (NCBI taxonomy): Eukaryota > Metazoa > Arthropoda > Insecta > Lepidoptera > Noctuidae > Agrochola > Agrochola litura. The sequence goes on from OX424520.1 coordinate 9,125,200, forward strand.
CGGCCTGCGCCTGGTGACGGGAACCATCACGGGACACTGCTCGCTAAACAAACACTTCCACACAATAGGCATAACGGACAGCCCTCTATGCAGGGCATGCATGGAGGCTGAGGAAACCGTCGCGCACGTGCTCTTCGAATGCACAGGCGTCACCCAGATTAGAACAGAAACCCTCGGGTCACCCAGATCTTTTACAGATATTCTGAACAAACCAGGAGTTTTGATTAACTTCTGGAGGGAGGTGGGCTGGTTGGAATAACCACCAAACGGCCGCCATGGCCCACGCACAATGGTCCACCTGACGGACTAAGTGCGGAAACCAAATCCCATAACATAGAACATAGAACATAGAAGCGCTCAAAAGTGCATAAGCACGCTAAGAGTCGTATTGCTGTGAACACGCGGTATAGCTCGTACATTTGTATGTGTAACCAACACGATACACACACCACAGTTTTGCACTACAACGCAGTTTTGCACTACACGAAACAACAATATATTTCCGTCGCTTTAAACATGCTAGCACACACGCACTATGCGCGTGAACTTGACCAGTTAATGGCATTGCTAAAATTCGATAGTAACTTAACAAGTGCAGATAGCAGAAAGCGTTAAGCGTTGGTATGGAATTCAAACTGCCTCAGGTTCTAATCTCGTAAAACACAGTGCGGTTTTTTGCAAATATTATTATTTTTGTTTTCGATAATAATATTTTTTAAATATTGCTGCTTTTTTATGTTGTTATTGCAATAAAGGTATTAGAATAAAAAATGCGTGATATATGATAACAAAATTAAAAAAATATGTTTATTCGTTATATTTATTTTACATAAGTTAATAAACTGCTACAATTATTTATCATTACTTCAGCTAAATAAGATGTGAAATAGATGTCAAGAAACTTAGAAGCAGTTTGTATTATTTTGACATATTTAAATTATGAAATATTTTAAATTTTTAATGGATTTTTTCACCATAAATATTAAGCTTTGATCATGGTCGAAGTAATTAAGTAATAAATAAGAATATTAGACTACTTAAAATGTAAAAACTACTTACAGAATAGGTAATTTTAAGGTTAAATATGGGCAGTTTGTTTATATTTTATTTGTATTAATTATTTTACATTTTACTTGACTTTATTAAATATTGGTTGTTATTGAGGTTAAAGCTTAAGTATTCATTTTCTTTACGAAAAGAAGATTGAAACTAAACCTCAAATTTTAATCCTAAAATAATACTATTACTAAAATAATATTAAACAATTTCGGTATATCTGCAAGAAATACGACAAACACCCTATTGAAACGTGCTTAAAAAATTCGTTACCATAAATTCATGCAATAACGAATCTGTTGTTTATTAAGTTGGTACGGTCAATATTTTAAGGTCAAAAACGGTTTTCTAGCTGGTCTTCAGTGATGCAAGCCTTCAGAGTGCACGGCGAACGGTTCATAATGACGTGTTTTTAATAATTCAGCAAAATATCTCGTTGGTATGAAACCATTTGTTTCATTCACCATTTGACGTCGCTGCTACTCGATAATAAGCCCCTTCCTCATATCTCTTAACCCTCACAGTATTTCTCTAGAACAAAGAAAAACATTGTTTTTATTACACATAATACCTTATTATTTATTATTCACTAATCGAATTAAACCTCACAATGAATTTAAAACTTTAAAGGCATCTTCTGTCTCAACAATACCTCTGTTCTATCAACAATACCCTTGATTAAGATTTATGTTTAGTAAAATATGAAATATATAAATGATAACACTCACACTTAGTCCGGTTTCATTAGATATTCACTTCACTTTTACGCAGCGCAATAATATTCTCAGATCTGATCTGATCTCTTCAATATATTTTATGCCTGCTTTTTGATAATAATAACCACAACACTGCGCTAAATACTCGTCACCAATATTATCCACGAACCAACAAAGTTCTATTAATTAAATACTCGTAACAAACTGCATCTACCCCACAGAAATCGAAATAATTTACTTAGTTTTTTGTGGTCTACCTGCTAAACTTTAATATTTATGTGAACAAGACGAATGAAACTAAAAACGAATGATGATTATTGAACTAGTCATTGGTTGCAGACAAAGTGAGTGTGTGTGTGTGTAATGTGCGTGTCTACAGTATTGTAACAACTTATAGAAGAAGGTCGTAAGTCAAACCGAAGCGTCAGTCTATTGCTTTGTGAGATTGCTCATGGACTTTTGGTCGGTACTGTACATGCAAACCAGCCTGCTAACGAAAATTTTTAGAATATTGTTGGAGGTGGCCCGCACTCTACGCACCAGGAATGCACACCCCATTTGCATCGTTGCGTAAAAGCAATTAATATGTGCGTTCGCGAACATTCCCGATGCGCTACAAAAACGGGACAGCCCCAACAATACCTTGAAAGCGTTGTTGTATTGGATACGAAGGGCGTTGCACGACCTTTGGGTATATCTAGCCTACAGGCTGCACGTGTAAAACGTTGTAAAATAAGCTCGAAACAGAGTAGTTTTGACTTTTCAAGTGAGCAGCGTGCAAACCTGTGAGCCAGCATGTTCGCCCTTACCGACAAAGCCCTTCGTTCCCGCTCAATATCGAGTTATACATCAAACCACGTGTTTTGGCATACTGCTCACATTTGGCGACCAACTTTCTGAGACCACAGATTGACGCGCTCAGAAGCACCATATCGTCTGCATAGTTAATATTATTTGCACAAATACCATCTATATGGCAACCCACTCTGGTGCTGTTGAGCTCGCCAATCCTGCCTCACCCCGCATTCCAACCTGTATGGCCTGGAAAAAGTTTAAGCCCATCGTACACTATTGATCTGGTTACCATATGTACCAATATTTAAAAATGTTTATAAACTCCGTTAGCAACCTATCCTTCTCCATCTTTCTCCACAATACGTCATAAGCAACCAGATCAAAAGTCTTGAATAAGTCGAGGAAGCTAGTATAAATCGGCGTCCCACGCTGTGTAAGTAGGGTATAATTGGGGGTTCTGCGTCACTTGCTCTCGCATGCTCGAGCTGCGCGATGCAGAAGCCCCCAATTATACCCTACTAGTGTAGGTCATCAAGTGCAGATCGTATTCAATCACAAAGGCGTATAAGCATCGCTCGATTCATAATTGTTATGCATCGGGAATCCGATCCGCTAGAACGCGGTGCGACGAGCTGTAGATAGCTGTTAGCTGTTGCACATCTGTTTATTTGTATATGCATTATGAGATGCGCAGACAATCGTAACGTTTGCGGACACTTTTATTTTTGTTCACTTGCCTCCTTTAATAAAACGGAATGAAATCCTTTCCTTTTACAAGTAAGACATAGGGACATCATAAAGGAAACCTACGAACATGCTCTGATCACGGTTCATCCTTATGGTGCCAGTAAGTTTATTAAAAATCCTACACTAAAAAAACAATATTGTGAGTTTATTGACGAATACGAAAAATTAGGACACTTAAGTAAAATTGATAAACCATTATTTGGGTATTTTGCGCCGCATCACGCTATATTTCGCGAAAATAGTGAAACAACCAAAGTCAGAGTAGTTTTTGATTGTAGTGCAAAATCTAGTTCAGGAAAATCGCTGAACGACATCCAGTTTATAGGTCCCGTAGTTCAGGATGAATTAATAAATATTTTAATTAGATTCCGTCAACACAAATTTGTTTTGTCTGGGGACATAACAAAAATGTACCGACAAATTATAATTGATCCCTCGCAGCGCCATCTACAATTAATAGTTTGGCGTGATGATGTAGACAAGCCATTAAAAATATTACAGTTAAATACCGTTACGTATGGGACAGCGTCTGCCCCATTTTTGAGTACGCGATGCTTGCTACAGTTAGCAAAAGAATGCGATGATAAAATCATATCTGAAATTATACAACATGATTTTTATTACGATGATTTTTTGAGCGGTGCTGATACGGAAATAGAACTTTCCCATATCTATCATTTAGTTAAAAAAGTACTAGCATCTGCTTGTTTTCCTATTCATAAATTTCGGACGAACTGTCCACAAATATTTGATGCTGACTGTACTTTGTCACAGTCATTGGACTTGAATAAACAATCAAGTGTATTAGGGTTGTGGTGGTTTCCCGAGAATGACCATTTACAGTTCTCAGTTAATTTAGACAAAACAGTTAATAACGTCACAAAACGTTATATTTTGTCCAACACATGTAAAATCTTTGATCCTTTAGGCATGCTAAGTGCGTGTACTATTCAACTTAAAATCTTACTACAAAAACTTTGGGTTTTAAAATTAAGTTGGGATGAGTCAGTTCCACAGAATATTAAGAAAACTTGGGAAAAGTTTGTTTCCAATGCCCATATACTCGCTAACATTAGGGTACCTAGACATGTTTTATGTACTTCACCAGTGTTAATACAACTTCATTGTTTTGTAGATGCATCCAAAGAGGCTTACGGGGCTTGTGTTTATTTACGATCTGTAGACCGTCATAATAATGTACAAGTTATCCTGTTATGTGCAAAGACTCGCGTCGCGCCGCTGAAAACAACAACCATCCCGCGTCTTGAGTTGTGCGGAGCGTTACTGGGCGCGCGACTAGCCGCTAAGGTGAGTCATTCTCTTAGATGTACTATTGGCCGTAAGATCTTTTGGACAGACTCAACCGTCGTTTTGGGTTGGATTCGAACACAACCTAAATTACTCAAGGCATTTGTTTGCAACAGAGTCAACGAGATTCATGAGTTGACAACTAGGGAATCTTGGAGGCATGTACCTACCACTTTAAATCCCGCTGATCTTGCTTCTCGAGGAGTCGATCCAGGTCATCTTCAGGGCTCAACTGTATGGTGGAATGGCCCAGATTTCCTGTTGCAAAATAAAACAAACTGGCCTCTTAATATAAATTCCATAGATTCTTCGAATTTACCTGAGACTAAAACGCCTACCAGCGATTGTATAACTATGACTACTGTTGCACAGTCACCATTAATTAAGTTTAATAATTATTCTAAAATAAATAAATTAAAAAGAATCATAGCTTATGTCTTACGTTTTGTGAATAATTGTAGAAATCCTAAAAATAAAATAATAGTTCAATTGCAAGGTGTACGTTTCTAAGAAATTATTCATATTTGACTCACCAGGTTTATATATTACTCCTATGTTCAGCGACAACTTCTCTATGTATATCCATAAATAGTGGTTTCCATTTTCACATATGTCTTCTGTTGTTTCATACATTATGCTGTTGTGTACGTATATGGAAACGCCACCACCTTTGCGATTTTGCCTGTAGTTGTAGACATGACTATAGTTTGGTAGTTGGTATAATTTTGCGTCGTTTTCTGAAGTAATCCAAGTCTCGGTGAATATTAATAGATGAACGGCCAGTGGGATCGATTTTAATATGCATTTAATCTCATCTAATTTGCCAGTTTTCCGGATGCTACGTAAGTTGGCATAGAAGAATCTTAACGACGACGGGTGAAGTGGAATGTCTGCGTAGTTTTTTGCTAAATGATGGCTTAGTCTACTCGTATGTTTTGTTTTTAGTATTTGAGCAGTTACTGGTTTTTTTGGTAAGTTTTGTTTTCAACGATGGTTGGTGTTCCTTTAATATATTTAATAACAATATTATTTTCGCCGTCTGCTACACGTTTGTTAAGTTCCTCCTTTATGGCTTGTGCAGACCAGCGCGATACGCGACGCGACACAAAGGCACCGCTCGTCGCGCGACGAGCGGTGCCTTTGTGTCGCGTTAGCTTTAAGGACTGTAAATATCGTTTTTGGGTTGGGGTTTGGTCAGAGTAAATGCTTATATTCTCAGGTATTTTTTTCTTGTTCTTTAGTAGGTATCTCGGAGTTTCTGATTCGTTGAAGCAAACTTTTATAGGCCTGTTTTTATCTGGTACATATTTTCCAAGTCTAATAGTTTTAATCGGCTTGGGACAATCCTCATACAGTGCTAACAATATTTCCATGACTTCATCGTTATCGTAATTCCTCCGTGAGTTGAAATCTTTATTATTTTTTCCAATATAGCCACCATTATTATATTTTTTTCGCGTTCACATCGGTCTTTGAGTTCAAGGATGAGGTCTTGGTGATATGAGACGGGCGATTCTGACGATGTAGTTTTTACGTGTTGTTGATTTTTTATCTGGGATATCACACTTTCTATTATTTGAATTTTGTTTTCGTTTTCGGTATTTTTGCATTTAATGTATTCTATTTCGTTGTTTATTTGATCAAATTTTGGTGCAAATTTCTCTGCTGCTGATTTAATTGTCTTTATTTCAATTTTAATCTCTGATATTTCCTCTTGTATGTGGTTTAGGTTTTGGTTTTGAGTTTCGCCAAACTTCTCCAAGAAGTTCATTATTTCTTTACGGAAGTTATCAAAGTCCTTTTTATATTCTATGTTTTATTTATTAAATATCTTTAAAAGTATTTATTTTAAAATTATATAAAAAATATATTTAAGATCCTCGCATTAAGCCCTTTCATATGATATGTCACACGGTACTGTTAGCAAAACTTTTTTTTTTAATTTTCTTGTTTGCGCCCCAAAAGTGACCCCTATATTCAAAATTAATTTATTTACGTTAAACATTCGTGTTTGGGTCATAGAAATACATATGTGTACCAAATTTCAACTTAATCGGTCCATTAGATTCGGAGTAAATTGGCTGTGACAGACGGACAGACAGACAGACAGACAGACAGACACACACACGAGTGATCCTATAAGGGTTTCGTTTTTTCCTTTTGAGGTACGGAACCCTAAAAAGTAATGGTTTTAAACGAATTATAATTATTCTTGTATTAAATGTAAAAAATATAGGCAATTGTCGTGATTTCTTTGATTTAATTTTAAAAAATGTATTATTTTTATATCGATTTATAATATCCACTGTGGCAACACTGTCAAAATACAAATTTTATTAATAACAGAAACTTCTAAATGTAATTTCATTATGGCAAGTGAATATATTGTTTTACTTTGGCAACACTTAGAAATGACGGTTATGATATTATCGTTATTTCTGGGTGGGGCAAAAGTCGTTTTAAATGGTAAAATGTAAAGCATAGTTAGTCGTCGTTTAATTGTGAAATAGTACAGTAGTGTGGATTAAAGGTATTAGCAAGAAAAGAGTATTTTTCTTTATAAATCAGAAGTGACAAGAACCACGAGCCATATGTAGGTGAAATCGTAAGTAGTTTTATGAATTCTTTACATTATTCATTATGTTTTTCCCAGATAAATTCAGTGAGCAGTGAGTGTTGTTGTTATGTCGTTTCATGATTCGGTAGCAATCATTGTGGCGTATTACCCAGATGGTTAATATTTAAATCATAATAATTGGGCCGATGCACGTGCTACCTTCGGTCGAGGCTACTCCTCGATAGGGTTATCGTTGCGTTGAACTAATTATAATAAAATAAGTAAATAGCTGGGTCGATGCACGTGTTACCTTTGGTCGAGGCAACTCCTCGATAAGGTTATCGTTGCGTTGGACTAATTATAAACAATAAGTAAATAGTTGGACCAGTGCACGTGGTACTCTTGGTCGAGGCAACTCCTCGATAGAGCTATCATTGTATTAGACAACTTGGAAAATAAGTAAATTAGAAATTGTGCGAGTATATTATGTTGGGTATTTCGCCACGAGATTTAACTTTGAATAATCTGAATAGTATTTTAAGTCTGTTGCGTTCACTGAATTTTCTGAGCAGCTATATAGTTTTTTGATGGTACTTAGTGGTTGGTTTGATTATGGTTTGACAAACAGCATGTTGGAAATAAAAAGGATGTTGAAAATGTTAAAATAACTAATTTATTAAATTAGCAACTGGACATTGTACTCATTCCAAAAAGGAACATAATTGAACAGAAATGAAAAGAAAACCAATTTAGACCACAGACAAACAAGTGGCTAATAATAAATAAGTTTAAGTATTTGCAGCAGCATAGATTTTGTTGATTGTGGCAATTTAAAATGATTTATTTGCATAAGGTTGGTTGGTTGGGTAATATATTGATCTCTTATGATGCCTTTAATGTCGGCGCGCAAATTTTACACATTTATATGATAATTTATGACTAATGACTGCATTAGCTATAATATAATAAAATGTATACTGTAGTCTCCTATGCGGCGTGCACTCGGGTTCAGCCATGAAGGTGAGCTGTTCAGAGATGTACGAGTATAGTGTAGATAGAGGTTTTAATCTCTAATTATGCCTTTAATGTCGGCGTGCAAATTTTACACATTTATACGATAAACATTATTATATTTATATGATAATTTATGACTAATGACTGCATTAGCTATTATATCATTAAATGTATACTGTATTCTCCTATGCGGCGTGCACTCTGGTTCAGGCATGTAGGTGACTTGTTCAGAGATGTACGAGTATAGTGTAGATAGATCTCTATGCGGCGTACACTCGGGTTCAGGCATATGACCTGTTCAGAGATGTACGAGTATAGTATAGATAGACCCCTATGCGGCGTGCACTCGGGTTCAGGCATATGACCTGTTCAGAGATGTACGAGTATAGTGTAGATAGAGTTCTATGCAGCATGCACTCGGGTTCAGGCATGGGTGACCTGTTCAGAGATGTACGAGTATAGTGTAGATAGACCTCTATGCGGCGTGCACTCGGGTTCAGGCATAGGTGACCTGTTCAGAGATGTACGAGTATAGTATAGATAGACCCCTATGCAGCGTGCACTCGGGTTCAGGCATGTAGGTGACCTGTTCAGAGATGTACGAGTATAGTGTAGATAGACTTTTATGCGGCGTGCACTCGGGTTCAGGCATGGGTGACCTGTTCAGAGATGTACGAGTATAGTGTAGATAGACCTCTATGCGGCGTGCACTCGGGTTCAGGCATAGGTGACCTGTTCAGAGATGTACGAGTATAGTGTAGATAGACCTCTATGCGGCGTGCACTCGAGTTCAGGCATAGGTGACCTGTTCAGAGATGTACGAGTATAGTATAGATAGACCCCTATGCGGCGTGCACTCGGGTTCAGGCATGTTGGTGATCTGTTCAAAGATGTACGAGTATAGTGTAGATAGACCTCTATGCGGCGTGCACTCGGGTTCAGGCATGGGTGACCTGTTCAGAGATGTACGAGTATAGTGTAGGTAGACTCCTATGTGGCGTGCTCTCGGGTTCAGGCATGTAGGTGACCTGTTCAAAGATGTACAGTAAGCGTTCAAAAGTGCATAAGCACGTTAAGAGTCGTATTGCTGTGAACACGCGGTATAGCTCGCACATTTGTATGTGTAAGCAACACGATACACACACCACAGATTATATTTCCGTCGCTTTAAACATGCTAGCACACACGCATTATGCGCGTGACCTTGACCAGTTTATGGCATTGCTAAAATTCGATAGTAACTTAACAAGTTCAGATAGCAGAAAGCTCTAAGCGTTGGTATGGAATTCAAACTGCCTCAGGTTCTAATCTCGTAAAGCACAGTGCGGTTTTTTGCAAATATTATTATTTTTGTTTTCGATAATAATATTTTTTAAATATTACTGCTTTTTTATGTTGTTATTGCAATAAAGGGTTTAGAATTAAAAATGCGTGATATATGATAACAAAATTAAAAAATATATTTATTCGTTATATTTCTTTTACATAAGTTAACAAACTGCAACAATTATTTATCATTACTTTAGCTGAATAAGATGTGAAATAGATGTAAAGAAACTTAGAAGCAGTTTGTATTATTTTGACATATTTAAATTGTAGCGTTGTGAGCGGTCTCACTACATTTAGTCGAGTGATTCTCACTTAGTGAGTTACTAACCACATCACTACAAACGTGGCACAACACTAATATTCTAAGAGACTCTGTCATTTCGACTGCCGCTTGCCTTCCTGAAGGAAGTGTGCCCCGACCTAGGGTGAGTTCCACATTAGTATTATAATAATATAAGCTATTAATCAAGCCATCTGCTATCTGTTGATCTTGTATTCTATGCTCGCGTGTTCACCATACTTAACCTCACTTTACATCTGTCATTGTGCCACGCTAGCTCTGCTCTTTCTCTCTGCCTGTAAGCTGCTGCGATGTGTTAGCTACTACCTATTCTGCTTTCCCCGTACCGTACCTTGGTCACTAAAAGGGGGAAGAAGCTGACACATCGCATGCGGTCTGCTACTGCTCGCACGCATCTGACATGCGCTTCCTACCGCGCCTTTCAGGGCTCCCTGTACGGGCTCAGGCTGCACACCGCCGCATGCCTGCCTACCTGCGGCCTACCGCCGCGCGCCTGTGCTGACAGGCGATCTCCACGTGTGGCAAAGGCCTGCCTACCTGCGGCCTACCGCCGCACGCCTGTGCTGAAAGGCGATCTCCGCCTGTGGCCAATGCCTGCCTACCTGCGGTCTACCGCCGCGCGCCTGTGCTGACAGGCGTTCTCCACGGCTACTGACGTGTACTGCCACGTGCTAGGACCGTCCGGCCTACTGCGGAGCCTGTGCTGAGCAGGCCCCGTACAACTACCATGCGCTACCAAGGACGGTACCCTTCCCTTCTATCCTAAGTGTGCGAGTGCTCAGGACTCAGTGTCAGGACCTAACCCACGACCTAGCCGTGTACTTACTTCTAAATTATGTCTAATAATTATATATAATAATCTATCTAGCTGTTTTATTATCTACCTATCTGTTAACGGCCTGCACAGCCTACCCTGTGCAGCCCTAGCCGTTACAAAATTATGAAATGTTTTAAATTTTAAATGGATTTTTTCGTCATAAATATTAAGCTTTGATCATGGTCGAAGTAATTAAGTAATAAATAAGAATATTAGACTACTTAAAATGTAAAAAAAACTACTTACAGAATAGGTGATTTTAATGTTAAAAATGGGCAGTTTTTTATATTTTATTTGTATTAATTATTTTACATTTTATTTGACTTTAGTAAATATTGGTTGGTATTGAGGTTATAGTTTAAGTATTCATTTTCTTTACGAAAAGAAGATTGAAACTAAACCTCAAATTTTAATCCTAAAATAATAATATGACTAAAATAATCTTAAACATTTTCGGTTTATCTGCAAGAAATACGACAAACACCATATTGAAACGTGCTTAATAATTCGTTACCACAAATTCATGCAATAACGAATCTGTTGTTTATTAAGTTGGTATGGTAAATATTTTAAGGTTAAAATATAGCAGTGTCCCACTTGAAGTCTTAATATTATCGTGCGAAACTTAAATGTTCAGGTTTATTATGCCTTTCTGTCAAAAACGGTTTTCTAGCTGGTCTTCAGTGATGCAAGGTTTCAGAGTGCACGGCGAACGGTTCATAATGACGTATTTAATAATTCAGAAAAATATCTCGTTGGTATGAAACCATTTGTTTCATATTCATTCACCATTTGACATCGCTGCACCTCAATAATAAGCCTATTCCTCATATCTCTTAACCCTCACACTCACAGTATTTCTCTAGAACAAAGAATAACATTGTATTTATTACACATAATACCTAATTATTTATCATTCACTAATCGAATTATACGTCATAATAAATTTTAAACTTTAAAGGCATCTTCTATCTCAACAATACCTCTGTTCTATCAACCTTTGATTAAGATTTATGTTTAGTAAAATATGAAATATTTAAATGATAACACTCACACTTAGTCCGGTTTCATTGTAAATTTGTGTAATAATTATTAATTGTGTAAAAATAACCAACAAAGTTCTAAATGAATACTCGTAACGAATTGCATCTGCCTACCCCACAGAAATCGAAATAATTTACTTAGTTTTCTGTGGTCTACCTGCTAAACTTTAATATTTATGTGAACAAGACGTATGAAACAAAAAACTAATAATTATTATCGAACTAGTCATTACTATGAGTTACAGACAAAGTGAGTGTGTGTGTGTGTGTAATGTGCGTGTCTACAGTATTGTAACAACTTATAGTAGAAGGTCGTAACTCAAACCGCAGCGTCAATCTATTGCTTTGTGAGATTGCTTATGGACTTTTGGTCGGTACTGTACGAGTATAGTGTAGATAGACTTCTATGCGGCGTGCACTCGGGTTCAGGCATAGGTGACCTGTTCAGAGATGTACGAGTATAGTGTAGATAGACCTCTATGCGGCGTGCACTCGGGTTCAGGCATAGGTGACCTGTTCAGAGATGTACGAGTATAGTGTAGGTAGACTCCTATGCGGTGTGCTCTCGGGTTCAGGCATGTAGGTGACCTGTTCAGAGATGTACGAGTATAGTGTAGATAGACTTCTATGCGGCGTGCACTCGGGTTCAGGCATGGGTAACCTGTTCAGAGATGTACGAGTATAGTGTAGATAGACCTCTATGCGGCGTGCACTCGGGTTCAGGCATAGGTGACCTGTTCAGAGATGTACGAGTATAGTATAGATAGACCCCTATGCGGCGTGCACTCAGGTTCAGGCATGTAGGTGACCTGTTCAGAGATGTACGAGTATAGTGTAGATAAACCCCTATGTGGCGTGCACTCGGGTTCAGGCATAGGTGACCTGTTCAGAGATGTACGAGTATAGTGTAGATAGACCCCTATGCGGGGTGCTCTCTGGTTCAGGCATGTAGGTGACCTGTTCAGAGATGTACGAGTATAGTGTAGATAGATCCAGTATAGTTCAGAGTTCCATGCGGCCGACACTCTAGTTCAGCCATATAAGTGAGCTTTATAGAGATGTATGCGTATAAGTTTATAGCAGCCATGTAGACGGATTATAGCTCAGAATTTAAAAATAAAGATGAACCAGTAAAAATTTGAGTTTCAAGTGGCTTACACTCTAGTTCAGCCACGTAGGTGAGCTTTATGGAGATGTATGCGTATAGTATATAGCAGCCACGTAGGCGAGCTGTAGTTCAGAGTTTAAAAATAAGGATAAAGATGTAGGAGTATAGTTTAAAGTTCTACATAGCTCACTCTCTTGTTCAGTCACGTAGGTGAGCTTAACAGTAGATTGTATATATTATGGAATGCTCGAAAGCAAAAGAACTGTCTTGAAGAAAGAACAACGGCTTCCCATACATTGTTTTATTTGAAATTAGATAACTGCGGCTTAAAATGAAAAATATCTCATTTAGCTCTGCTTCATTTTCTGAACTAGTCTGTGCAATATTTTTGTTAGAGAAAACAAGATTAATTCAGTGTTGAACTTTTGAACCACATATGATAGAACACAAGCATCTGTTCAAGAGTTGTAAACGGTCAACGGTTGTCTATGTAACAACCAATCTATATATTTTTTTAAAACTTTGAGTGTTAATCTTTTTAGTTCAAAATGCCATTTTTTAGGGTTCCGTACCTCAAAAGGAAAAAACGGAACCCTTATAGGATCACTCGTGTGTCTGTCTGTCGGTCTGTCTGTCTGTCTGTCTGTCCGTCTGTCACAGCCAATTTACTCCGAAACGAATGGACCGATTAAGTTGAAATTTGGTACACATATGTATTTCTGTGACCCAAACACGAATGTGTAAATAAATGAATTTTGAATATAGGGGTCACTTTTGGGGGTCAAACAAGAAAATTTAAAAAAAAAAATTGCCAACAGTATTGTGTTACATATCAAATGAAAGGGCTTGTTGCGAGGATCTTAAAAACAATTTTTACATAATTTTAAAATAAACAGTTTTAAAGGTATTTAAGAAATTCAATGAAAATTGATCATTCCCCCCCCCCCCTTATCTACGAAACTACTGTACCAAAAATTTTGAAAAAAATACATAGTATGGCTCTTTACTCATAGATTACAGGAAAACCTATAAGAAGTCTATGGTCTTAAAATAACATGGTAAATCTCTCAATATTGTGCGTATAAACTTACATTTCGTCGCTCGGCATCCAATAGGCCCATCTCTCTAGTTACTATAATATCAAAAGTGTTTGACTGCTTAATACACAACTAAATAAAACTGTAAATGTTCATGACAACCAATTCGGGTTTCGGCGTGGTTTGTCAACAGAAAGTGCAGTGTTGTGTCTTAAGCATACTGTAACATACTATACACAGCGTAGGACGCCGATTTATGCTGGCTTCCTCGATTTAATCAAGACTTTTGATCTGGTTGCTTATGACGTATTGTGGAGAAAGATGGAGAAGGATAGGTTGCCAACGGAGCTTAATATAAACATCTTTAAATATTGGTATGGTAACCAGATCAATAGTGTACGATGGGCTGGAACTTTTTCCAGGCCATACAGGTTGGAATGCGGGGTGAGACAAGGAGGGTTGAGCTCACCCACGCTTTTCAACTTGTATGTAAACGAGCTGATTGGCTCAGCAGCATCAGAGTGGGTTTTAATAATATTAGCTATGCAGACGACGGTGCTTCTGAGCGCGTCAATCTGTGGTCTCAGAAAATGTGAGCAGTATGCCAAAACACATGGTTTGATTTATAACTCCAATAAGTCGGAGATCATGGTCTTTGAGGCTGGGGGTAGACCGGGTTATTTACCACCTGTATTTCTCAATTGGACTCCACTACAAAGAGTATTTACGTTTAAATATCTTGGTAATATACCTATTGACCCCTGACCTCAATGATGGATTCGATATTGAGCGGGAGCGAAGGGCGTTGTCGGTAAGGGCGAACATGCTGGCTCGCAGGTTTGCACGCTGCTCACTTAAAAAGTCAAAATTACTATGTTTCGAGTTTATTGTACAACGTTTTACATGTGCAGCCTGTGGGCTAGATATATCCAAAGGTCGTGCAACGCCATTCGTGTCCAATACAACAACGCTTTCGGGGTATTGGTGGGGCTACCCCGTTTTTGTAGCGCATCGGGAATGTTCGCGGACGCACATATTAATTGCTTTTATGCAACGATGCGAATGAGATGTGCATCCCTGGTGCGCAGAGTGCGGGCCAGCCCCAACAATATCCTAAAAATGATCGCTTGCAGGCTGGATTGCATGTACATACATCAAACACTGCAGTGCCATCTCCCATGGGGTGAAATAAATTAAAACTAGATTACGTGGGGGTACTTAGAAAGTTTTGCGATACAAGAAAAAAATATAGGTACTACAGGTTATAAATATTTTATTATATCTTTTCAAAGAACTCTCCATTGGCGTCTATAGGTACAGAGTTTCATACGTCTAAACCAATTTTCATAACACATTTTCCAGTCCGCATCAGACACCTCTTCAATCTCCTTCTCAAATGCAGCCAGTGCATCTTCCGGTGATGAAAACTGTTTTCCTTTGAGTTGATTTTTTTATTTTGGGGAACAAGAAAAAGTCGCACGGAGCCAAATCGGGACTGTAAGGAGGATGACCTATAAAGGACATGTCTGGTGGGGCAATGGACGTTTGCCTAGGTAGTCAAAACCAATGTTCAGTAATGATTGTTATATTATTATAATTGTCGTATTTTATAGTTTATCAATTAATAAGTTTCAGGAGTCAAAAACTTGCGAAAACTGGTCAAAATCAGGTTTATACGCTAGGGATTTTTCTTTATTATAACGCCATCTGTGAGTGAGCACATGTACTAATTGGTGGTATTTAATATTTTGTTGATCTGGGATCAGATTCTGCAGTTGTTTTTGGATATTATTAGCTGTGTAAGAAAAGTGTAAAGCACCTATTGAATAAGTGCTTTACTATTTTTTTATTAAATCCCAAATTCTTATATCTGTTTAATACATAAATACACATAAAATTATATTTTTAATCTTCTTCAATTCCGTATTTTGGTGTCTATCCTCAATACCCATAATATTATTTATATTTACCAACTTGTTGGTATTGAATTGGGATTAAAATAAATAAAACTATGTATTTATTGCCAAATAAATTATTTTATTGTAGGTATACAGACACACTTAAATAAAAAAATTGATGATGCGACAGGATGTCCCCAACTCCCCACTGACCAATAATGACTGGACTCACTAGCACTCATTACACCAGAGCGCTGGGCTTATTTCTACATTGATACATATTTTTTTACAGCAGAGCTCTAACTACAGTTTGCATAAGTACGATAATCTTGTCAAACCTTTCGTGATATGTTCGTGCGATGGACATAAACAATTGATGTTTTAGGGCCATATGCTGCTACACAAAGCGATGCTGACATAATAAAAAGTTTATTCGAAATTGGAGATAGTCCGTTTCGTAACTGGAGATAGTCAGTTTCGTAACTTAGGCCAAACGATATTTGTATACTAGATAGAGGATCCCGGGCTGCGATTCCATTTCTAGAAGGTTTCTATGACAAACCAGAGTCTTTATAATGTGGGGCAACAGCAATCAACTTACTCACAGGCCAATCAAAGTCGAAAGGTTACATTATGCAGATGGATAGTTGAAATAATAAATGGTCGCTTCAAAAGAGATTTGAAAATGTTTCGCCAAAGATATTTTAATATTGCTTCTTGTAATCTCATGCTTGATTTAAGAATAGCAGGAGCCCTCCTAAATAAATTCCACCCAAACGTTCAGCAAATAATAGAGCGTGTTCACCGATACATGGACGAACCCAATCATTTGGGAACTTGTGTGAACAATAACAATTTAAATAGAAGAAGACAGTGGTAGCGGCGGTATTGTTTGTAAAGAAAGTGGTGGCGACAGTGTTGATGATCTATGTTCCACGGATGGAACAACATCCTGTTGCAAGTCCTTTGATGCGTCATGAATCCGGCGTCGATTCGCTCGAACCCAACAGGCATGAATAATTGTTGCCATATCCTGAAAATATTATTACATTTGATTAAAAATGACATGACATAACTGGCGAAATGTGGGATGAGTTCACCTTGCCCAAATCCTTCGGAAATCGCTGGCGTGATGTTATACCTATGTTTATGTTGAGTACATGACGAACACTCCTTTCATGATTGTCGTTTCTATCGTTCGTTGTTCCAGTTTTGAGAGATTTGTCCCATTCATTTAGCCATTTTCTTTCAAAGACTTTACGTACATATAATAAAAACGTAGTTGGGGAAAAAAATATTCACCTAATAATTAATAGCATTGAGTACTAAAGGGCCGTCCACTGCAACAGTATAAAAACGTCCGACTGACACACCACATCCACGGCAGACCATTGTATGGCCTAGTAATCTCCCACTGTCAGCAGTTTTGGTATTTAATCAATTACAACAATCGTAACAAACGTATCCATCTAATGGGAGCTGGAACAATAGCAAATATCATTGTATTTTTCAATTTATATCACAACAACTCAAAATATTGCCTTTACGGCATGGTTTACGCGACTGCCGTAGTAAGTATAGAGGCGTACCTGATTTGCTAACCATTGAGCGCGTCTCACTTGCAGGGGTAACGCCAGCCTCGACACGATGTGTCTGCGAATCCACTGCACAGCGATGCCACAATTGATGCACCTCATCATAATATCCAAATCAAGTAGCAAAACAGAATCCTTTATGAGCAGCAATAGTAATCGTGTCTAGATGATATCAGTCCGTGTAGAATAGCAATGGTCGTTATAAGAAAATATCAATATCAGAAAATAATCGCACAGTAAGCAAGGAACACAACGCAACTTGGAACTGCACATATAAAAATGTACCCTGTGGAACTGCAAAGCGACTGGTCAATTCAAAATAATATGTCAATGTCATGTCAAAGAAATAATAAATACTTACCTTAATTTTAAGAAGTGGGTAATTAAAAAAAAACCTCTTTTGATGTGTACACAAAAACATGTTAGTAATATTGTCATATTTTATACGCAATTACATTACAATAATTACATAAATACTTTAGATCTAAAATAAGCGGCTTATAGTTATTGTTCACACTCTTTAAAGGTAATTACGGGATAAAATGGAACGTCAAAAACATTTTTAGTACTTCCCGTTAAAAATGGCGAGGCGGAAGTTATATTTGAGTACTGTTTTTTTGAGAATTATGGTACGCAACCTCTACTGAATTTATTAATCCATAATAATTTAAATCTAAATTTTTAAATTTTACTGTAAAACCTTGGATCATGAACATTATCGTTTCAGACCACGACCAGAGGGCAGAAACTGGACATGTCATTTGAACGGTGTGCTGTCCAGAAAGTCCCTTGTTTTGAGCACCGAGTGAGCCAGCGCATTGTCGTGGTGAAGCAGTAGCCCACGGAGCAGGGGCGAATTGTCCATATAAGCCGATTCCTACCGGCTTCCCTTTGGAAATTCGGAACACAACCACTCTATCGTCATTGAATAATCAAACTATAAATATTTGATACACCATAAAATTAAAATACCTATTACAAAACGCCTACATACATTAAAAATTGTCTTAATAACCCAACAACAAAACACTGCGCTAAAATAACTCGTAGGCGCGTCCGGCTTACGCTAAATTCAATTTCCTTACAAAAAATAAAGTCATCATGACGTCACTTCGGTCACGTGATCCGCGGTTTCTATGAGACGAGTAAGCCGGTCTGTAGCGAGTTATTGTAGGCACAGAGTAGCAGAAACGTGCGCGCGGGAGCGAGAAGGAATTATTGCTATTGCACCACCTCTTTCTGGCACACGCATTTGATTCGGTAAATTTCGTAACGCGTTCGGCTAGGAGTTCGTAAAAATTTCATCATTCGTTTGACAAATAAATTATGTGGTTGTTTTTTTACGTAATCGCATTAGAATCTTATTAATTTGCATTTTGTTCGCTCAGTATTAATTGAATTCATATGTTTATCAATACTACTAGTATTAATATTTGTTTGTAGTTATAGGACAGTGATTAACATAGTATTTTGAGAATGATTAACATGGTGTTTTGTGTGTTGTGAATGTAAAGTACCTTGTAATTAGGTATTTGGGGTAAGTAGATAGTTTAATAAGCTGAAATTACTTATTTAGAGTAGATTTGACAACTAATTAGTACGATCTTATTAGGATGGCGGCATTCATAGTTTTAGAATGTCATAGTGTGTGAATTTTGTGAAGTAACATGCTTTTCAAGGTTAAGTTTTGAAAATACGTGCTCGCCCCGATGTGACTATAAATCTCAAACGCCGCGATGGTTTTTTCAAAAATTGTAATGTTTCCCTTTACGATAAATATCAATGACTGACTGGCAGTCGTTCCCGTGTTTACTTTTGTTAGATTGTAGTTGAATTCATCAAAAAAGATGTGCAGACTGAAAAACATATTCGTAGCTGTTTTATGAGTTCGGGAATCGGGAATTTGTATGAAGCTCATAATAGAAAAGTAGTATAAATACATAAATGACCCACATAGTCCTCACATTCACATTAATTAAAATAATAATAATATTATACTTCACAAGTAAATATTCATGTCATTGTGTATATAATTTTAAAGTTTGCAAAATAAACAAAGTTCCGAAAGTAAAAAATAAAAATTATAATTGGAGCAGCTCAATCCCAAGCCTTTTTGTCCTCAATGTAATCTTTAACGGTATAAAAAGCTTTCTGGCACAACTTACGTTTAATGAATGATTTAAATTTATTAAGGCTTAGATCTTGTACGTGGCTTGGAAGTTTATTATAAAAGCGTATATATTGACATCTGAACGAGCCACCTATTTTCTTGAGCCTTGTTGTAGGTACAACAAATTTGTGTTTGTTTCTAGTATTTATGTTATAGATATCACTGTATTTTTTAAACAATTTTACATTTTTATAGGCATATAAAAGATTATCAAAAATATACTGAGAAGGCACAGTCATTACATTAATCTCCTTAAATTTATCTCTGAGAGAGTGTCTCGGACTTAATTTATAAATTGATCGAACAGCTCTTTTCTCCAAAACAAAGATAGTCTGAATGTCGGCGGCATTTCCCCACAACAGAATACCGTACGACATTACACTATGAAAATAGCTAAAGTACACTAAACGGGCTGTCTCTATGTCAGTCAAATTACGAATTTTTCTAACAGCATATGCTGCGGAGCTTAGCTTTTTTGACAATTTATCTATGTGTGGGCCCCACTGAATAATAATAATAATTAATAATAATAATTTATTTATTTCCAAGTATATGGTATTTTGAGATCTTACACTAATAATGTTCCACATATACTACCATTGCTGGCGTAGAAATATATAAAAAAAAAGTTAAGCACATTCAAATCATCACTAAATTAATTAAAATGTCAAAAAGTAAAAATAAAAATTAATTTGTTATGTCCAAAATACAAGTTCTAAAGTCAAAGTAATACAGTGATATTAAGATTAATTGCAATGTCAGAAAATATAATTAAAATGTCAAAAGAAAAAAAATGTTATGTCCAAAAATAAGCTCTATAGTAAAGTAATAATTATAGATATTATGCCAAAATACTAATAACATAGAATATTCATTACAATGTCAAAAATTATGATTTAAAAATTCATTAACTGAATAAAAGCACATCTCTAATAGCCAAGCAAACATTTTACATTTAAATTTATCTATTGGTAACATTCTGAACGCAGATGGTAATTTATTATAAATTTTGATCGTCATACAACTGGCATTTCTACTATAGAGATGCAGTCTCTGAGGAGGAACTAACAGTTTGCCAGCATTTTTTTTATTCAATCTTTCCGAGACTTGTTCATTCAATGAAAATAAATGAGGGTATTTTTTTACAAATAAACAAACCTCAAAAATATACAGACACGGGAGTGGGAGAATTTTTAATTCTTTAAATAATGGTCTGCAATGGTCTAAATATTCTGCTCCACTCATGAAGCTTAGCATCCAAAGTTAAGCCCAAGAAAACTGTGCTATCTTCAGGATTCAATTCTTCGCCCTTTATTAACACACTAGTTTTCACCTGCCTAACATGAGGTAGGGTGAACTTAATGCATTTGGTTTTTTTTTTCATTAAGGAGTAAATTGTTAACATTGAACCAGTGAACTACTTTCAAAATCGCGCTATTTACATCGTCAGTAACCAGCTGCTGACGTTTAAGTTTAAACAAAAGTGAAGTGTCATCCGCAAACAACACTATATCATGGTTGTCCTTTATGAGGTAAGGCAAGTCATTAATATAAATAAGAAACAAGAAAGGACCAAGAATTTAGCCCTGAGGGACTCCCATTGTTACTATAGATCCGGGAGATCTTTTTCCATTAACGTCAACGCACTGAATCCTATTACTCAATTATGAAATAAGAAGATTCAGAGCGCTGTTCCGGATCCCATAGTGGCGGAGTTTCCTGATTAATGTTTCATGAAGAACGCAATCAAACGCCTTGGACAAATCACAAAAAATACCCAAGACATCGCATTTATCTTCCCATGCATTATAAATATGACATCAGTAGTTGAACGACCCCTTGTAAAACCGAACTGTTTGCTATATTAATTATAATAATTTATACATACATACATACATAAACTCACAAAAAAATCAATCAATCAATCAATTTATGTCTATTAAAAAATCTTTGCAATTGCTCTAAAATTAATTTCTCAAAAATTTTACTAAAAGTAGGTAGGACTGAAATAGGTCTATAATTTGTGGGGTCTGATATACTACCTGATTTAAACAAAGGTATCATTTTACTATTTTTCATAAGGTCAGGAAACTCCCCACAGTCGATACAATTATTAAAGATAAGAGCTAAAATAGGTGCAACAATGTCAATAATAGACTTGGCAACTTCTACAGAACTACCCCACAGATCTGCAGTCTTTTTAGGGTTCCGTACCTCAAAAGGAAAAAACGGAACCCTTATAGGAACACTCGTGTGTCTGTCTGTCGGTCTGTCTGTCTGTCTGTCCGTCTGTCACAGCCAATTTACTCCGAAACGAATGGACCGATTAAGTTGAAATTTGGTACACATATGTATTTCTGTGACCCAAACACGAATGTGTAACGTAAATAAATGAATTTTGAATATAGGGGTCACTTTTGGGGGTCAAACAAGAAAATTAAAAAAAAAAAATTTGCTAATAGTACACACGGCTCCATTAAGTAGTTACCCCCCAAAAAACATGTGCGTTCAAATCCGTGATAGACACAAGTTGCTTTTTGTATTTTGCAAAAACATTTTATTATTAATGTATTGTTTTAGTGAATAGGGATAACATTTACGAAGACTACATTAAAGTCTAAATAGACCGGAGGTTTCAAGACCGTCTGCCGTGCATAAGGTTGCAGGTTCAAATCCTAGGCACGGATCGTGCTTTTAGTCATGCATTATATTTTTTTTATATACAGTATTTTTCTATTTGGTTTTATTAGTAATATTTATAAATAATTAAAAATCAAGAAAAATAAAATACTTTAATAATCATTTTATAACATATATTATTTAACAAAACTTTGATCTTATTTTACTAGAAAGAATAACATTTTACAAGTTGATTTGATAATTTACAGTTATCCTACTATTCATATTTTGCCAATTGACACAAACGGGTCCCGAGACAAGTGACATCCTATTAACGCAAACGATAAAATAGGAAGCGCTAGAAATATTTAAGATTGACATAAGCCAACGAAATTTCACGTGATCTGTCACACATGACATTTAACAGTCTGACAAGCGACATCGAAAGAGACAAGCTTTGAAGCGTTTGCAACTTGTCTAGGACCTAGAAATTAGTTTGGCAGGATTACAATCATGAGCATAATAAGTGAATTTGTTATCAATAGATAGTCAATTAACATCTCTTATTAACTCATGAAATCTACTTAGAATATTTCGCTATACCAAGTAAAATAGTGGGATCAAATGAGTTTAGATAATGTCTTCGTTGATTATTTTGTTCTCATACTTAATTAACATAACCGCATAAAACTGTGAGATAACTATAATGTTAACAAAATGTTTTTACTACAGATACAATTTTACTGTTCTATTATCTAATAATATTTAACCGGGATTGCGAAGTGGGAAGTAAAAAAATATATTAAATTTAGTAGCGAAGAGGATGACTTTCGCTTTCTATTATTTGTTGGAGTCTGCTTCTCATTTGAGTAACCATCGTCCAACCTGCATTACT
Organism: Agrochola litura; assembly: GCA_949152395.1. Taxonomy (NCBI): domain Eukaryota; kingdom Metazoa; phylum Arthropoda; class Insecta; order Lepidoptera; family Noctuidae; genus Agrochola; species Agrochola litura. The sequence goes on from OX424520.1 coordinate 9,148,205, forward strand.
ACCTCGCATCAACTCCCAACTCCTCAAAACTTCATTGTGCAAGTTAATCTTGGACTTCACTTCACTTGAATCCCAGTTTAAAACCATTTGACCCCACATATTTTCTATTGGATTTAAATCCGGACTTTTCGATGGCCAGGAGATGACAGTTATGTCAGTCTGTGTAGTGAGCCATTCCATCACTATACGCGAACGATGGACCGAACAGTTATCTTGCACATAATAGATCCGTCCTTCTGGATAAGCAACTCGCACTGTTGGCACCATAACATCTTGCAAAATTTGCAGATAGGTCTGGCCGTTCATACGCCCACTTACTTACTTCTACTAATTCTCCCGGTCCCATGGACGACATCTACCCCCAATACCCTGAAAATAACAACAAAGCTTTAATTTTGTTTTTAGACACTTTTCTCCAAACAATTATCATGACGTTCAAAATAGAATAAAATATATAATACAGTATATAATAATTTAATAATAAGTAAATGTATAATACTACTGAATTATATAAAGTATATAATTTATAATAAAATTGAATATACTTATCTACTGTGTTAAAATTATAATATTAAAATAGTTACATAGGCAGTGATACATTTTTATTTGTTAAATACAATATTAGGTAATTAAATGGGGTGGAATAAATATAAATTTACTTAATGAAAGGTAACTTACCCAATGTTATTCTACCGCTGGCTCTGTTAGGTAAAACATTTTGAGGTTGGTATCGTTCAGTTTCCTCCACAATATTTTTCGAGCGTCACAGTCTGACCTGAAGGTTTTTTCGTCACTGAAGATAACGATATTGTTTTCCCAATCAAAATTAATGTATTTTTGGGCAAATCGCACTCGTTCTCTTCGATGTTCTTCCGTTAGAAATATTTTCTTTGCTGGTCGATAATTGTGAATGTTCGCTGCGTGTAAATGTCTTCGAACCATGGACAGAGATATTCCATGGCGTTGCGAACTGTAACGAGTGGATGTGAACGGCGATGTAGTGTGAACCTTAACAATATCCCGATGACGTTCAGATTGGTCCGTATAGATCTCGGTAGTCCTCCTACCCATGGGGTGCCCATTATGGGTGCGCAGATTCCAAGAAACCGGCGATGTTAAGACAAGGTGTCTTAACATCGCCGGTTTCTTGGAATCTGCGCACCCATAAGCGCACCGTTTGTCTCTGTATAGAAAATAATGGTTTTGAATTAATTAAAATACCACAAGATACCGCAACTAACTCGACGAAAAAATCGGAGACCACAAATAATATTATAATTAACTTACTGCTATGCCAAGCTGTCTCGTAATTTCTTTAATGCTCACATTTTTTTCATACAGAACAACTATTTTGGTTCTCATAAAATTTGAAATCATTTTAAAAAATAATGGGTAAATCGTAGTTGTTTACTCTTCGACGTTTTAAGTGAACTTATACATCAAACGTTGTAGTTATAACATGAGGGTATGGATTAATTTTATACAGAAAACCTTAATGGATACCCTCAAATTATAACATCTATCGATTAGACAGAGACCTAAAGATAAAGTGACTCGGACGATAATAAATAACAATTTCATCACATTTCGTATGGGCTCGCTGGCTAATTCGTCAAACTGCCGGTATGAGTATGACGACGTTCGGTGATGCGATGGTTCGAATCCAAGTCGAAACAATGAACTCTTTTTGAAGTATTCTTTAGATTGTTTGTATCGAATTCAATGTTGTAGCTTTTAGCAGTGTAACATTTTAAAACTTGAGGGGTTAGTACATAGTGACGCTGTGTGTACTGTGTGACATATCAAATGAAAGGGCTTGTTGCGAGGATCTTAAAAACAATTTTTACATAATTTTAAAATAAACAGTTTTAAAGATATTTAAGAAATTTAATGAAAATTGACCATTCCTCCCCCCCTTATCTACGAAACTACTGTACCAAAAATTTTGAAAAAAGTACATAGTATGGCTCTTTACTCATAGATTACAGGAAAACCTATAAGAAGTCTATGGTCTTAAAATAACATGGTAAATCTCTCAATATTGTGTGTATAAACTTACATTTCGTCGCTCGGCATCCAATAGGCCCATCTCTCTAGTTACTATAATATTAAAAGTGTTTGACTGCTTAATACACAACTAAATAAAACTGTAAATGTTCATGACAACCAATTCGGGTTTCGGGGTGGTTTGTCAACAGAAAGTGCAGTGTTGTGTCATAAGCATATTGTAACATACTATACACAGCGTAGGACGCCGATTTATGCTGGCTTCCTCGATTTAATCAAGACTTTTGATCTGGTTGCTTATGACGTATTGTGGAGAAAGATGTAGAAGGATAGGTTGCCAACGGAGCTTAATATAAATATCTTTAAATATTGGTATGGTAACCAGATCAATAGTGTACGATGGGCTGGAACTTTTTCCAGGCCATACAGGTTGGAATGCGGGGTGAGGCAAGGAGGGTTGAGCTCACCCACGCTTTTCAACTTGTATGTAAACGAGCTAATTGGCTCAGCAGCATCAGAGTGGGTTTTAATAATATTAGCTATGCAGACGACGGTGCTTCTGAGCGCGTCAATCTGTGGTCTCAGAAAATGTGAGCAGTATGCCAAAACACATGGTTTGATTTATAACTCCAATAAGTCGGATATCATGGTCTTTGAGGCTGGGGGTAGACCGGGTTATGTACCACCTGTATTTCTCAATTGGACTCCACTACAAAGAGTATTTACGTTTAAATACCTTGGTAATATACCTATTGACCCCTGACCTCAATGATGGATTCGATATTGAGCGGGAGCGAAGGGCGTTGTCGGTAAGGGCGAACATGCTGGCTCGCAGGTTTGCACGCTGCTCACTTAAAAAGTCAAAATTACTATGTTTCGAGCTTATTGTACAACGTTTTACATGTGCAGCCTGTGGGCTAGATATATCCAAAGGTCGTGCAACGCCATTCGTGTCCAATACAACAACGCTTTCGGGGTATTGGTGGGGCTACCCCGTTTTTGTAGCGCATCGGGAATGTTCGCGGACGCACATATTAATTGCTTTTATGCAACGATGCGAATGAGATGTGCATCCCTGGTGCGCAGAGTGCGGGCCAGCCCCAACAATATCCTAAAAATGATCGCTTGCAGGCTGGATTGCATCTACACTATACTCGTACATCTCTGAACAGCTCACCTTCATGGCTGAACCCGAGTGCACGCCGCATAGGAGACTACAGTATACATTTTATTATATTATAGCTAATGCAGTCATTAGTCATAAATTATCATATAAATGTGTAAAATTTGCGCGCCGACATTAAAGGCATCATAAGAGATCAATATATTACCCAACCAACCAACCTTATGCAAATAAATCATTTTAAATTGCCACAATCAACAAAATCTATGCTGCTGCAAATACTTAAACTTATTTATTATTAGCCACTTGTTTGTCTGTGGTCTAAATTGGTTTTCTTTTCATTTCTGTTCAATTATGTTCCTTTTTGGAATGAGTACAATGTCCAGTTGCTAATTTAATAAATTAGTTATTTTAACATTTTCAACATCCTTTTTATTTCCAACATGCTGTTTGTCAAACCATAATCAAACCAACCACTAAGTACCATCAAAAAACTATATAGCTGCTCAGAAAATTCAGTGAACGCAACAGACTTAAAATACTATTCAGATTATTCAAAGTTAAATCTCGTGGCGAAATACCCAACATAATATACTCGCACAATTTCTAATTTACTTATTTTCCAAGTTGTCTAATACAATGATAGCTCTATCGAGGAGTTGCCTCGACCAAGAGTACCACGTGCACTGGTCCAACTATTTACTTATTGTTTATAATTAGTCCAACGCAACGATAACCTTATCGAGGAGTTGCCTCGACCAAAGGTAACACGTGCATCGACCCAGCTATTTACTTATTTTATTATAATTAGTTCAACGCAACGATAACCCTATCGAGGAGTAGCCTCGACCGAAGGTAGCACGTGCATCGGCCCAATTATTATGATTTAAATATTAACCATCTGGGTAATACGCCACAATGATTGCTACCGAATCATGAAACGACATAACAACAACACTCACTGCTCACTGAATTTATCTGGGAAAAACATAATGAATAATGTAAAGAATTCATAAAACTACTTACGATTTCACCTACATATGGCTCGTGGTTCTTGTCACTTCTGATTTATAAAGAAAAATACTCTTTTCTTGCTAATACCTTTAATCCACACTACTGTACTATTTCACAATTAAACGACGACTAACTATGCTTTACATTTTACCATTTAAAACGACTTTTGCCCCACCCAGAAATAACGATAATATCATAACCGTCATTTCTAAGTGTTGCCAAAGTAAAACAATATATTCACTTGCCATAATGAAATTACATTTAGAAGTTTCTGTTATTAATAAAATTTGTATTTTGACAGTGTTGCCACAGTGGATATTATAAATCGATATAAAAATAATACATTTTTTAAAATTAAATCAAAGAAATCACGACAATTGCCTATATTTTTTACATTTAATACAAGAATAATTATAATTCGTTTAAAACCATTACTTTTTAGGGTTCCGTACCTCAAAAGGAAAAAACGAAACCCTTATAGGATCACTCGTGTGTGTGTCTGTCTGTCTGTCTGTCTGTCTGTCCGTCTGTCACAGCCAATTTACTCCGAATCTAATGGACCGATTAAGTTGAAATTTGGTACACATATGTATTTCTATGACCCAAACACGAATGTTTAACGTAAATAAATTAATTTTGAATATAGGGGTCACTTTTGGGGCGCAAACAAGAAAATTAAAAAAAAAAGTTTTGCTAACAGTACCGTGTGACATATCATATGAAAGGGCTTAATGCGAGGATCTTAAATATATTTTTTATATAATTTTAAAATAAATACTTTTAAAGATATTTAATAAATAAAACATAGAATATAAAAAGGACTTTGATAACTTCCGTAAAGAAATAATGAACTTCTTGGAGAAGTTTGGCGAAACTCAAAACCAAAACCTAAACCACATACAAGAGGAAATATCAGAGATTAAAATTGAAATAAAGACAATTAAATCAGCAGCAGAGAAATTTGCACCAAAATTTGATCAAATAAACAACGAAATAGAATACATTAAATGCAAAAATACCGAAAACGAAAACAAAATTCAAATAATAGAAAGTGTGATATCCCAGATAAAAAATCAACAACACGTAAAAACTACATCGTCAGAATCGCCCGTCTCATATCACCAAGACCTCATCCTTGAACTCAAAGACCGATGTGAACGCGAAAAAAATATAATAATGGTGGCTATATTGGAAAAAATAATAAAGATTTCAACTCACGGAGGAATTACGATAACGATGAAGTCATGGAAATATTGTTAGCACTGTATGAGGATTGTCCCAAGCCGATTAAAACTATTAGACTTGGAAAATATGTACCAGATAAAAACAGGCCTATAAAAGTTTGCTTCAACGAATCAGAAACTCCGAGATACCTACTAAAGAACAAGAAAAAAATACCTGAGAATATAAGCATTTACTCTGACCAAACCCCAACCCAAAAACGATATTTACAGTCCTTAAAGTTAACGCGACACAAAGGCACCGCTCGTCGCGCGACGAGCGGTGCCTTTGTGTCGCGTCGCGTATCGCGCTGGTCTGCACAAGCCATAAAGGAGGAACTTAACAAACGTGTAGCAGACGGCGAAAATAATATTGTTATTAAATATATTAAAGGAACACCAACCATCGTTGAAAACAAAACTTACCAAAAAAACCAGTAACTGCTCAAATACTAAAAACAAAACATACGAGTAGACTAAGCCATCATTTAGCAAAAAACTACGCAGACATTCCACTTCACCCGTCGTCGTTAAGATTCTTCTATGCCAACTTACGTAGCATCCGGAAAACTGGCAAATTAGATGAGATTAAATGCATATTAAAATCGATCCCACTGGCCGTTCATCTATTAATATTCACCGAGACTTGGATTACTTCAGAAAACGACGCAAAATTATACCAACTACCAAACTATAGTCATGTCTACAACTACAGGCAAAATCGCAAAGGTGGTGGCGTTTCCATATACGTACACAACAGCATAATGTATGAAACAACAGAAGACATATGTGAAAATGGAAACCACTATTTATGGATATACATAGAGAAGTTGTCGCTGAACATAGGAGTAATATATAAACCTGGTGAGTCAAATATGAATAATTTCTTAGAAACGTACACCTTGCAATTGAACTATTATTTTATTTTTAGGATTTCTACAATTATTCACAAAACGTAAGACATAAGCTATGATTCTTTTTAATTTATTTATTTTAGAATAATTATTAAACTTAATTAATGGTGACTGTGCAACAGTAGTCATAGTTATACAATCGCTGGTAGGCGTTTTAGTCTCAGGTAAATTCGAAGAATCTATGGAATTTATATTAAGAGGCCAGTTTGTTTTATTTTGCAACAGGAAATCTGGGCCATTCCACCATACAGTTGAGCCCTGAAGATGACCTGGATCGACTCCTCGAGAAGCAAGATCAGCGGGATTTAAAGTGGTAGGTACATGCCTCCAAGATTCCCTAGTTGTCAACTCATGAATCTCGTTGACTCTGTTGCAAACAAATGCCTTGAGTAATTTAGGTTGTGTTCGAATCCAACCCAAAACGACGGTTGAGTCTGTCCAAAAGATCTTACGGCCAATAGTACATCTAAGAGAATGACTCACCTTAGCGGCTAGTCGCGCGCCCAGTAACGCTCCGCACAACTCAAGACGCGGGATGGTTGTTGTTTTCAGCGGCGCGACGCGAGTCTTTGCACATAACAGGATAACTTGTACATTATTATGACGGTCTACAGATCGTAAATAAACACAAGCCCCGTAAGCCTCTTTGGATGCATCTACAAAACAATGAAGTTGTATTAACACTGGTGAAGTACATAAAACATGTCTAGGTACCCTAATGTTAGCGAGTATATGGGCATTGGAAACAAACTTTTCCCAAGTTTTCTTAATATTCTGTGGAACTGACTCATCCCAACTTAATTTTAAAACCCAAAGTTTTTGTAGTAAGATTTTAAGTTGAATAGTACACGCACTTAGCATGCCTAAAGGATCAAAGATTTTACATGTGTTGGACAAAATATAACGTTTTGTGACGTTATTAACTGTTTTGTCTAAATTAACTGAGAACTGTAAATGGTCATTCTCGGGAAACCACCACAACCCTAATACACTTGATTGTTTATTCAAGTCCAATGACTGTGACAAAGTACAGTCAGCATCAAATATTTGTGGACAGTTCGTCCGAAATTTATGAATAGGAAAACAAGCAGATGCTAGTACTTTTTTAACTAAATGATAGATATGGGAAAGTTCTATTTCCGTATCAGCACCGCTCAAAAAATCATCGTAATAAAAATCATGTTGTATAATTTCAGATATGATTTTATCATCGCATTCTTTTGCTAACTGTAGCAAGCATCGCGTACTCAAAAATGGGGCAGACGCTGTCCCATACGTAACGGTATTTAACTGTAATATTTTTAATGGCTTGTCTACATCATCACGCCAAACTATTAATTGTAGATGGCGCTGCGAGGGATCAATTATAATTTGTCGGTACATTTTTGTTATGTCCCCAGACAAAACAAATTTGTGTTGACGGAATCTAATTAAAATATTTATTAATTCATCCTGAACTACGGGACCTATAAACTGGATGTCGTTCAGCGATTTTCCTGAACTAGATTTTGCACTACAATCAAAAACTACTCTGACTTTGGTTGTTTCACTATTTTCGCGAAATATAGCGTGATGCGGCGCAAAATACCCAAATAATGGTTTATCAATTTTACTTAAGTGTCCTAATTTTTCGTATTCGTCAATAAACTCACAATATTGTTTTTTTAGTGTAGGATTTTTAATAAACTTACTGGCACCATAAGGATGAACCGTGATCAGAGCATGTTCGTAGGTTTCCTTTATGATGTCCCTATGTCTTACTTGTAAAAGGAAAGGATTTCATTCCGTTTTATTAAAGGAGGCAAGTGAACAAAAATAAAAGTGTCCGCAAACGTTACGATTGTCTGCGCATCTCATAATGCATATACAAATAAACAGATGTGCAACAGCTAACAGCTATCTACAGCTCGTCGCACCGCGTTCTAGCGGATCGGATTCCCGATGCATAACAATTATGAATCGAGCGATGCTTATACGCCTTTGTGATTGAATACGATCTGCACTTGATGACCTACACTAGTAGGGTATAATTGGGGGCTTCTGCATCGCGCAGCTCGAGCATGCGAGAGCAAGTGACGCAGAACCCCCAATTATACCCTACTTACACAGCGTGGGACGCCGATTTATACTAGCTTCCTCGACTTATTCAAGACTTTTGATCTGGTTGCTTATGACGTATTGTGGAGAAAGATGGAGAAGGATAGGTTGCTAACGGAGTTTATAAACATTTTTAAATATTGGTACATATGGTAACCAGATCAATAGTGTACGATGGGCTTAAACTTTTTCCAGGCCATACAGGTTGGAATGCGGGGTGAGGCAGGATTGGCGAGCTCAACAGCACCAGAGTGGGTTGCCATATAGATGGTATTTGTGCAAATAATATTAACTATGCAGACGATATGGTGCTTCTGAGCGCGTCAATCTGTGGTCTCAGAAAGTTGGTCGCCAAATGTGAGCAGTATGCCAAAACACGTGGTTTGATGTATAACTCGATATTGAGCGGGAACGAAGGGCTTTGTCGGTAAGGGCGAACATGCTGGCTCACAGGTTTGCACGCTGCTCACTTGAAAAGTCAAAACTACTCTGTTTCGAGCTTATTTTACAACGTTTTACACGTGCAGCCTGTAGGCTAGATATACCCAAAGGTCGTGCAACGCCCTTCGTATCCAATACAACAACGCTTTCAAGGTATTGTTGGGGCTGTCCCGTTTTTGTAGCGCATCGGGAATGTTCGCGAACGCACATATTAATTGCTTTTACGCAACGATGCAAATGGGGTGTGCATTCCTGGTGCGTAGAGTGCGGGCCACCTCCAACAATATTCTAAAAATTTTCGTTAGCAGGCTGGTTTGCATGTACAGTACCGACCAAAAGTCCATGAGCAATCTCACAAAGCAATAGACTGACGCTTCGGTTTGACTTACGACCTTCTTCTATAAGTTGTTACAATACTGTAGACACGCACATTACACACACACACACTCACTTTGTCTGCAACCAATGACTAGTTCAATAATCATCATTCGTTTTTAGTTTCATTCGTCTTGTTCACATAAATATTAAAGTTTAGCAGGTAGACCACAAAAAACTAAGTAAATTATTTCGATTTCTGTGGGGTAGATGCAGTTTGTTACGAGTATTTAATTAATAGAACTTTGTTGGTTCGTGGATAATATTGGTGACGAGTATTTAGCGCAGTGTTGTGGTTATTATTATCAAAAAGCAGGCATAAAATATATTGAAGAGATCAGATCAGATCTGAGAATATTATTGCGCTGCGTAAAAGTGAAGTGAATATCTAATGAAACCGGACTAAGTGTGAGTGTTATCATTTATATATTTCATATTTTACTAAACATAAATCTTAATCAAGGGTATTGTTGATAGAACAGAGGTATTGTTGAGACAGAAGATGCCTTTAAAGTTTTAAATTCATTGTGAGGTTTAATTCGATTAGTGAATAATAAATAATAAGGTATTATGTGTAATAAAAACAATGTTTTTCTTTGTTCTAGAGAAATACTGTGAGGGTTAAGAGATATGAGGAAGGGGCTTATTATCGAGTAGCAGCGACGTCAAATGGTGAATGAAACAAATGGTTTCATACCAACGAGATATTTTGCTGAATTATTAAAAACACGTCATTATGAACCGTTCGCCGTGCACTCTGAAGGCTTGCATCACTGAAGACCAGCTAGAAAACCGTTTTTGACCTTAAAATATTGACCGTACCAACTTAATAAACAACAGATTCGTTATTGCATGAATTTATGGTAACGAATTTTTTAAGCACGTTTCAATAGGGTGTTTGTCGTATTTCTTGCAGATATACCGAAATTGTTTAATATTATTTTAGTAATAGTATTATTTTAGGATTAAAATTTGAGGTTTAGTTTCAATCTTCTTTTCGTAAAGAAAATGAATACTTAAGCTTTAACCTCAATAACAACCAATATTTAATAAAGTCAAGTAAAATGTAAAATAATTAATACAAATAAAATATAAACAAACTGCCCATATTTAACCTTAAAATTACCTATTCTGTAAGTAGTTTTTACATTTTAAGTAGTCTAATATTCTTATTTATTACTTAATTACTTCGACCATGATCAAAGCTTAATATTTATGGTGAAAAAATCCATTAAAAATTTAAAATATTTCATAATTTAAATATGTCAAAATAATACAAACTGCTTCTAAGTTTCTTGACATCTATTTCACATCTTATTTAGCTGAAGTAATGATAAATAATTGTAGCAGTTTATTAACTTATGTAAAATAAATATAACGAATAAACATATTTTTTTAATTTTGTTATCATATATCACGCATTTTTTATTCTAATACCTTTATTGCAATAACAACATAAAAAAGCAGCAATATTTAAAAAATATTATTATCGAAAACAAAAATAATAATATTTGCAAAAAACCGCACTGTGTTTTACGAGATTAGAACCTGAGGCAGTTTGAATTCCATACCAACGCTTAACGCTTTCTGCTATCTGCACTTGTTAAGTTACTATCGAATTTTAGCAATGCCATTAACTGGTCAAGTTCACGCGCATAGTGCGTGTGTGCTAGCATGTTTAAAGCGACGGAAATATATTGTTGTTTCGTGTAGTGCAAAACTGCGTTGTAGTGCAAAACTGTGGTGTGTGTATCGTGTTGGTTACACATACAAATGTACGAGCTATACCGCGTGTTCACAGCAATACGACTCTTAGCGTGCTTATGCACTTTTGAGCGCTTCTATGTTCTATGTTCTATGTTATGGGATTTGGTTTCCGCACTTAGTCCGTCAGGTGGACCATTGTGCGTGGGCCATGGCGGCCGTTTGGTGGTTATTCCAACCAGCCCACCTCCCTCCAGAAGTTAATCAAAACTCCTGGTTTGTTCAGAATATCTGTAAAAGATCTGGGTGACCCGAGGGTTTCTGTTCTAATCTGGGTGACGCCTGTGCATTCGAAGAGCACGTGCGCGACGGTTTCCTCAGCCTCCATGCATGCCCTGCATAGAGGGCTGTCCGTTATGCCTATTGTGTGGAAGTGTTTGTTTAGCGAGCAGTGTCCCGTGATGGTTCCCGTCACCAGGCGCAGGCCGTTCCTGTCCAGGCGTAATAAACGCCTGGTTAGCCTGCTATCCAGGGATGGCATAGCTTCCTTGGACTGCCTGCAGCCCGGTGTCGAGGTCCACCAGTACTCCGCTTGTGTGAGGGTGAACTCCTGTAGCCACCTGCGTATTTGGTTGAAAGGGATTGGTACGATAGGTTCGGGTCCACAGACTGCCGTGCCAGAACCTCTTCTAGCAAGTTCGTCAGCTGCGTCGTTACCTAGCAAACCGCTGTGTCCTTTTATCCATTGTAGCGTCACCGTGTTGCGACTAGATACCGTTACTTGTTCTAGTGCATTGTGACATTCTAGTATTAACTTCGAGGTAATATATTTTTTCTTCAAGGATTGGAGAACAGAGGCGCTGTCAGAGAGTATACGTATGCGAGTGTCCGTAACTCTCCTGGCTTCAATGGCGTGGACCGCTTGTATGATGCCCACACACTCCGCCTGATAGACGGTGTTGAACATTCCTAGCGGTCGGGATATCTTAATGTTGAGGTCATATGAGAAGACTCCGACCCCGGTACCGGAGTCGGTCTTCGATCCGTCAGTGTAAACCCTCAGCTCTTCCGAGCCTGAGTAGTCACACTGTTCTTCTGTAAGTATTATGTTGTAGTGCCTTTGAAAATGGTGTGATTTCGGGGCTTTATCGCAGGGTGATGCCATCATTGGCTGACGTTTGATTACATCTTCCTTTATGCGTGTGTGCTTAATTCTAGAATCTCTGCTTAGAGTTCCTGATAAATGCAGCCTAAAGGCGGCCAGAGCCGCCTCCTCCCGCACAATGAGGTGCAGAGGCGGCAGCCCAAGCATTGCTTGTAGGGCTGTGGGTGTAGTTCTCATACTGCTAGTGATTGCTACACAAGCAAATCGCTGCAGTTTTTCGAGATCTCTTTGGGCTGTACTCAGGTCTGTCCTGGGCCACCAGACCAGTGAGCCGTATGTGATAAGCGGTCGAATGACAGTGGTGTATAACCAGTGGGTAACCTTGGGGCTAATCCCCCAATTCCTGCCAAGCAGTCGCTTACACTGCCACAGGGATATGCTGGCTTTAGTTGTGACATAGTTCGTGTGTTTTGCCCAGTTCAGCTGCTTGTCCAAAAAGATGCCCAAGTATTTGGTTTCAGTTGAGAGGCTTAGGGTTGTTCCAAAGAATCGTGGTAGCTGTAGTGTCATCAATTTCCTCTTTTTTGTGAAGAGAATCAGTTCGGTTTTTGTAGGGTTCACTGAGAGTTGGTGCATGCTGCACCATTCGTCTACTATTTTCAGAGCTTGACGCATGAGATTGCATAGGGTGTTTTCGTGTGTCCCGTTTATTATTATGGTTAAGTCGTCGGCGTAGCCTACGGTGAAATAACCTTTGTCATTAAGTGTTTTGATGAGGCTGTCTACTACCAGGTTCCATAGCAGCGGCGAGAGGACGCCCCCTTGTGGGCAGCCCTTCGCAACGATGGCTCTCGTAGTGTCATTAACTGTGACTTGTACAGCTCTCAATTTGAGCATGTTGGTGATCTAGCCACTCAGGGTCGAGTCTATGCCGTGTCGGTCGAGGGCCGTGTTTATACTGTTAAACATGGTTTTGTCAAAGGCACCCTCGATGTCAATGAAGGCAGCCAGTGCTGAGCATTTGTGGTCCACTGCGCATTCAATTTTACCAACCACGCTGTGCAGTGCTGATTCTGTTGACTTGCCTGTGGAGTACGCATGCTGTTGTTTGTGAAGTGGTATTACCCGGAGAGGTCCGTCTCGGATGTGCCGGTCACAGAGTCTCTCGAGGGTCTTCAGTAAGAAAGATGTGAGGCTTATAGGCCTATAAGCTTTGGGTTGTGTATAATCAGTTTTGCCAGGTTTGGGTATAAAAATGACTTTCACCTCGCGCCATGCGAGAGGTGTGTGTCTAAGTGCTATGCAGGCTCGATAGATCTCCACCAGCCATGGTGTCAAATAATCTACCCCCCACTGCAGCAGGGCTGGGAAGATGCCATCCAGCCCTGCCGACTTGTATGGCTGAAAGGTGTTGATAGCCCACTTTACTCGCTCTTCTGTCACTATGTTGCGGGCTCTTGACCAGTCTTGATCCGTTGGGGTCCATTCTGGTTCAGCCTCCCACGACCTGTCCTCCAGGATTCTACAGTCTGGGAAGTGGGTTTCGAGAAGGACCTTACTGGTTTCATGGTCAGTTAGTGTGTATGAGTTGTCGGGTTTTTTAAGCGCGCCGAGGGTTCGGTCCTGATCGGTTGATAGGATCTTCCTTACCCTTGCGGCTTCGTTATTTGTCTCGATAGACTCACAGAATTTACGCCATGCTGTCCTCCTGGCGGTTCTGATTTGCGTTTTGTATATATATTGGGTCTCTTTGTATATCTTCCAGTCGTCCGGGAGTCTGGTGTTTTTGGCTCTGTTAAATTGTTTACGTAACGCATCTCTGAGTTTACTGAGTTCAGCGTTCCACCATGAGCTTCTCTCATTCCTGGTTTTTGGCGCTCTTAGTATACAACATGCGTGGTATGCTTCAGTTAGGTATTCTGATAGTTTTGTTACGGTGTATTCTAACTGTGCTTGGTCTCTTATGGTTACCTGTGCTAGATGTCTAGCTAATAGGGAGGCCAGGAGGCGTTTGTACCCGGGTACTTTAGTGCGCCTCGGGTTTCGCCTCGATTCTGGTTTCCTAGTATTGGTAGTCAGGGTAAAGCGGATCCTTCTGTGATCTGAGCAGGAAGGCTCGTCCGATACGTGCCAGTTTGTAATAAGGTTTGTCGCGTTTTCTGTAGCAAGTGTTAGATCTATAATCGTTTGTCCTCGGGCTGTGACCCAAGTGGGTTCTGAGCCACGGTTTACAATTTTAAGTTTAGTAGAAAATAAATAGGTGGATAGTACCTCTCCTCTGGAGTTTGGTGCATCGCTGCCCCAGAGCGGGTGGTGTGCGTTTGAGTCGGTGCCGATGATCAGGTCTAGTTCGGCGCGTTCACAGTGCTGTACCAGATCGGCCACCTCCTTCGGCGGGCAGTCCGCGTCCACGCCTGGCATGTATACCGAGGCCAGTACAACATCAGGAACGCTACCTTCAGTCTGGAGCCTGACAACTGTCAGGTCTCTGGAACAGAATTGAGTGAGTGGTGTGATGGGAATTTCTTTGGGTATGTAGACGCAGGTTCTTGGCTTGTCTGAGCTGTGTGTGTTGAGAATTAGATTACCTCCGATGTTACCGAGGCCGCATACTCTGTTGTTCCTGATCCACGGCTCTTGGATCAGTGCGATCGTTCGGGGCTTTACCTCCAGTGCCCTGCGCAAGCTAGCCGTGGCAGTCTGGCTGTGCTGGAGGTTGGTCTGGATGATGTTGAGGGTTGGTGACGACGGTGGAGAGGAGTTAGTCGGAGATGGATCCATCGGACTGCCTCTCCCCCAACTCCTCTCTATAATTGTCGTCATTGTCGTCGTGTTGTTCCACCGGCGACGAGGCGAGTAGGCGCTCGTTCCAGCCAGGTGATTCGGGCGGAATGGTGTCGACGACGTCAGCCATAGCCGCTCGGGCCATGACCTCCTCCAGTTGGTCTATGTCTGGGTCGTTCGTCTGTGCCAACGTCGGTTGTGCAGTCATGGTGCCGCTGTCGGTCTGGTCGTCAGAGGGTTGGGTCGTGGGCCAGAAGCGTACGTATATCGACCCGAGTAGGTAGGATATACGTCGCTCCCGGGCCCGGACCTTTACGGCTTCCTCCGGTGGGATACCCAGGGTCAAATAAGTCCCATGGTTATCGCCACCGACGGTAGTCGCCCTGTACAGTGACCACCTGGCAATGTCAAACCAAGTATTCTGACGGATCAGAATACTTTGGAGTCTGGCTACGTCACCTCTGTACCGAGGGACAAAAAGCGAGACTCGGACACGGGTGGGCACGTCAGATTGTCTCAGTACCGTGAGCGTCAGGTCAGTGTTCGGGAGTCTTATAAGGGGTACATTCTGGGTCAGCCAGGTCAGTGCATGGTCGTCTTCACACCACATCTGCACGGTGCCATCCGCTACCCGTGGGTACCCGCGGAAGGCAGGGAGTGGTGCTGTCGAGTCTGTGTCCATAACACGGGTCTCTAAGTCGATTTTGATGAACTCGGCCTCATCCTTAGTCAGGTCTCTGGAGGGGGGGGGAAGGCAGATTGCTACGGCCAGCCGCGCAGGGATGTCCTTCGTGGCTCGCGCGTAGGTCCTCTGCTCCCCTTGAGCGGAGTGGACCCTCACCCGTTTGGCGTCCCCCTGGACCATGCTCGGCGAAGCCGTATCGTCAGGGCGCCCCCTCTTCACCGGCCCTGTACCGCTCGGTCCAGGCTGCGGCTTTGAGGTGCCAGGCTGTGTCGCCGGGTGTCGGGTACCACCTCGCTTACCCCTGCTGTGCTTAGGACGAGGTCGGTCGTGGGATCCGTTAGTGTCGTTGGGTCGGCTGTCGGTCCCGGCGGACTCAGTCGCGTGCGGAGGCTTTTCGCGCTGGGTTGCCCCTTCGCAAACTTGCTCCCGCACGCGCGGTTCCGCGTCCGGCCGCTTTGCGCGCTGAGTTTCCCCTTCGCGCTCTCGCGGCCGGTCGCGTGCGTCCGGCCCCTTTTCGCGCTGGGTTTCCCCTTCGCGGACTTGTGGCCGGTCGCGCACCTCCCCTTCGGCGTCCGATCGCGCTCCGCGCTGGCTAGTGCCTTCGCGGATATTGCGCTTACGGTCACCAATTCTCTTCTTCCGGGCCAGGATTTTTTCGCGCTTTGTCAGCGGGCGTACTTCATCACTGGCAACCGGAAGAGTGTTAGAGTTGCCAGGTCCGTCATCTTTCCCCGTCACAGTAAGTTTGTGTTGGACTTTGTTTTTGTCCGGGTTCGTTATGCTGTTCCGCACGATGCTCTGTTGCCAGAGGCTCGTGGGAGGCATAGCCCGTGTCGTGAGTGTTGGCGCGTTGGTCGCAGCCGTTGTGGTAGTTAGAGGCGCGTTGGTCGCAGCCGAGGTTTTGAGCGCTTACTGTACATCAATCACTACAGTGCCATCTCCCATGGGGTGAAATAAATTTAAACTAGATTACGTGGGGCACTCAGAAAGTTTTGCGATACTAGAAAAAAATATACCACAGGTTTTAATTTTTTTATTATATCTTTAAAAAAAAAAAAAAAAAACTCTCCATTGGCGTCTACACACAGTTTCATACGTCTAAACCAATTTTCATAACACATTTTCCAATCCGCATCAGACACTTCGCCAATCAATCTCCTTCTCAAATGCAGCCAGTGCATCTTCAGGTGATGAAAACTGTTTTCCTTTGAGTTGATTTTTTATTTTGAAGAACAGTAAAAAGGCGCACGGAGCTAAATCGGGACTGTAAGGAGGATGACCTATAAATTTGACCGGTGTGCTGTCCAGAAAGTCCCTTGTTTTGAGCGCTGAGTGTACCAGCGCGTTGTCGTGGTGAACCAGTAGCCCACAGAGGCCAGTGTTCGGTCACTTGCTGCTTGCAGTAGTAAAAACTTCTGGTAAATATTTGGTAACATACCATTCAGCATTGATGCTCCTTTGATCTCGTCAGGGTACTGACACCAGATAACCCGTCAAAGAAAAAAAAACTTGCGATCAAAATTTTGCCTACATTTCTGGCTCGCTTCACTTTAGTAGGCGTTGGTTCATTTTGAAACAGCCACACGGTCGACTGACGCTTCGTTTCTGGATCATACTGATAAATCCAAGATTCATCACCGGTAATGATATCTTAAATGCGCCGAGAGGAGCCTGCTTCAAATTTTGCTATCATGTCTCTTCACCATTCTACTTGAACCTCCTTCTGAGCCTGCGTTAGATTTTGCGGTACCAGCGTGAAACTTTCTTCCTTACCCGAAGATGCCCGTGTAGAATTTCATACACACTTCCCGATCCAATCTGCAGTTAATGCTGAAAATTTAATTCAAGAGAATAGGTAAATTACATATGAAGAGGCATATGTAATTTGCCTATTTTCTTGAAATAAATTATTCAAAGTCAGCACGTTTTGTTACGTAACAGCCGTCATAGGGCGGCCACTTCTTTCTTCGTCCGCCAAAATTACTCGACCATGCATAAATTCGTTGAACCAGCGGAATTCAGTCGCTTTAGAAGGGCTTTTTTCTATGAACACCATTCGAAGTCTTTCAAACGATTCTTCTGGTTTTAGTTGACATTTGAAATCGTACAAAATTATCGCGCGAAAATGTTCTCGTTGTAAATCCACTTTTCAGTAAGACAGAGTATTTTGATTTTGCTCGTAGAAAAATGTGGAGGGAATGTCGAATTTGGAATGTGATGTTTTTTTGTAATAAATAGTCATAGTTTTAATTGACATCAAAACCAGCCAGTAATCCATAGACAAAAACTCCGCTTTAAACATGCTAGCACACACGCACTATGCGCGTGAACTTGACCAGTTAATGGCATTGCTAAAATTCGATAGTAACTTAACAAGTGCAGATAGCAGAAAGCGTTAAGCGTTGGTATGGAATTCAAACTGCCTCAGGTTCTAATCTCGTAAAACACAGTGCGGTTTTTTGCAAATATTATTATTTTTGTTTTCGATAATAATAGTTTTTAAATATTGCTGCTTTTTTATGTTGTTATTGCAATAAAGGTTTTAGAATAAAAAATGCGTGATATATGATAACAAAATTAAAAAAAATATCTTTATTCGTTATATTTCTTTTACATATGTTAAAAAACTGCTACAATTATTTATCATTACTTCAGCTGAATAAGATGTGAAATAGATGTCAAGAAACTTAGAAGCAGTTTGTATTATTTTACATATTTAAATTATGAAATATTTTAAATTTTTAATGGATTTTTTCACCATAAATATTAAGCTTTGATCATGGTCGAAGTAATTAAGTAATAAATAAGAATATTAGACTACTTAAAATGTAAAAAACTACTTACAGAATAGGTAATTTTAAGGTTAAATATGGGCAGTTTGTTTATATTTTATTTGTATTAATTATTTTACATTTAATTTGATTTTAGTAAATATTGGTTGTTATTGAGGTTAAAGCTTAAGTATTCATTTTCTTTACGAAAAGAAGATTGAAACTAAACCTCAAATTTTAATCCTAAAATAATACTATTACTAAAATAATATTAAACAATTTCGGTATATCTGCAAGAAATACGACAAACACCCTATTGAAACGTGCTTAAAAAATTCGTTACCATAAATTCAGGCAATAACGAATCTGTTGTTTATTAAGTTGGTACGGTCAATATTTAAGGTCAAAAACGGTTTTCTAGCTGGTCTTCAGTGATGCAAGCCTTCAGAGTGCACGGCGAACGGTTCATAATGACGTGTTTTTAATAATTCAGCAAAATATCTCGTTGGTATGAAACCATTTGTTTCATTCACCATTTGACGTCGCTGCTACTCGATAATAAGCCCCTTCCTCATATCTCTTAACCCTCACAGTATTTCTCTAGAACAAAGAAAAACATTGTTTTTATTACACATAATACCTTATTATTTATTATTCACTAATCGAATTAAACCTCACAATGAATTTAAAACTTTAAAGGCATCTTCTGTCTCAACAATACCTCTGTTCTATCAACAATACCCTTGATTAAGATTTATGTTTAGTAAAATATGAAATATATAAATGATAACACTCACACTTAGTCCGGTTTCATTAGATATTCACTTCACTTTTACGCAGCGCAATAATATTCTCTGATCTGATCTGATCTCTTCAATATATTTTATGCCTGCTTTTTGATAATAATAACCACAACACTGCGCTAAATACTCGTCACCAATATTATCCACGAACCAACAAAGTTCTATTAATTAAATACTCGTAACAAACTGCATCTACCCCACAGAAATCGAAATAATTTACTTAGTTTTTTGTGGTCTACCTGCTAAACTTTAATATTTATGTGAACAAGACGAATGAAACTAAAAACGAATGATGATTATTGAACTAGTCATTGGTTGCAGACAAAATGAGTGTGTGTGTGTGTAATGTGCGTGTCTACAGTATTGTAACAACTTATAGAAGAAGGTCGTAAGTCAAACCGAAGCGTCAGTCTATTGCTTTGTGAGATTGTTCATGCAATTTTGGTCGGTACTGTACATGCAATCCAGCCTGCTAGCGATCTTTTTTAGGATATTGTTGGAGCTGGCCCGCACTCTGCACACCAGGGATGCACACCTCATTCGCATCGTTGCGTAAAAGCAATTAATATGTGAAAGAAAGAAAGAAAGAAAGAAAAATAAGTCTAATTGTCACAGAAACAAGTGCATAAAAGAAAACAATAATAAAAAAATAAAAATTTAAATATAATCACGAGCACAAAACAGAAATATGCGGCAGCTGCTGGCACGTCATGACTGTGACAAGAAGGCTTCCACTCAGCATGATGCTGTGCTATGGGTACCCACAGCACAACGCTGATTTTCAGTGGTCACCCATGTGCGTCCGCGAGCATTCCCGATGCGCTACAAAAACGGGGCAGCCCCACCTATACCCTGAAAGCGTTGTTGTATTGGACACGAAGGGCGTTGCACGACCTTTGGGTATATCTAGCCCAAATCCTGCCTCACCCCGCATTCCAACCTGTATGGCCTGGAAAAAGTTCCAGCCCATCGTATACTATTGATCTGGTTACCATACCACTATTTAAAGATGTTTATAAGCTCCATTGGCAACCTATCCTTCTCCATCTTTCTCCACAATACGTCATAAGCAACCAGATCAGAAGCCTTGATAAGTCGAGGAAGCTAGCATAAATCGGCGTCCCACGCTGTGTATAGTAAGTATGTGATGGTATGCTTAAGACTTGTGTCTTAAGCATACCATCACATACTTACTATACACTGCATTTTCTGTTGACAAACCACGCCGAAACCCAAATTGGTTGTTATGAACATTTAACTGCCTTTAACTGCCTCGTTGGTCTAGTGGTCGCAAGCGCTACTGCTGAGCATGAGGTCCTGGGTTCGATTCCCGGGTCGGGCAAAGTGTTATTGGGTTTTTCTATCTGAAATTTCTCAGTAGCAGCTCGGAGTCTGGATTTGTGCCCGGTTGATGGCAATAGGCTCGCCCCCTATTACATGGGACTTAAACATAACTGGCGAAATGTGGGTGTACCTGCTACAGGGACACCTCTGCCCAACCCTTCGGGGAAACAAGGCGTGATGTTATGTTATGTTATGTTATGTGAACATTTACAGTTATTTATTTGTGTATTAAGCAGACGGTCAAACACTTTTGATATTTCGATATTATATTAGCTAGAGAGATGGGCCTATTGGATGCCGAGCGACGAAATGTAAGTTTCTACGCACAATATTGATAGATTCACCATGTTATGTTAAGACCATAGACTTCTTATAGGTTTTCCTGGAATCTATGAGTGAAGAGCCATACTATGTATTTTTTTCAAAATTTTTGGTCCAGTAGTTTCGGAGATAAGGGGGGGGAATGGTAAATTTTCATTGAATTTATTAAATATCTTTAAAAGTGTTTATTTTAAAATTATATAAAAAATATATTTAAGATCCTCGCAACAAGCCCTTTCATATGATATGTCACACGGTACTGTTAGCAAAACTTTTTATTTATTTACGTTACACATTCGTGTTTGGGTCACAGAAATACATATGTGTACCAAATTTCAACTTAATTGGTCCATTAGATTCGGAGTAAATTGGCTGTGACAGACGGACAGACAGACAGACACACGAGTGATCCTATAAGGGTTCCGTTTTTTCCTTTTGAGGTACGGAATCCTAAAAAGGAGGAGAAAACATTTTTTTTCAAAAAAAAAACGGGATTTATTTAAAAAAAACCGGCCAAGTGCGTGTCGGACTACGCACAATGAAGGGTTCCGTAGTTGAGATGAATTTATTTATCCCAAGAACAAATTTAACATTGTAGTTGAAAAACATGTTCTCCCATACATTCCAACTGCAAATCGTCGCTCGGCATCCAATACCGCGAATGTGACATTTTTACGTTTTTCTTTTTTAAATTGCGGGATCACTTATTTGAACGTATAGAATGAAATAAAACAAAAATCTGATTTTCGTTAAAAATTTCACATTGTAATAATAATATAAATCTAATATGTACGAGTACCTTTAAACGAGCAATTCTTGTATATATGTATATATGTAATTTGAATCTTGGAAATGGCTCCAAGAATTTTTATTAAATTTACTATGCAAAGGGTTTCAGGAGCGATAAATCGATCTAGCTAGGTTTAATTTTTAGAAAACGTCGATAAAAAAAATCTTAATCCAGATATTTTTCTACTCCACATTTTTTACGAGCAAAATCAAAATACTGAAAAGTGGATTTACAACGAGAACATTTTCGAGCGATGATTTTATACGATTTCAAATGTCGACTAAAACCAGAAGAATTGTTTGAAAGACTTTGAATGACGTTCATAGAAAAAAGCCCTTCTAAAGCGACTGTTTTACGCTGGTTCAACGAATTTATGCATGGTCGAGTAATTTTGGCGGACGAATAAAGAAGTGGCCGTCCTATGACGGCTGTTACATAACAAAACGTGCTGGCTGTGAAAATTTTTATTCAAGAGAATAGGCGAATTACATGTATGAAGAGGTTCAGCATATACTGCAGATTGGATTGGGAAGTGTGCATGAAATTCTACATGGGCATCTTCGGGTAAGGAAGATAGTTTCACGCTGGTAGCGCAAAATCTAACGCAGGCTCAGAAGGAGGTTCGGGTAGAATGGTGCCGAGACATGATAGCAAAATTTGAAGCAGGCTCGTCTCGGCGCATTGATATCATTACGGGTGATGAATCATGGATTTATCAGATTTATATAATTATCTTGAAGGCTAATTTGTTTTGGCATAAATTTAATTCGCATAACGTTACCAGGCCTAATGACTATTACCATAATAATATTTAGGCATACAATTAATAGAAATAACGGAAACAAATTTGAGTTATTTTTAAGTATTTATTTTAGATTTTCATGCAAATGATTTCCATTTTTAAAACTAAATTAAAATTAAAGTATTGTCTTAAAAAATCATTATGTTGTGCTATAAAAGTTAATAACAGAACCGAATCGCTGCAAAACCGACTCCACGTAGTCTTGTCTACCCTACCCCTAGAGTGTTATTTAAAATCGCAAAATCGCGTAGGCGCGAAATTATGCGTAAAAATTATGAGTAAGCTTTTATGCGTAAATAATATTATGCGAAAATGTTATTAGGACAAACAAAAGTATGCCAAGTTATATTAGGTCTTAAAATTTTATGCAAATGGATAGGAACCTGAATGGTATGTTACCAAATGTTTTCCAGAAGTTTTTACTGCTGCAAGCAGCAAGCGACCGAACACTGGCCTCCGTGGGCTACTGCTTCACCACGACAACGCGCTGGCTCACTCGGTGCTCAAAACAAGGGACTTTCTGGACAGCACACCGTTCAAATTTATAGGTCATCCTCCTTAGTCCCGATTTGGCTCCGTGCGACTTTTTCTTGTTCCCCAAAATAAAAAAATCAACTCAAAGGAAAACAGTTTTCATCACCGGAAAATGCACTGGCTGCATTTGAGAAGGAGATTGAAGAGGTGTCTGATGCGGACTGGAAAATGTGTTATGAAAATTGGTTTTGACGTATGAAACTGTGTACCTATAGACGCCAATGGAGAGTTCTTTGAAAAGATATAATAAAAATAGTTATAACCTGTAGTATATTTTTTTCTAGTATCGCAAAACTTTCTAAGTACCCCCACGTAATCTAGTTTTAATTTATTTCACCCCATGGGAGATGGCACTGCAGTGTTTGATGTACATGCAATCCAGCCTGCAAGCGATCATTTTTAGGATATTGTTGGGGCTGGCCCGCACTCTGCGCACCAGGGATGCACATCTCATTCGCATCGTTGCATAAAAGCAATTAATATGTGCGTCCGCGAACATTCCCGATGCGCTACAAAAACGGGGTAGCCCCACCAATACCCCGAAAGCGTTGTTGTATTGGACACGAATGGCGTTGCACGACCTTTGGATATATCTAGCCCACAGGCTGCACATGTAAAACGTTGTACAATAAGCTCGAAACATAGTAATTTTGACTTTTTAAGTGAGCAGCGTGCAAACCTGCGAGCCAGCATGTTCGCCCTTACCGACAACGCCCTTCGCTCCCGCTCAATATCGAATCCAACATTGAGGTCAGGGGTCAATAGGTATATTACCAAGATATTTAAACGTAAATACTATTTGTAGTGGAGTCCAATTGAGAAATACAGGTGGTACATAACCCGGTCTACCCCCAGCCTCAAAGACCATGATCTCCGACTTATTGGGAGTTATAAATCAAACCATGTGTTTTGGCATACTGCTCACATTTTCTGAGACCACAGATTGACGCGCTCAAAAGCACCATCGTCTGCATAGCTAATATTATTAAAACCCACTCTGACGCTGCTGAGCCAATCAGCTCGTTTACATACAAGTTGAAAAGCGTGGGTGAGCTCAACCCTCCTTGCTTCACCCCGCATTCCAACCTGTATGGCCTGGAAAAAGTTCCAGCCCATCGTACACTATTGATCTGGTTACCATACCAATATTTAAAGATATTTATATTAAGCTCCGTTGGCAACCTATCCTTCTACATCTTTCTCCACAATACGTCATAAGCAACCAGATCAAAAGTCTTGATTAAATCGAGGAAGCCAGCATAAATCGGCGTCCTACGCTGTGTATAGTATGATACAGTATGCTTAAATGATAAATGATTTTATTTCTGTAAGTAGGTTTGTACAAACACTTTTACACGTCAATCATATTTTAAAACTAGATGAGGTCGGCGTTTCCCATCTGACTACTCAGCTTAAGACACAACACTGCACTTTCTGTTGACAAACCACGCCGAAACCCGAATTGGTTGTCATGAACATTTACAGTTTTATTTAGTTGTGTATTAAGCAGTCAAACACTTTTGATATTATAGTAACTAGAGAGATGGGCCTATTGGATGCCGAGCGACGAAATGTAAGTTTATACGCACAATATTGAGAGATTTACCATGTTATTTTAAGACCATAGACTTCTTATAGGTTTTCCTGTAATCTATGAGTAAAGAACCATACTATGTATTTTTTTCAAAATTTTTGGTACAGTAGTTTCGTAGATAAGGGGGGGGGGAATGGTCAATTTTCATTGAATTTCTTAAATATCTTTAAAACTGTTTATTTTAAAATTATGTAAAAATTGTTTTTAAGATTCTCGCAACAAGCCCTTTCATTTGATATGTCACACGGTACTGTTAGCAAATATTTTTTTTTTAATTTTCTTGTTTGACCCCCAAAAGTGACCCCTATATTCAAAATTCATTTATTTACGTTACACATTCGTGTTTGGGTCACAGAAATACATAATTATGTGTACCAAATTTCAACTTAATCGGTCTATTAGTTTCGGAGTAAATTGGCTGTGACAGACGGACAGACAGACAGACAGACACACGAGTGATCCTATAAGGGTTCCGTTTTTTCCTTTTGAGGTACGGAACCCTAAAAACTGGCCAAGTGCGTGTCGGACTACGCACAATGAAGGGTTCCGTAGTTGAGATGAATTTATTTATCCCAAGAACAACCTTAACATTGTAGTTGAAATACATGTTATCCCATACATTCCAACTGCAAATCATCGCTCGGCATCCAATATCGCGAATGTGACATTTTTTATGTTTTTTTTTAAATTGCGTGATCCCTTATTTGAACGTGTAGGATGAAAATGAAACAAAAATCTGATTTTCGTTAAAAATTTCACATTTGCGGTATTAATATAATAATAATATAAACCTTTAAACGAGCAATACTTGTATAATGTATATAATCTGAATCTCGGAAGCGGCTCCAAGAATTTTTATGAAATTTAGTATGCACGGAGTTTCGGGACTGCCGGGGGTTCGAAGAAAACCGATAGGGACATCGCGGCCCCCGGCAACAGGGCAACCGAAGGAACACGGGCGGGTTTTAGTCAGTAAGAGTCTGACACGCCCTCCCGCTCCACCCAGAGCGGGAGAAGTTATTTGATAATTTCCCACCCAAAAAAAAAAAAGAAAAAAAAAAGGGAGTTTCGGGAGCGATAAATCGATCTAGCTGGTTTCATTTTTAGAAAACGACGTTCAAAAAAAAAATTGTCATCCAGATAACAAGGTCTAAGGAACAAGGACTCATTGTGTTAGTAAACTTATGAACTTTAGCTTATTTTACCAGGTCACTCAGAAAGTTTTGCGACTAACAGTTTTTGTCTATGGAATACTGGCTGGTTTTGATGTCAAATAAAACTATGACTATTTATTACCAAAAAACATCACATTTCAAATTCGAAATTCCCTCCACATTTTTCTACGAGCAAAATCAAAAAACTCTGTCTTACTGAAAAGTGGATTTACAACGAGAACATTTTCGCGCGATAATTTTGTACGATTGCAAATGTCGACTAAAACCAGAAGAATCGTTTGAAAGACTTCGAATGGTGTTCATAGAAAAAGCCCATCTAAAGCGACTGTTTTCCGCTGGTTCAACGAATTTATGCATGGTCGAGTAATTTTGGCGGACGAAGAAAGAAGTGGCCGC
Source organism: Agrochola litura (assembly GCA_949152395.1). Taxonomy (NCBI): domain Eukaryota; kingdom Metazoa; phylum Arthropoda; class Insecta; order Lepidoptera; family Noctuidae; genus Agrochola; species Agrochola litura. The sequence continues at coordinate 9,174,204 of OX424520.1, forward strand.
CCTATGACGACTGTTACGTAACAAAACGTGCTTACTGTGAAAAATTTAATTCAAGAGAATAGGCGAATTACATATGCCTCTTCATATGTAATTCACCTATTCTTTTGAATTAAATTTTCAGCATTAATTGCAGATTGGATAGGGAAGTGTGCATGAAATTCTACACGGGCATCTTCGGGTAAGGAAGAAAGTTTCACGCTGGTACCGCAAAATCTAACGCAGGCTCAGAAGGAGGTTCAGGTAGAATGGTGCCGAGACTTGATAGCAAAATTTGAAGCAGGCTCCTCTCGGCGCGTTTAAGATATCATTACGGGTGGAGAATCTTGGATTTATCAGTATGATCCAGAAACGAAACGTCAGTCGACCGTGTGGCTGTTTCAAAATGAACCAACGCCTACCAAAGTGAAGCGAGCCAGAAGTGCAGGCAAAATAAAATTTTGATCGCAAGTTTTTTTTTCTTTGACGGGTTATCTGATGTCAGTACCCTGACGAGATCAAAGGAGCATCAATGCTGAATGGTATGTTACCAAATGTTTGCCAGAAGTTTTTACTACTGCAAGCAGCAAGCGACCGAACACTGGCCTCTGTGGGCTACTGCTTCACCACGACAACGCGCTGGTTCACTCGGCGCTCAAAACAAGGGACTTTCTGGACAACACACCGGTCAAAATTATAGGTCATCCTCCTTACAGTCCCGATTTAGCTCCGTGCGACTTTTTCTTGTTCCTCAAAATAAAAAATCAACTCAAAGGAAAACAGTTTTCATCACCTGAACTGAACTGGCTGCATTTGAGAAGGAGATTGATTGGAGAAGACAAGTGTCTGATGCGGACTGGAAAATGTGTTATGAAAATTGGTTTAGACGTATGAAACGGTGTATAGACGCCAATGGAGAGTTCTTTGAAAAGATATAATAAAAAAAATTAAAACCTGTGGTATATTGTTTTCTAGTATCGCAAAACTTTCTGAGTGCCCCATGTAATCTAGTTTAAATTTATTTCACTCCATGGGAGATGGCACTGTTGTGATTGATGTACATGCAGTCCAGCCGGCTAGCGAAATTTTTTAGAATATTGTTGGAGCTGGCCCGCACTCTACGCACCAGAGATGCACACTAAAGCAATTAATATGTGCGTCCGCGAACATTCCCGATGCGCTACAAAAACGGGACAGCCCCAACAATATCCTGAAAGCGTTGTTGTATTGGATACGAAGGGCGTTGCACGATCTTTGCGTATATCTAGCCTACAGGCTGCACGTGTAAAACGTTGTAAAATAAGCTCGAAACAGAGTAATTTTGACTTTTCAAGTGAGCAGCGTGCAAACCTGCAAGCCAGCATGTTCGCCCTTACCGACAACGCTCTTCGTTCCCGCTCAATATCGAGTTGTACATCAAATCACGTATTTTGGCATACTGCTCACATTTGGCGACCAACTTTCTGAGACCACAGATTGACGCGCTCAGAAGCACCATATTGTCTGCATAGCTAATATTATTTACACAAATACCATCTATCTATATATTAACCCACTCTGGTGCTGCTGAGCTGGCCAATCCTGCTTCACCCCGCATTCCAACCTGTATGGCCTGGAAAAAGTTCCAGCCCATCGTACACTATTGATCTGGTTACCATAGGTACCAATATTTAAAAATGTTTATAAACTCCGTAATTCTTTCAACTGTCATTAACGAGACACAATAGAATTTTAATTGTTATCCACCTCAGTGAGGCGTCGTAACAGATGATGAGTTAGCAACCCATCCTTTTCCATCTTTCTCCACAATACGTCCAGATCAAAAGTCTTGAATAAGTCGAAGAAGCTAGCATAAATCGGCGTCCCACGCTGTGTATAGTATGTGACAGTATGTTTAAGACACAACACTACACTTTCTGTTGACAAACCACGCCGAAACCCGAAATGGTTGTCATGAACATTTACAGTTTTATTTATTTATTTATTAAGCAGACTGTCAAACACTTTTGATATTTTGATATTATAGTAGCTAGAGAGGTGTGCCTATTGGATGCCGAGCGACGAAATGTAAGTTTGTACGCACAATATTGAGTGATTTACCATGTTATTTTAAAACCATGGATTTCTTATAGGTTTTCCTGTAATCTATGAGTAAAGACCATACTATGCATTTTTTTCAAAATTTTTGGTCCAGTAGTTTCGGAGATAAGGGGGGGGAATGGTCAATTTTCATTGAATTTCTTAATTATCTTTAAAAGTATTTATTTTAAAATTAAATAAAGAATATTTTTAAGATCCTCGCAATAATTCCTTTTATTTGATATGTCACACGGTACTGTTAGCATAACTTTTTTTTTAAACTTTCTTGTTTGCCCCCCGAAAGTGACCCTTATATTCAAAATTCATTTATTTACGTTACACATTCGTGTTTGGGTCACAAAAATACATATGTTTACCAAATTTCAACTTAATCGGTCCATTAGATTCGGAGTAAATTGGCTGTGACAGACGGACAGACAGACAGACAGACAGACACACGAGTGATCCTATAAGGGTTCCGTTTTTTTCCTTTTGAGGTACGGAACCCTAAAAACTTATGGTGCTTTAAAATAGCGAACAGTTGGGAATTATTACCTACGGTTAACTGATATGGTTTTAGTATTATTAAGCTCAACACACACACAAGGCGGGTGCGTGTGGCCGCGGGACGGCAGTACGGCGGGCTTGTACATTGTATTTCCTTGTATTCAGTATGGCGGGCTAGTATATATTGTAATTCCTTGTATTATAATTTATGTATGTCGGCACACGATACGCGTGCGCGCGTCGGGCGCGGAGCGGGCAGGTTGCGGAGCGGGTCGGGCGTGGAGCGGGTTGGGAGCGGGAGCCGCACACGTATTTCGTGTGCTGACATGTATATTATAATACTTTACAAGGAATTACGATATATACAAGCCCGCCGTACTGCCGTCCCAACCAGCGCCCGACACGCACCCGCCTTGTGCGTGTTGAGCTTTAGGCATTTAAAAAAGTATAGGCCACCTGAATAAAGGATTTTTAACCGTCTCAAATAATGTGACAATAATTACAAAGTATATTTGAAACTAATGTTTTTCTTAAATTACAGTTTACCCTTATTTTTTAAAGTTTAAATACCAATAAACAAGGGAAACACAAAATGAAACAAAAAAGTAAAAACATTTATTTATTTATTATAGAAAATAAAGAGAAACATTTTGTTAGATTATAATATATCTTAAATGCCTACCTAGATAACTCAATAATATACATTAGGTATAGCAATGCAGCGCTAGTGTTAAAGAAACCGAGGTCAACTAAGAGCATTTTTATTTCACATATACACTAACCTGGATTAAGTGTAATATATAAGTATTGTAGTGCTGCAGTATTTACATAAATAACTGCTTTAAATATAACCAGACATGTAAAACAAATACAAGTGTTGATGCATATATTATTTTACAATTGTAATTGTGGTTTTTAACAAAGATTAGCCTTTTGTTAGATTATTTTAATATTCTTGAATTGTTAATAATATGTTGACTAAAAATCCTGCTGGAGCTTGAATGTTGTTTTGGTGTCTTACCCAACCAAGGTACCAGATTATTGTCATAACGTGACAACAACAACCAGCGGTTCTGTTTCCTACAAAGCAATTACAATAGTACCCTAAAATAGCTTCCAAGACAGAATCACTATCATGTTCAGTGTCAAATAAAACATAGGAAAAGTAAATTATCTGGGAAACACGACGAGACTTAATACATCCTCTTAATAAATAAGGATTATTTCCACTTCTTGGGAGTGTTCCAGTTCCGGACACACTTCAACAACATAGATACCACTATCCCTAACATGTTCACCGAAGTGGCTGGTGGATTGATGTCCGAAGCCAATTCCGTTTCTCGTGATGAGTCATGCACTGCCTGTCTATTTGTTTGCATCCAAGACACATGACAAACGTAGTTGTTTCTTGAGGGCTGAAAATAAACCAGTTAGATTAAACACAGATATTACAGCTTATGTTAATATTATTTTTAGCAACAAGGGTACCTTTTGTGTACTGTATCTGTTTATGTTTTCAAGTATAATGATAATGTGTTTACTATGTTACAACATGCCTACTTTAGGCAAGTATTTAAAGATGGAAAATATCTAAAACACAGATATTACAATCATGCACACAATATGAAAACTCATTTTTTATAGATTAATTAATACAACTACCTAGTTGTCTATAATAATAAAAAACAAAATGCTTACCACATAATTAGTATTTTGTAATAATAGGACAGCCAGCAATGAACAGTCCATACTGACATTATGATGTCTTATTTTTCTCACAACCAAGGCAAACCATGTTATGCCCCAATAGTCGCTCGTGTTCACCAGCTTCGGTACTTAATAATAAGAAGCATGGATGGCAAATAAATGTATTCAGAGGCAACTGAAAATAAGATACACTAAGTTAATATCGCAAACCATAAAATATACCAATAAATATGATTAAGTTTTTTCTACTTCAACTTCATACCTGAGTTTGAGCATTGGTTATCCAACGCGAAAGTCTTGTTTGATGGTGTGCAGAAAGCGAGGATATGAGATGCCTCTGCAACCTTTGCATGGCTATTCCGCAGTGGATGCATCTCATATTGATTCACAAAACAAATCCGAAACGCAATGCAAATCAAAGTCCAGTGTTAATAGCAAGGTAATCGAGTGGTAGAAGTCCTTAGAGATAATCGGGGGTCAAAAACATTAGAAAATAATATTATTATTATTTTTAGTTTTTAACTATTCTCGGGACCATGGATCCCGGTCCTTTGGAAGGCGTACGAGGGGCCGAAGCCAACTCGTAGAGGCCCGTTAGACGCTTTTGAAGAAATGAGGCACCAACCGACGATTATCCCTTAATGCACTATGCAAGTGCACCAAAGGACAACCCCCGGTTAGTGTAGGACTATTGCAGTACATGGAAACAAAACATTGGACTATGGGTTTGGGTATCTAAAGTGAACTGGTTACCTGGAACTATGGTAGGACTATAGCCCCTGCTTGATCAATGTTTTATATTTACACTGATAAAATGGCAGGGGGTGACTTGCACACTCAATAATGGGCCCCCAGAAACGGTCGCTAGCACATAGTGACGTAGCAACAAGGGGGCAACATGTCCTGAGGTGCTTGAGGAGTGGAGAGGTATTCCACGGCTTTCAGAACAATCCCAGAGCCCGGAAGATGGTCAAGATCCCTACGAGCACTTACTGGAATACTTCCTTCCTCCGAGCACGTTTGCTCTTGCGAATCTCCACTCAAGCCGGCCAATTAAGGCAAGAATGAGGCGGGAGCACCGTTCCTCGTCAGTGTTCACTCCAGCCGGCCAATAAAGGCAAGCCAGAGGTGAGGAACAAGACTTCTCCCGGGAGATAGGGTCCGTGGGGTCGCTACTGCCCAACAACACGCCACATGCTGCCCTGCGGGATTTTGTATCTCTCTTGGTCTGGCTCCTCACCCTAGACCTGTTTCGGCAAAGTAAACTTTACCAGCACAGACCCAGAGTTCGGAGCGCGCAAGCCCCACCACGACGTCAACGTAGAGATACGGCGGTAGGGTTATTATTATTATTATTATTATTATTATTAATCATTTATTTCAGGAAATTATTCCCATATTAATCATCAGTACATAGAAATTATACATAAAATTATACATAAAAATTATTCATTAAAATATTACACATTAAAACCCACACATAAAAAATTAAACAATTACACATTAAAAATAAAATAAAATAAAATAAATGTACAATTAATATAGTTACAAGATTAAAATTCATTTGATTACATTAAATTACAATTATAAAACAATGTTCACTTAATAAATGGTGACGAACTGGCATGCAGGTGCATCCACCTCTCCAACATCACCGAGTCCCACCGTTCGGACAATACGCTCAGGATACTGTTAGTGCTGCATCGTAAGCGACTTAGTAGCGAGGCGCTCCGCTTCCTTATGATAGCATAAAAGTCATCAGTTTGCGCCTGCGCGAACATCGTAGAAGCGCTGCAAAACCGTGGCAGCCCCAGCAGCACCCTAAACGCATTGTTGTACTGTACACGCATGGCACTGTATGCTCGCTGCACATAGTTGGCCCATAGGCTGCACGTATAAAAAGACTGACAATAGGCTTTAAATAAGGTCACCTTTACTTGTCGAGTACAGCGTGCAAACCTACGTGCCAACATGTTACTGCGAACCGACAGCGCCCTACGTTCCCGCTCGATATCCTCATTGTCAGACAAGTTATCTGTGACCCAGTGGCCCAGGTACTTAAAATGGCTAACCCTATTCAGACTAGCACCGCAAAGATTGATAGGAGGTATAAAAGAGTAACACTTGGTACCAGCCTTGAAAATCATGTACTCACTTTTCTTAGGATTGTACCTGAGCCCATGAGTCCCAGCATATGTCTCACAAATGCGCAGGAGCTTTCGCAACCCCCCAACCGACGGGCTCAGCAGCACCATGTCATCCGCGTAGCTGATGTTATTAATAGGCACTCCGCCTATTGAGCAACCCGCATTAGCACTGCTGAGCTCGCCGATCAGCTGGTTCATGTACAGGTTGAACAAGCGGGGCGATGTTAACCCCCCCTGCCTCACACCGCAATCCAACCCGTACACGTCGGAATATACTCCCGCCCATTTTACACTGTTCCGCTGGTGACTGTACCAATACCTAAATATCGACACTATCTCACCCGGCACCTGTGCCTCACTGTGCAGCTTGTGCCACAGCATGTCATAATTTACTAAGTCGAACGCTTTCGAGAGGTCTAGGTAACAAGCGTACACAGGAGTATTTCTAGCAGTGTAGTACTGTACAGTCTGCTTGAGACAGAGGATAGCACTCTCAGTCGACAAACCAGGCGTGAAGCCAAACTGAGCGTCATGTATATGAAGATGCTTTTCCAGCTGTCTGTCAAGCAACCTGTCCAGCACCTTGGCTATGACAGTAGCGAGCGAAATAGGCCTATAGTTCGATACATCCGACACATCACCCGTTTTGTTTTTAACGATCGGAACTACCACTGTGTACATGAGATCATCAGGTAAGTATTATGCATGGTGTGGAACGTCAATTATTATATTTGTCCTTCTCTATGGTCCATTATGGCTGACGTTGACAAATGGTACTTTGAATTCATCTTACATTACTTATTAATTTGATTTAAAAACTGACAAGTTCAGAGAGGCTAAAAACTACGTAGTAATTCATTTTCCTATTTTTACTATACAATTTATTTACTATGTTCGTGTATATGGAATGTACTTTTTTGTCTATATTCTTTGAAACTGCAAATGTAAATCAATCAATATTTGCAAAGAAAAAAGAAAATGTCCCCAATTAGAGATAGAGGGTCAGAGGGGCTCTGCGCGGGACGCGGGCGGTAGTCGTGCGTTAGCATTGAGACGGGACGGCTATGTCGCTCGCTGCTCCGCTCCGGCTATCGTCGACTATGCGCATACGTATGTGTGAGTGCGAATGTTAACGAACTTATTGTATTGACCTTTAAGGCCCTATTTGACAGATGATGACTCATTTGTCAAGCCCCGCGACCACCCACGACGCAAAAGATTTATGACTCACCTTCAGATAAACAAAATACTAAAGTTTCTGAGAAGGACTTGAATGTTATCGTCAATTTTTTTCGGTTCTCGGATAGATAAGGAACCCAACATAAATATTTACAACTTTCGTGAGAAACGTTAATTAGGATTTATTACGCGTTTTTGTTGGCGAGTCTATTGTCCACTAATTTAACGATTTCTGATAAAACTAGCTAACCAATTCACACGAAATTTTGCAGGGTACATTATGGATAGTTATGTTATCTAACAAAAGCGTTTTTAGAGACAAACGTTGAAAATAAAAAATACTAAAAATCTAGATTTTTTAAGACCTAGAATTTCTATTGCTTACGCAAATTTCTTCGTTCCAAAAAAATATTTTTTTGCCGTATTTAGTCAAAAAAAGTGCCTAACATTATTAAAATAGATTTTTAATAATGTTAGGCACATGTTGATTAAAAACCAGCCAAGTGCGTGTCGAACTACGCACAATGAAGGGTTCCGTAGTTGAGATGAATTTATTTATCCCAAACACAAACTTAACATTGTAGTTGAAAAACATGTTCTCCCATACATTCCAACTGCAAATCGTCGTTCGGCATCCAATACCGCGAATGTGACATTTTTTACGTTTTTTTTTAAAATTGCAGGATCACTTATTTGAACGTGTAAAATGAAATAAAACAAAAATCTGATTTTTGTTAAAAATTTCACATTCGCGGTATTAATATAATAATAAATACATACATACATAAACAGGCAGGCAGAAACTACAGAACGCCACCTGCTACGATCCTTACATACTCCTTTTGCCTCGTTTACGTTCATACATCTGGTCATACACGCACGCCAACATCACCAATAAGGTCAGTATATGTCCTCCTAGGGCGTCCCCGCCCGGCCTTTCCCTTCACATCAACCTCGTATATACATTTTGTTAGTCGCCTTTCATTCATCCTCTCAACATGCCCAAACCATCTCAGCATACACTTTTCAATTTTTGTCACTACATCTTAATAATCTAAATCTAATACCTTTAAACGAGCAATTCTTATATAATCTGAATCTCGGAAACAGCTCCAAGAATTTTTATTAAATTTAGTATGCAGGGGGTTTCGGGAGCGATAAATCGATCTAGCTAGGTTTCATTTTTAGAAAACGTCGTTCAAAAAAAATTGTCATCCAGATATTTTTCTTTATTCAAGTAAAAAGGACTCATTCTGTTAGTAAACTTATGAACTATGTTAGCTTATTTTACCAGGTCACTCAGAAAGTTTTGCAACTAACAATTTTTGTCTATACGATACTGGCTGGCTTTGATGTCAATTAAAACTATGACTATTTATTACAAAAAAACATAATATTCCAAATTCAAAATTCCCTCCACATTTTTTTACGAGCAAAATCAAAATACTCTGTCTTACTGAAAACTGGGTTTACAACGAGAACATTTTCGCGCGATGATTTTGTACGATTTCAAATGTCGACTAAAACCAGAAGAATCGTTTGAAAGACTTCGAATGGTGTTCATAGAAAAAAGCTCTGCTAAAGCGACTGTTTTCCGCTGGTTCAACGAATTTATGGGTGGTCGAGTAATTTTGGCGGACAAAGAAAGAAGTGGCCGCCCTATGACGGTTGTTACATAACAAAACGTGCTGGCTGTGAAAATTTTAATTCAAGAGAATAGGCGAATTACATATGAAGAGGTTCAGCATATACTGCTGATTGGATCGGGAAGTGTGCATGAAATTCTACACAGGCATCTTCGGTTATGGAAGATAGTTTTACGCTGGTAACGTAAAATGTAACGCAGGCTCAGAACGGGTAGAATGGTGCCGAGACATGATAGCAAAATTTGTAGCAGGCTCGTCTCGGCGCGTTTAAGATATCATTACGGGTGATGAATCTTGGATTTATCAATATGATCCAGAAATGAAGCGTCAGTCGACCGTGTGGCTGTTTCAAAATGAACCAACGCCAACGAAAGTGAAACGAGCCAGAAGTGCAGGCAAAATTTTGACGTAAGTTTTTTTTCTTTGCCGGGTTATCTGGTGTCAGTACCCTGACGAGATCAAAAGAGCATCAATACTGAATGGTATGTTAACAAATTTTTGCCAGAAGTTTTTACTACTGCAAGCAGCAAGCGACCGAACACTGGCCTCCGTGGGCTTCTGCTTCACCACGACAACGCGCTGGCTCACTCGGCGCTCAAAACAAGGGACTTTCTGGACAGCACACCGGTCAAATTTATAGGTCATCCTCCTTACAGTCCCGATTTGGCTCCGTGCGACTTTTTCTTGCTCCCCAAAATAAAAATCAACTCAAAGGAAAACAGTTTTCATCACCTGAAGATGCACTGGCTGCATTTGAGAAGGAGATTGGAGAGGTGTCTAATGCGGACTGGAAAATGTGTTATGAAAATTGGTATAGACGTATAAAACTCTGTATAGACGCCAATGGAGAGTTCTTTGAAAAGATATAATAAAAAAATTATAACCTGTATTAAATTTATTTCACCCCATGGGAGATGGCACTGCAGTGATTGATATACATGCAATCCAGCCTGCTAGCGATCTTGTTTAGGATATTGTTGGAGCTGGCCCGCACTCTGCACACCAGGGATGCACACCTCATTCGCATCGTTGCGTAAAAGTAATTAATATGTGAAAGAAAGAAAGAAAGAAAAATAAGTCTAATTGTCACAGAAACAAGTGCATAAAAGAAAACAAGAATAAAAAAAATTGAAAAAAAATATTAGTATAATCACGAGCACAAAACAGAAATATGCGGCAGCTGCTGGCACGTCATGACTGTGACAAGAAGGCTTCCACTCAGCATGATGCTGTGCTATGGGTACCCACAGCACAGCGCTGATTTTCAGTGGTCACCCATGTGCGTCCGCGATCATTCCCGATACGCTACAAAAACGGGGCAGCCCCACCTATACCCTGAAAGCGTTGTTGTATTGGATACGAAGGGCGTTGCACGACCTTTGGGTATATCTAGCCCAAATCCTGCCTCACCCCGCATTCCAACCTGTATGGCCTGGAAAAAGTTCCAGCCCATCGTATACTATCGATCTATCCATACCACTATTTAAAGATGTTTATAAGCTCCATTGGCAACCTATCCTTCTCCATCTTTCTCCACAATACGTCATAAGCAACCAGATCAGAAGCCTTGATAAGTCGAGGAAGCTAGCATAAATCGGCGTCCCACGTTTCTGTTGACAAACCACGCCGAAACCCAAATTGGTTGTTATGAAGATTTACAGTTTTATTTATTTGTGTATTAAGCAGACGGTCAAACACTTTTGATATTTTGATATTATATTAGCTAGAGAGATGGGCCTATTGGATGCCGAGCGACGAAATGTAAGTTTGTACGCACAATATTGATAGATTCACCATGTTATTTTAAGACCATAGACTTCTTATAGGCTTTCCTGTAATCTATGAGTAAAGAGCCATACTATGTATTTTTTTCAAAATTTTTGGTCCAGTAGTTTCGGAGATAAGGGGGGGAATGGTAAATTTTCATTGAATTTATTAAATATCTTTAAAAGTTTTTATTTTAAAATTATATAAAAAATATGTTTAAAATTCTCGCAACAAGCCCTTTCATATGATATGTCACACGGTACTGTTAGCAAAACTTTTTTTTTTAATTTTCTTGTTTGCGCCCCAAAAGTGACCCCTATATTCAAAATTAATTTATTTACGTTACACATTCGTGTTTGGGTCACAGAAAAACACATGTGTACCAAATTTCAACTTAATCGGTCCATTCGATTCGGAGTAAATTGGCTGTGACAGACGGACAGACAAAATCAAAATCAAAATATTTTATTTCACATAAACCTACATGGGCACTTATGAAACGTCAGAAGCTAGGTACACGGTTCCAATTGGTCGTTTCCTATGGAGAAGAGCCGGCAAGAAACTCCACGGTTACTCTTTTAAAAATAATTGGCTTTTACAATACTTTCAAATAACAGTGTTTCTAGGTATGGGAGGACAGTGTAGGTCTTTCAATAAGTACCAAGTACTTAACAAAATAGAAAATGGTCAACAGGTCTACAATCCACTAAGCCTACAGCGTTCTCACATTCACAAAATATGTAGAAAAGAATCTATACAAAAAAATTAATTAATTAAAAAAAGTAAAAAACCTATTTTAAATAAAACGCAATTATATTATTGCTATTACAACTGTTATCAATCTGAATAATTATCATGTCCACAAAAGCCACAAAAAAAAAAAAGTATATAATGTCAAATAATAGAATAGTAAATATGTAAAGCGAATGTAAAAAAAAATAAAGATTTAAATAAACATGGTAATTTGGGAGCAGTTAATAGACTCTTACTTATTTATGCCGTTAATGAGGTACCAGGGAAGCCACATGTGCAGAAGGAATTATTGCCAAATTTCCTTGTCTTCAACGTGGTCTTTAATTTTATAATACGCTTTCTTGATAAGGACACGTTTGATGTGGGTTTTGAACTTC